>JAWMRF010000053.1:11689081-11702191 GCA_035221435.1 Sphenopsis melanotis
AGCTCTAATCACAGTTCTGCTGTCTCTGAGGCCTGCCTTTTGCAGCTTTCCCAAAACCCTCTGATTTTGTGGATTCCTACACACTGTGCTGGAAGCTCAGTCTTTTCCATGCTGTTTTATGTTGTGGCTCCATCACAGCCTACAGGGAGAGTGGGACAGGTCAGGAATTCAGTGCCTTTTGGATGGCTCTTGGGTCCAATAGAAAGAGGCTGCATGCATATTGGAGTCTTCATATACATGGATTATACTGGAGATTAGCAGTAATTGCCATTTAGGGTAGTAATATCTGAGAGCTTTACTGAGGTGCACTGGCCCCACTCATCACCTGGTCTTTAAATCAAGATAACACACTTCAGAAGAAGGTGCTTGGGCTCAGTCAGCATCAGTGGGGCTGCTGAAGGTAGTCAGGGTGAGAGAGGGTCAGGATCTGGTGCTTACAGAAGCTCAAACCAGTACTGATATCTTCTCGCTTCAAAAATTCTGCTCTAGGCAGAAGGGACAACCTGTAATATCCTTTCTGTCATTTTTGTCTCCAGGCAACATTGTTTTGTGTCTTCTGTTGGTGGGTGAGTGGCACCTCTTGGACCTAGTCAGGCATCCTGTCATCATGTTAAACTGGCCTGAACTTCATTTCCGTTTGCTTATAGGAGTAGTGGTATTCTTTGCCTGTCTTCCAGTTGATGCCATCAGCATAGCTCCCATGCACACCCATCCAGTACATCCCATTCAGGTTGGAGTAATGGCAGTCATTGTACCACCACGCTCCTTTATATTCTGTGGCACAGTTAAAGGAACTCATGTCATTGTCGTGATCTGTTGTTGAAAATGGCATGTCCCTGTGGTACGATAACGAGTCCCCTGCAGAGAGCACACGTTCACAGTTACTGCAGTAGGGATCACAAACAGAACACTGATGTGTCTGTGCACCCCTGCTGGGCACCAGTGGCCCTTGCCAGGTGCAAGGCAGGTTGTATAAATCCTGCTGCTCACTTGCCCAGGTTTCTTCCTTGTCTTGGACAAAAGTATCCTGAGCTCTGCTAAAACACATGGAGAATTTATCTATGCCTGTGAATCAAGTGGGCCAGATTCTTTTCACAGGTACACAGATGTCACTTCTCTGGGAATGCTCAGGTTCTCTGCAGATACACAGGTCTGAATTATCAGACAGGGTTGCAGTGTGCAAAGCTACATAAACCTAGAGCACTGCTCTCTCAGGTGTTGGTTTCACTCATTCCTGAATGATGGATATTGAATTTTGAAGAAGATTTGTTTACTTAAAAAAAAAATAAATTAAAAATCGGATATTAAGAGGATGGAGTGCTGATGCTGCAGCACCCCAGCCCCGGAAATGCTAGACGTCCTGGGCAAATGTCTCCTGCCAATGTAACCAAAAGCAGACCTTGACCTGGCTGATGCAGAGCTGTTGGGAAGGTCAATTGGATGGGGTGCTGCCCAGGACCAGGCTCATTTGCTGTTAAACCATAGGGCTGGGCTTGAAGGTAATGCTCTAAGTCACATTTCTTCGGGTGATGCATGTCCCCCTCCATCCCTGTACCCAGAGGTCACTCAGTACCTGAGGTACCATGGCCAGTTTTAAAAAACTGACCCAAAATGTAGCTGATACAAGGAGTGTGCATGATATGTCTCTGCATAGAAGCGGAACACTTCTGAAATGCTCTAGGAAACGGACTTTCCCAGTGAGCTGCCTCAAACTTACCAGCGTTTCCACCAAGGAAGTCTCCTAGAATCAGTCTGTATTTCTCTGACTCTCCTAAAACTCTGAATGAAGCATACTTGGCAAAATAGTAGTTGTTTTCAAAGTCTCTGAGGTCAACACGGAGTTCACAGGGTCCTAGAAGAGAAGATGGACAGCAGTGGTGCAGGGCAGATGGTGAGTATGCCACTGGATTTCAGAGTGGAGGGTTTAAGGTGCTGTGAGCTAACTTGAGAGGAGCTGCCACTACTTGAGAGATTTTGATTTCCTTAAAATTCCTGCAGAGCCTCCTATACCTTTGATGGTTTTCTAGGGAAGCACCTTTTCAGATATGATATTGGGTGGTCATGGGCAGGAGTCCTGCACACAGCTGTAACTCCAAGGCTGTGTATGGACCAGATGATGCCATCACAAACAGTCCAAGTAGGAAGATGTGTTGGCCTGTCTCCAGGGTAGATCATGCAGCTAGTTCATTCTCTTCCCTGACTTACAGCTTTGCTTTTTTTTAGAGTGCAGTTTCCAGTGTGCACTAGGCTGCAAGAGCCTGCATCCTGTTTGGGATTAACAGTGGGGACCTCAGATGAATATGAGAAACTCAGAGGTCTGCAATGACCCAATGTGGTGTAGGGGTTGGACTCTCATGGCCCCAGCCTGGGACAGAGGCAGACCTTACCCAGAGAGGTGAGGAAGTGGATGTTGTCATTCCCCATCCAGAACTCTGTCAGCTGGTTGCCAAAGCCTCGTTTGTATGAATCCCAATCTCGCAAGAAGTTCACTGACCCATCCCAGCGCCTCTGAAAAACCTGAAAGAGACCCTCAGCCCCACCAGTCCATCCCTCACTCAAAAGCATCCACAGCACCTGGGGGACACACCCACCATGGTGAATGCTTCCCCTGCATCAGGACACACTTGTAGGTGTCTGGGGAGCAAACCCCACAAGAATCCCTTGCTCAATGATCTCTTCCATATGCCCTTGGAAATGAAAAGGAAATGATTTGCTGATTTAAGCAGGGAGTAGGTCTGTGGCACTCAGCCTGCTTCCAAGTCTTGGGGGAATCCCCTGTGTCCAGAGGGATTCACTCTGGCTTGCAGGCGTGAACTTCAGCTGTGTGTTTCTATTTTTGAGCCATCCTTTGCAGCCTTAACAAGAATCTCTGTAGGAACATGTAAACCTCCCTCTCCTCATCTTACTCACAATCCATCCCCCACCATCCGTGTCCATGTCACAGAAGACGGTGGTGGCGTTGCAGTCTTGGGGGTAGATTGTGTACCAGCCACTCAAAATCTTCCCTTTGGCCAACAGTTCTTGGCAGTTCCCCGGTTCTGTGCAAATCAAAGAGATCAAGTGGAAAGAGTTATAATGTGTTTACTGATCACAGCAGCATGTCAGCCTTGAGCCTTTGAGCCCTTCAGCACCCAGCTGGTTCTTTGTACTACAGGATCTTAATGTAGAGCTGCTGGGAGCCAAACTCTGCCATGGCTTCTGGGCCCATATGTTGCAGGGGAGATGGGCACCTTCCAAGAAAGATGGTCTAAGGTGCTGAGACTCCTCTCATCTGCAATGGCTTTTGGGGATCTGGATGATGGAGCTGCTCTAAAAAAGATGACAAACTCATGATCCAGAAATTTGTCCCAGCTCCAGAATGTATGCAGGGCACAGAGAGTGGGTGGGCAGTTGACAGCAAAGGAGTTAGTGACACAGGACAGCTCTCTGTGAGGCAGTGAACAGTGTTCAGCTCATCCTTTATGGATTGAGTCATAGAATCACCCACAGTTTGGGTTGGAAGGAACGTTAAAGCTCATCTCATTGCACCCCCTGCCATGGGCAGGGACATCTTCCACTAGACCAGGTTGGGTTGCTCCAAGTCTCATCCAAACCTGGCCTTGGACACTTCCAGGGATGGGCAGCCGCAGCTTCTCTGGCCAACCTGTGCCAGGGTCTTACCACCTTCTGAGTAAAGAATCATCTCCTAATATCTAATCTAAATCTCTCCTCTTTTAGCTGTAAATTGTTCTGTAAATCACACAGTGACAGTGTCCTGTCACTGCCCATGCAAAAAAAATCACTCCAGCTTTTTTATGAGCACCCCCTAAGTACTGGAAGGCCGCACTGAGGTCTCTCCAAGAAACAAAGTGCTTTTGAATATGTACCTTTATATATATGTGTGTGTGTGTATGTGTGTGCATATATAGGCACCTTATGTATACTTTTTTCCCTCCCCAAAACCATACCTGCTGACAGAAGTTCAGATTCACAGGAGACTGAATTGTCCCTATCAGACATCCCAACCTACAGCTGCATCAGTAGTTGTTTTAGGGAAAGCCTGGGAGGATGATCAGAGATTGTGGTGCTGGTGGTGCATGTGTCCCAGTGTGCTGTGTGTGATACATGCATACACAGCTGTACCAGGCAGGGTACCCTGCTCTCCTGGGAGGGAGATGGTCCTGGACTTGGCCTTTTCCTTTTCCTTCCTATTAGTCAAATCTTTTACATGCCCAGAGAAGTGTCTGGGGCAGCAAGGAACCAGTTCAGTGGCATCCCAATCTGTCAGGTGTTACAGCAGCTTTGATCTGTCTGAGCCTTTATTGTGGCCCTACAGCACCCAGCTGTAGCCAGAGCAGGTTGTAGCTCTCCTCAAACTTTAGTTTATGGAGACAGATGGGGCAACTGAAAATTGTTTATTTTATTTTTCTTTTTTTTCTTCCAGTGAATAAGTTAGTCTGAGCACTATCACACGTATGAACTCCGCAAGTACTAAAGGTGTCACTGCATGTGCAGGAGTATAATTGCCTTTGAAGTAGCCACATGTCCATACAGGTGTTTGCAGTGGTTTCATCTTAGAAATCAGGACACCAAGTCTCTGAAAAATTGAAATCGACCTCCTCCAGGACCCATGGAGGACAGGACATTTAAGTAGTGCTCAGAGGACCTGACTTTCCCAGCATGGCTGGAGTACAGAGTAGACCCACAGGAGCTGCATGTGTCTGTGAGATGCAAAGATAACAGTGATATTTCCTTATTCCATTCCTCAATGTCACTCTGAACTTGTTTCTATTCCTATCCTGTCCTGACTTCTGGTGCAGGTAGTCCACCACCATCCACTCTGCAAAGCTGACCAGCGTCGTGAAGACCTAGGATGAAACTTACCCCATATTTCTGGAAATCCAGGCTCTCCTTTTGTTCCTGTTGGACAAACAACACCATCAATTGCTCTCCACCTTCCACACCCAGCACTCCCCTTCCACAGTGCTTGAGATTTGCCAAGATAAATCCTGCTGCACTGGAGAGCTGTTATGTTAGAGGAAGTGCTTGGCTCATCTGCACCAAGCAAATGAAAGGCATAGAGAAAGCAGGCAGGAAGGGTTGCTCAGTATAAGCTGTCCTGGCTGCTACCAGGCGCACCGGAGGAGGCCCACCAAAGGAGACCCACCAGCCTGTCTGCACAGACCTAGGAAAGCACAGAGAGGCAGGTGGGAAGCCAAGTCACAAACCCCTGTAACTACAGCAATGACACCCAGCTGCTTCAGATACTTGGAAGAACTCTCCAGGTTGACCAGAAGGTACATGGGGTGGCCACTGGGGGGTACACTATAAATATAAATTATATATATATATATATATATTTATGCACAAGGAGTGGCAGCCTTGCCTCTCTTGGCCTGTTGGACCTGGCATGATCTAGTTCCTGCTGGCATCTGTTTTAGGGCTTAGAGGTCCAAATGGTGAGACTGACACAGGACATGTCTCTGTTGGACCCATCTGCTCTGCTTGCTGCTGTGCAGCCCATGGAGCTGTCTACCAGCAGTTTGTGCCAGTGAGTCCCACTGGGCTAGGACATGTGGGATAGGAGTGGGTGAGTGTGGGAAGGAGGAAGCAATGCACCTTGGAAAGGCAGAGTTACAAGTCCCATCAGGGGATTGGCTGCTGCTGGTACAGGGCATCAGCCAGTGGTTTGGGAGCAGCAGTGACAACTGGAGCACTAGAACTATCTGCCAGACCAGTGGTGTTGGACCCAGTGATTGCCAGCCAAATTGCAGAGAGGGAAGCCACAGTGCAGATTGGTGCTCAGTGGTGGGTGCCTGTGGCCTTCACATGCAGGATGATGGCGTAAGGGAAAAAAACCTGTGTTTCCCTAATACCTTATTGCTAGTGCTGGTAGAGACATGTTTCTCTGGCACTAGCAGCAACTGAATTTCATTTGAGCCTCTGCATTTTGCCATAGCATGAGAATATTAAGAGCTCTGCCCAAATCTGGCTGGTCCCTCAGCCCTGTGGCTTCTGCAGCTGATGGTGCCAGGTGGCAGCACGAGCTGCCTGAGTTAAGGACAGCACCTGTTGCTGAACATCTGGTTTGGGAGCAGGACTACCCACAGCACCTGCACCAGGGCAGAGCCTATGATGAGGTATAACTGTCAGCAAACAGCCCCATCCAGTCTCTGTAACTGCTCTCATCTGATGTAGGAGAACAGCACAGGGTAGAAGTTTACAAAGTAGCTGACATGATAAATTCAGCACAGCGTGATTTACCTTTCAGTCCTGGGAAGCCAGGCTCTCCAGCTGCTCCTACAAAATACAAGAGAAAAATGCTCATCACAGACTATCCAATGCAATTGAATTACTGTGCCTCTACAAATGGCTGCTCCAACCCCTCAATATGTCTCAAATGTACAAGAGAGGCTGTCAAGAGGTGCAAAGCTACAGTGCTTGGCTGAGTGTCCCAGGTGGTGCTGCTGCCTCAGCCTGGCTGTTCTCTTGATCAGCAGTATCTCTCAGGAACAGCAAGGAGAGTAGGATATAGAGGAGAGAGAGCTGCTTCTCCATGTCTTGGAATGTATAGGGCTTCACAGTTGCATTTCAGTGACTTTTTGTGGGGGCTTTCTCTTTACAGTCAGGCACTTAGGAGATTTTGATCAATAGGGTTTGTCAGGGTTTTTCAGTGGTTTTGTCCATCTCCTGCTGGCATTTCAGTTCAAGTCTTGGGTGCTTTTGGCCAGGAAATAGCTTCATACTCAGCACATAAAAAGGGATGTCTTCCCTTTAGTTAGTCAGTGCTGCTCAGTCCCTACCCAAGTGCCCTTGTGCTGGCAGCTGGATTCTTTAGTAGAGACACTTTTCCAGTATTTGCAGCACATTCCTGCTGAAGGTCCTAAGCAAGCCTGGGCAGTGAAAGCCAATTTCTCAATAAACATCGTCCTCTTCAGGGGTTCATCCCATTACAAAGGAAACCTCATCCTGTGCCATTGTTTGATCTCGTTCTTGTGGTCAAGTGGGCACTGCACACCGAGTGGAAGGCTGAAGGCTGCTGAAAGCAATGATATGCCTAGGCCTGAGCAGCAGGCCTGAGCCAGAGTAGACTTACAAGATGGATTGTGAATATTGTGTGACTAACACCATCAGTATTATTTACCTAAAAATAGATGACAAAGATGCTTATGCTAACTGTTTATAACCTTCTGTAGCTATCTGCAAGAAATGTATCATTTTAAGAAACTTTTCCAACTGAGAGGCTTGTTTGTAAGGTATTTTAGGGGAAAACCCTCCCAGCCAAGACCTGGGCCCTGGCTGAGCACTGGCCCTGCCTAAGCGGAAAGCATGCCATCAGATTCAGGCATTCCTGAGCTAAAAATAAAATCAAGTCACTTTGACTTGCTGATTTGGGCCTATAAACACTGGACTCCCTTTCAGGGGAAATCCAGAGACCTCACCTGTGGGATCTCCTACACCATGTAGGATTTCCCCAATTGCCAGGAAGGGGTTGTCCAGGTCCTCTTTGTGAAACAGGGCTCCCCAGCGACTGGATGATGTTAAAGTATTTAGGCAATTAGTAATGTATCCTTCTAAATCACTATCCTGCCTCTCGTATAGTAATGATTAGGTGCATTACCTTGCTAATTTTTTGCTTGTTGCCAAAGCCAAGCATATAGTTTTATTGAATGTATTATTTAACTTTTGTGTTACCTCTATATTCATAGTAAAATAAGACCATTCTTTCCATTGGTATGTTCTTTAAATTGCCCCTGTCAATTGGCAGAACAAGCACTCAGCATAGTGCCTCTGCGTCAGGCCTCTGGGCTGAAGCTCCACGGAGAGCTCCAAAGCTCCTCAGGGCTGGGGGGCATTTGGGCAGGCTTGTTGTGCTGGGGGCAAGTTAGGGTAGGAATGGGGAATGGGGAGAGGTCTGATTTTAGGGTCAGTGAGAAATTCTGAGAAGAGTGGTATCTTCTGTGTTGTGGTCCCGGACACTCAAGGACACTGTTTCTAGTGTTCACCCCATGCAAGAGCCATACTCCAAATCAGGCTTTTCCTATGCTACTTCAGCACTGTTTCTTAGCCTACGGCCAGTCCTGCAGTTCATCTCTGTAGACCCAGTCTCCTAATGCATGTCCCGAGCTTGGGGGCATTTACAGATTAGAGCTGCATATGTTACACATTACCTTTTGCACCAGGTGGTCCTGCTTTCCCGGGGAATCCCTGGTCTCCCATTTCTCCTGCAAAGAGACTCATTTTTATGTGCATGTTACAGACTGACCAGAGCGGGGAGTCAAAGAAGCCTGGGCAGCTGGGCCTTGGCTTTCACAGAAATGGGGGAGCTGAGGTAATCAGATTCAGTCTTGTAACCTAGTTTTACTCTTTTACCTTACTCCTTTTTTTCCTATTGAAGCCTTACTACACTGGTATTGCCATTCAAAGTCTAAATTTGCAGTTCACATATGAATTCTTATGAGCTTTGATACATCGTGGAGCCAGTCCATGGATTTTGCTATGGTGGATCATCTTGCTCAGCTGACATGATTGACCTTCTCTGTGAGTTGGCTGTGAAAACTCTGAAGGAGCCCCATCTCCCTTGCTCCCTGGAATAGGGCTTGCCAGTACGTTTCCCACACTGTTCCCCAAAAAACAGGCAGGAGCATTTCAGCCTCCCTCCCACCCAGACTCTTGAATACAGACCCAAAAAATAAATGGATGATTTTCTGCAGAAGAAACTAATGAGATACTTCACACCCCAAGATCACATCAGATTTGTGACAGGACCTAAGGAAGAAACAGGTCACTCCATGTGTACCAGCATATGTTTAATTGGGGTGTTTTTCACTCCAGTTCTCCAGTTCCTCACAGCAGCCAGTGCCAGGTCAGCTACTGCTCCAGCCTCAGCTTGCTTCTCCTATGCAAAGGAACAAAACCATCTTGTCTCACAGTGCTCATCACTGGTTTTGGGGGCCTCACCTTTTGTTCCTGGGAGACCTGCTTCTCCTTTTGGGCCAGAGACACCTGGGATCCCTGGACATCCTTGAAGAATGGCAAGTTGGTCAGCATCACGCAGTCCCACTATTCTCACCTCTGAGAAATGAAGACAGTCTTTGTGAAGATTATTAAGGCTCTGAAATGCCTTGGAGAGGAAACCAAATCCTTTGAAGTTGAGGAACAGTGTAATCAAAAGCATTGAGTATGGAAGTATCACGGTGTTGAATGGATTGACAGATGGCAGTGAGGATCTCACATATTAGAGGAGCCAGACTCTGCATCTCTCTGGCTTCAGGGGAGTTCAGCAGGAGAGGAGGCTGATATATATGACATTGCATGCATGACAAATATACTGTAGTTAATAAAACATAAGCTGAGAGGTGCCCCAATGGGGTATTGATAGCAGAGTAAGCGACACTGGTGGATCTGTGGACAGTAAGGGTAAGAGTTCTTCTGAATTTCTTGTTGGCAGGCCTGTTTGAAATTGCCCCAGGCCTTCTTGGGGAACACAGTCAGAACGCTGTGCTGCGCAGCATCCCCAGACTGATCCTTTGTATTGTTCTGTATTCTTTGGTAACTGCACGAAGGCCCGACTAAAAAAAAAACCAAACTGGGGGGGGGGGGGGGAAACTTCACTGAAAACTGTCTGTTCCTAGACACCCCACTGGTCAAGGAACGACGTTACATCACTAATTGGAGCCAGTAGCTTTCTTAAACAGCTGCTGAGACTTCAGCCTCCCCTTACTCTCCTCCCACTGGCAGCTGAATTTAAAAAAGCATAGAAGGAAAAAAAAAACATATGCTACTTCTCCCCCCTCCCTTCCCAACCTCCTTCTCTCATCAGGGGAGATGAAACAGGCTGTCTCAGTGAGATGACAGTAAGGTTTGTGCTTTACTCACCTGAGCAGGTGTCCTCCGCATCACAAATAGTCACTCTTAGGCTGAGCAGTACCAAAAGGGCTGGGGCTGCTATCCCCATGGCCAGTGCTGCTCTGCACAGCTCCCCTCAGCCACTTCCCGGGTGCTGTGGTCAGCACTGACCCATCCAAGCATTTTATATCTAACAAACAGCCTCAGTGCAAGCTCCACCTCTGTACTTGCCCACTGGCTGCTCTCAGGTCTGGGGCCTGGCTGAGTCTCAAGTTATTTCGCAGATAAGCTACTTTCCAAAAGTCTGATCGGAAAGTTCTTCCCTCACTGCCCCGGCCTGCCTCACCTCTGTCCTCAGTAAATTTTGGATGCTTTCCCTTATCATATTGTATTTCTATTTTAGATAAAATGAACCAGCAAAACCATATTTACCTAAGTGTAGACAGCTCCCCTCATCCTCCCTGCTAGTAGCCCTTTATGAAGAGCAGAATTTACTGTGTAGATGGGGAAGCTGAGGCACTGGGAGTCAAAAGCCCAAGGTCAGCTGAGGCCAATGGCAGAGAGAGGCTACACAGCCTGGATCACATTCCAGTACTCTTCTGCCTGTCAGCCCAGCACCATTTCTTGCCCTTTAAGCTTCCATTTGTACATGATTCATGAATGACAGAGTTCAAACTTAGGCAAGGGTAGGTAGACAGAGCCTGTGTGCTTGGGGGGGGGGGGGGCTATTTTTGTTATTTGGGGTGGGGATGGGGTATTGGGCGTGGTTTGGAGTGGGCGGGGCTAAATGGGGGTAATTAGAGCTGAGGATTGGATATTGTGTGTGGTTAGGGGTGGGCGGGGCTAATTAGGGTAATTAGAGGTGGAGATGGGTTATTTGGTGTGGTTAGGGGTGGGCGGGGCCAATTAGGGGCGTGTCCAGGGGTGGATTCCCAATCCCCGATCCCAAACCCCAAATCCAATCCCATGGGTCCCAGATTTCAAATCCCAAATCCTAATCCCAAACCCCAAATCCCCGGTCCCCAATCCCAAATCCCAAATCCCAATCCCAAATCTCCAAATCCCCGAATCCCAATCCCAAATCCCAAATCTCAAACCCCAAATCCCTCCCCAAATCCCTTCTCCTTCCCCCGGGATAAATCCCAAATCCCGAACCCCAAATCCCCAATCCCTAATCCCTAAATCCCAAATTCCCCAATCCCAAATCCCTAAATCCCAAATTCCAAACCCCAAATTCTAAGCCCCAATCCCCAATCCCAAACTCAAAATCCTCAATCCCAATCCCCAAACCCCAAATCCCAAACCCCAACACCAACTCTCCAAACCCAAATCCCAAACCCCAAACCCAAAATTCTCCATCCCAAACTCCCAATCCCAGTTCACAAACCCCAAATCCTAATCCCAAATCCCAAACCCCAAAACCCCAATCCCAAATCCCAAACCACAAACCCCAATCCCCAAACCCCAAATCCAATCCCACGGATCCCAAATTTCAAATCCCAAATCTCCAATCCCAAATCCCAAATCCTAAAACCGCAATCCCAAAATCCAAAACCTCAATCCCAATCCCAAATCCCAAAACCCAAATTCCAAGTTTCCAAATCCCACATCCCAAATCCCCAATCCCAGATTCTCAAACTCCAAATCCCAAATCCCTGAATTTCCCCAATCCCTGAACCCAAAATCCCCAATCCCAAAATCCCAAAATCCCAAATTCCCGAATCCCAATCCCAAAATCCCCAAATCCAAAATCCCAAAATCCCAAAATCCCAAAATCCCAGCCCCCAAACCCCTCCCCATCGCCCGCCCCCGGCCAGGTCCCTTCCCCTCCCCCGGGATAAATCCCGACCCTTCCCCTCCCGCGCCGCCCCCGCGATGCCGCCGCCGCCGCCGCCGCTCCCCGGAGCGCCCGAGCCGGCCCGCGAGGGCTCCCGCGACCCCTTCCGGAGCTCCGGGGGGTCCCGGGCCGAGTCTCGGGGAGGGTCCCGGGGGGGGTCCCGGAGCTCCCGGGGGTCCCCGGGTCGCCCCCAGCGCTACCGGCGCCACCCCAAGCCCCCGTACTCGTACCTGGCGCTGATCGCCCTCGTCATCCGCGCCGCCCCCGGCCGCCGCCTCAAGCTCGCCCAGGTACCCGCCCGGCAGCGCCGGGAGACCCCTGGGACCCTCTCGGGGTTCCCCATCCATCCCCGGGAGCCCCGAATTGGGATCCTCATCCATCCCCGGGAACCCCGAATTGGGGTCCCCATCCATCCCCGGGACCCTCTCGGGATTCCCGATCCAGCCCCGGGACCCCCGGGACCCTCTCGGGGCTCCTCATCCACCTCGGGAGCACCGGGAGAGCCCCGGGAGCCTTTGGGGATCCCCGATCCATCCCCGGGAGCCCCGAATTGGGATCTTCATCCATCCCCGGGACCCCCGGGAGCCCCAAATTGGGACCCCCCGGAGCCTCTCGGGATTCCCGATCCATCCCCGGGACCCCATTCCAGGACTTCAATTCCCATCCCGGAATTTCCCACATTCCCGAGATCCCAAAATCCCCCCCAAAAAACCCAAAAACCCCCAAACTCCAAAACTCTCAGACTCAAATCCCTCCAAAAAAACCCCCCAAAAATCAAAAAAAAAACCCCAAACTCCAAAACCCCCAGACCTCAAATCCCTCCAAAAAAACCCCATAAAAATATTTAAAAAACCCAAAAAACCCCCAAAACCCCAAACTCCAAAACCCCGAGACCCAAATTCGCAAAAAAACCCCAAAAAATAAAAAAAACCCTTCAAAACTCCAAAAAACCTCAAACTCCAAAACCCCCAGACCTCAAATCCCTCCAAAAAAACCCCAAAAAATAAAAAAAAACGAACAAACCCCCAAAACCCCAAACTCCAAAACCCCCAGACCCAAATCCTCCAAAAAAACCCCCAAAAATCCCAATAAAAATCCCCAAAATCCCGAACTTCAAAACCTCGGTGCCTTCCTTGACCTCAAATCACCCCCAAAAAATCCGCCAAAAACCCAAAAATAAAAAAAAAATCCCCAAGAAATCCCCCCAAAAAATCCCCAAAAAATCCCCTCAAAATTCTCCAAAAATTCCATAAAATCCACAAAAATTTTTTAAAAATTTCCCTAAAAATTAAAAAAAATCGTCTAAACCCTCCCCAAAAATCCCCCAAAAATTCCCTAAGAAAATCCCTATAAATCCCTCAAAAATCACAGAAAATGACAGAAAAATTCCCCCCCCAAAAGTTTTTTAAAAATCCCCAACCCCCCAAAAAGTCACCTGAAAAAAT
>JAWMRF010000054.1:1984-12089 GCA_035221435.1 Sphenopsis melanotis
ATACTGAAAAGAACTGGTAACCATTTATAAATGGAAAATTATACAACCATGAAAAATTAGTTAATTTTGAGCCTGTATCGAGGTGCTGCAAGTCACCTATTCTTGCCAGGCACAGCTGGTTGTGTTCATTGTTAAGAACCTTGTAGGCCACTGAATTCAATACTACAACACAGCTGCTACTCCTGCAGGGTAAATATTACTTTATTTTGGCATTAACTTAGCTATTAACACAATGATAGTTTCTTATTTTTCCTTATCAGGCTCTCCTAGCACTACTACGACAAAACAAGCCAGTTGCACACTACCTGACTTTACACTGCTAAGAGCCAAGTACCTGTTTTTCAGATAACCCAGGAAAAAAGATTCTGTTGTCTTGATTATATATTTTGGTATTTAGTAGATAAACCCATCAAATAATTCTCATTCTAGATCAAAACTTATAGCAAAGATTATTTAGAATAATATGATGCTTCCACCCTCTTTGTCTATTGCCTCCCTTTCCACTCTCCTCTTATTTTCTTTCTTATTTTTGTGGTTTTAATCGGCAGGGAAAAAATATTATCAAAATTCCTCTCTTGTAATCTGCTTGGTGTGGCTTTGTGTTTTTCAAAGGTAAAATTAAATTGTGCCATCAGGTCTTTTATGTCTTAAAATTATTTCTGTTTATCAAAGGACCAGATAATGTATTTAAAATGTCTAGTTTTGAACAACATAAAATACATTTGTTACAGATACAAAAAACATTATAAAATCTCGACTAATTGCAGTTTGAATTTCAGAAGTCTATTTTTTCCCTACTGTTTATTAACCTTCCTTCAACAATGCATGAGTACAGCTTGGTGCAATTAGTAGGCTACAACAAAAATTAAAATAATTAGTACTACATTTAAGGCCAGGTATAGACTTCTTGGTAAAAAAAATGATGGAATAAGAATATTTGACTTCTAGATATAATTTATTCAAATTATATAGGATATTATATATTCAAATGTGCAGTGCTATTCCTAACTATTGGATACAGATTTTTTTTCCCTATCATGCATTCACAAAAAGGCCAGACATTATTTTGCAATATTGCGACAGCTAGACATTTCCTTTATCCATGAGTGATCTCATGCAAAGAAGTTGGGATACATCATGGTGTTTACTCCTTATTTAAGTAGAGAAGTGTAATGAGTTGTATAGGTAAGGAGGCAAGTTAATCTGTTGAAGAAAAGGTTGCATGAACCTGCCTTTAAAATCACATGAAGAATCTTTGCTTCATGTATTTTAGTCAAGAAATACGGCTTTGTTGTACTTCTTCAACCACCAGTGACATAGGTCTCACTGATTTTATCAGTAGAAGATTTAGGTCTACAAAATGGAAAAAAGCCACTGAAATAAAAGGTTTCTCAGGACAAAATGGAATACAAAAAGAAAAGAAAATAGAAAGAACTAGAAGAGCAACACAGCCTTGAAGCCTGTTTAGTTTGAACACATGACCACTATAAATCATGAATGTCTTAAGCAAGAATGTACGTGGTTGTGTCAAAAAACAAAGAGCCTAATTTTAGGTCAATAAAAATAAAATATTAAAATTCTCTTAAGTCAGTTTTATAATAATTTTATTGTGGGTATCATGGCCTCAGTGCAAGAGATAAAGTTTGCAGAAGTTTGTATCTCTTACGCGACTGGCATATTAAGAAATGTTCACAAATTTGAAAGCTTCCCTTTTCTTTTATCCTCTCAGTTGAGTTAACAAAAGATTTTACATCTCCCATAAAGCTGTGTAGAGGTTTCAGAAGATGTTTTGTTCCTAATTATCCTGTTTATTATAAAAATTGACTCTTGCAAAACCTACTGATGCCAATAGGGATTGCTGGCTTCACAACACATCCAAACCAGGCAAAAACAGACTCAGAAGTCTTGAGAGTTTTGGTATTTATTAGCATGGCCTTGTAAATCATCCAGAATTACAGAGAGTGATGTTAGAACAATATCCGTACTTACTCTACCTAAGCAATGTTGCAATGATGTGACATATTTGTGTTTGCATGCACATGCATACAAAGTGGCGGAAAATTTTTTGTGCAAAAAACTTTACTGTACTACACTGATGGTCTTTGCTGTTGTGCTGTTATTTCATAGTCCTCTAGTATTGCTTTCTTTTTTCTTAATTTTCCAAGAAACATAGTGCGAAGAGTAGTGAGAGCAGATTTATCCGAGTCCAAGCCCATTGCTGTCCAAGCATTTCTTGGAGTAGAGTCACTATGTTGCCTAAATCTTGTCCTGCGAGCAAAGCCAGATGCACAACATAGCTAATGTTTCCATCTTCTTGGGACTCAGAGGGGTGTTCTCTGTAATGAAATTGATATTTTAATTTTCTGTTGTATTTTGCAGAGTGAATTTGGGAGTGATGAAGCATGAAACATCACTTTGGCAATTAGTATCCTCACAAGAATATATATATGATTTCTCCCTGGACCCGGGTTGCATAGAAACCCACGAAATTGGAAACTACCCAGAAAAGACATGTCATTCCAATGAAACCCAAATATCTGGTAAGGCTGAGTTGAAGAAGTTGACTAACTCATTCTGGAGTACTGAGAACTCAGTCAATGCCTAAATTCAGATACTGAGTTTCTTGCAACCTGTAGGACATCATTGACATCGTATATACATCAAAATCAATTGGCTTAAAAAGAACTGGAAGAAGTGAAGGAAAGGTTCATTTAAACCTTTTCAGCTGCACTGGTGTAGTGTGAAGTCAAGTGCTTATGCACTTGTAAACACATGGAAACAAACTTGGGAGCCTTTGGGTGCATGACCATGATTGATTTACGGTAACTCTTTCACAATACAAGGGAAAGATCACACAAACTAAGTGGAATTAAATAACCTCAATTTAATTTATAAGTATTGCAAAGGAATCATCTACTAGTAGATACTGTATCTCTAAGGAATTTGTGGTTTATCTTTCAGCTGTACATTTTTTGACAAGTTAAAGCTGGGTGTCTGTTTGAGCCATAACATTTATATGAGTTAGGCCTCTGGTTACCAAGGCTTTCCTATGATGGCTGTGACAGAGACAAAAAGCCTGTCAACCAGAGCCAGGTCTTTCTGGCCATCACTCAAGTCTCTCCGGACCTGCTGCTAGACCCTTTACCAGGTATCTGATCTGGTAATTTTAAAAGCTGCTAACTGACCCAGAAACAATGGAGAGATTGGGATTGTATTTTGCACTGGAGATCCAGATTAAATGATTGAGACCTGAGTAAGATCTGGTTGATAAAGTGTAAAGCCAACTGGAGACAGATGGAACTCTCAACAGAGAGTAAGTCAGTGGTGTCTGTTACAGATGAGTAATGTGATCGTTGGCTCTCACAATTAAGAGATGCATATTATGTGTATGTTAAGAGAAATTTTGTAGATGTATAATGATGTTATTGGAGAAATTTTGTAGATGTATAGTGATGTTATTGGAATATGTCTTCCCATAGTCCTCTTTACCCTCCCCCTTGTAATAGCCCTGGTAGTCAGGGCATTTGGGGAGGGCCAGCCTATTACTAGGAGGCATGGCATAACGACACCTGACCTCCAATCAAGATGTAAGAAAGTAATCTCCAGCAATGGATGGCAGAGAAGAAGTTGACTGGCAAAACTTTGGGACCGGCTAAGGGTGTAAAAGGCAGAGCATCCGTCTTGTGGATGAGCACATGGCTGCTGGTCATGGAGACTCCCAGCGCTGTAATTTTTCCTTATTCAGTCCTTATTCAGTACTTCGTTGTATTTTTGTTAAGGTTTAGTAAACCTTTGAAATTTTAAAAGTGAGCATTGTTTCTCACAAACAGGGGCTCATCCAGGATAAAAACCTCATCTCTGTGACCCTGGGAGATTTTGAGAGGGAGGTGTGCCCTGCCAAGTTCAGCAGCTCGATCGACTTCTCTTCAGGTCACTGGATAAGTAGCAGGTTAACACCCCAAAACCAGCAAAAGACTAAATAATTAAAAAGAAGAGGGAGAAGTTAAGTACCATCCTCATCATTGTTTTGGCCAGATTGATTGTCTGTAATCTGGATATCAGCTTCAGACAAGTAGTACACGGGATCCATCCTGGTTGGAGCTTCAGGATATTGGATGATTGGACATATAAGGCGGGAGGGAAGAAAGTGGGGACCCCGTGGCCGATAGGACATGTGTGGAGGAGGGGCAGAGAAGCTACAGGCAGGATGCGTAGAAGAGGAAAGTGGGGACCCTGTGGCCAGCGGGACGTGTATGATAGAGACATATTAGATTTAAGGGGACCCAAAAGCCTAGAAACACCAGATTGAGGGTCGCCAGATTTAGAGAGTATTGGAGTGATGGTGACAATCGCCGATCAGAGAAGACTGCCCTGTATCAGGGCGAGGAGTCATGGCAGCTTTCCCAACCCGTCGGCGCAAAGGGAGCCGGAGACCTGCTCCGTGTTGGGCGGTAGCATGCACAGCGGTCAGTGCTGGGGGCTTCTGGTGTGCACTCAGTGCATTAACTTCCCGAGCTTACCAACCCAAGCTAAGAGGGGGTGCTGCCACTGGTAGCGGTGACGGGGAGACACTGAGCGCGGGGATGTCCAGTGGTGGCCCAGTGGTGCGGGATTTCCTGGGTGGGGGCCGCGAGCGGACGGGGTTCCCTGAGCGAAGAAATGCCAGTGGGACCTGGTGCATTTGAGAGGCGGCCAGCGGGGACCCAGCACAGTAACTTCCAGTTTTTGCCAACCCAGTCTGAGGGTCGGGAACTTCTCGTTGTGCGAGGGGGACAAACCACGGGATTTGCTAGTTCTGTGGTAGTGGCGTGACCACTGGAGGTGTCAAGAGGCAGCTTGGTTGTGCTGGGGTGTCGGAGAGTGCGGGGCTCGCAGCCGCTGGGGTTGGGAACTCCTGGTTGTGCAGGGGCTTCTCCGTGACTCACCAGCATCCAGCCGAGCGGATGCGGGGGAGGACGTCCCGGAGGAGACGCTTCCCTGCGGCATCCGGCGGCACAAACCTGAGCAGGCGCAAAGAGAGCTGGGGTGCCACGTGGCCAGGTTTTTGGCAGTCGCCCCATGTTAGCAAGCGGGAAGGCACTGCGAAGGGCAGTGGGAAAATGCAGCACCTCCCCTGTAACACCTGCCGGCATAAAGCCGTGGGACTGGGGTACCGAAGCCCTGCGCTGTTGTTCCCAGCACTGCCAGCTCGGCGGGGAGGGGGCGGTGCCTTGGGGGCGTGGGGCATGGTTGCGCACAGCGCACCTGGCGATCGGTGCCGTTTGGAGGGGGCTTCGGTGCTGTGGGCTTGCCTGTGGGGGGCTGTCCGTGGCGACTCAGGGGTGCTGGGAGCAGTGGCGCTCGGGAGGACTGGCCTGGGAGCTCTGCGCTGAGGAGACTTCGCTGTAGTGTCCGCTGGCACGTGGAGCCATGGGGCCGGGGTGTTGGACTGGAAGGCTTCTCTGCGGTCTGCCAGTGTGAAGCCGCACAAGCATGGGGATCCGTGTGGGTAGCTTGGCAGTTGTTTGCACTGGTGTGCCGGGAAGGGGAGACTGAGGTGCAAAGGCTTCCCCTGACCCCTCGGCATAAAGCTTTATGAGTGCGGGACCACGTGAGTGGCTTGGCAGCTGCTTGTGCTCCTCTGCCGAGGGTGCTGGGGCACCAAGCCGAGGCAGGAGAGGAGCAGCAGAACCAACCTAGTAGTAGGGTCCCCAGACAGTAAGCAGGTCGTTTATTTGCTTTTGTTTTCCAATAAGAAGGTAAAGCTTCTTTCTTTCTCCCTTTTCTTTCTTTCTTCTGGCTAATCGGCGAGGTGGGCTCTGTCAGGAGAGCTTGTGGTTAGACTGATTAGGATAGGACTGGGAGCAAGTAGAAAGTCCCCAAGGAGGGAAGGAGGAAGTATAGAGATGTCAACAGGTATACCCTCCAATAACCCACTAAGAAGAAAACAAACTTAATAGAGATGTGACCCCAACACTTGAAACTATATGTACTAGCCATGGTGTGAGTCAAAAGAAGAGTAGATGTATCAAGTTTTAACTACTTTGCACCCCACTCTGTCCAAGCAAAGTCCTGGACTCAAGAAAGATGCTAGCTCAGAGTGTGCTTTGTTTTTGTCGTCCCTTTTACCACCTCCTGCCTTCTTGTCTCTTTCTCTGTGAATACTAATTTTTGATCAAGTATAACTAACAACAGTTGTTTTCCATGCAAATTTAATACTAACAGGTGCTACATCTCTTTCAAGTTAAGAGAAGTGCTTGAGTGTCAAAAGCTTAGATATTTTTCCATGCATAATGCAGATACCTTTCCCTCTTTCAGTCTGAGATGAAATCTTGATGAAAAACTCTGTTTCGAAGTCACTGTAACCCCTGCAGAGAGGCCTGGATCTTTCCTTACCATATCCCCAGGCGACTATGAGCTGTCCTCCATAGTAACAGAGGCCACAAGTACCCCACCTCAGTTAAGAAGTAAAAGGTGCTCCTTGACAAAACACAGGCTTCTAGGGCAGTGGGGTAAGGCTCTTGTTAGTTCCTACCACATCATCTCATGATAATGTAAGGGGTGAGAAATGTTGTGTGTGCTATATACTGGCAGTGATTCTCAAAAATCCTTCTAATCCTCTCCTTTGTGCTGGTCTGGCTCCTGGAGAAGACAGGACAGCAAAAAGTGCTCAAGTTTTGCCCTTATAGAGTGAGAGGCAGGAAGCAAGAATCCAGAGTGGTCTCTCTTTGACCTTTCCTTTAAGGACATGCCTGTCTGTTCCCACCCCAAAGGCACAGAGGATGCTCTTTAAACTGTGCCACAATGTCCCACCCACACTCCCCTCTCCTGTCCCCATCCCCACCATGTCATGATCTCACAAGGGAGATTCACAGGGGCATTGGGGCCAGGAGAGCTCTGGGAGAATGCTGTATACATGTGTGCTGGTGAGCATGGCTCTGTGTGCGCATGTGTTTTCTAGTGTGCCCAAATGTGAGTGTACATGTCCTGCTTTGCACAGTGTACGTGTGTGCTGGTGCGCACAGCACTGTTCACATAGATAAGCTGATGTGTACACGTGATTTGT
This sequence comes from Sphenopsis melanotis, assembly GCA_035221435.1. Lineage (NCBI taxonomy): Eukaryota > Metazoa > Chordata > Aves > Passeriformes > Thraupidae > Sphenopsis > Sphenopsis melanotis. Next base: position 9,030 of record JAWMRF010000054.1, read on the forward strand.
ACACTGCTCTTTACACATGTGTTAAATTGCACAATTTCAGGTGTGAGTGGGTCTCTGCACAGTTCTGTGCTTGTGAGTGTGAACAAGTTCTGCAGGTGTGAGCATGGCTCTGTGTGGGACATGTGTACATTAATGTGTATGACACTGCACACATTGGTGTGCAAACGCTCTACACGCAAGCAAGTCTCACGCTTGTGGGTCCATGTGCACTGGTAGAGATTGTACATAGGTGAGTGTCTGTGTAGCACGTGTGTGCTGGTGTGGCAGGCTGGGTGTACACAAGTGCTACTAGCAAGTACTGTGGTGCACAGGAGCTCTTTGCAAGTGACCAGGTAACTGTGTATGTGCATCAGCTCTGCACATGTCCCTGTGTGCACACATGGGCTGGGGACACCCAAGGACATGGCTTTGGATACACAGCTCTGTGCATCCATCTGCTATCCCACCTGGGAAAACAGACATGTGTGTATATGAGTGTTTCTATGTGTGGTACTACCTAGCTGTGCTGGCTAGAGTGGCCCCTGGCTCTCTGTGTACGCTCTGTTCGTGTAGGGAGAGGAATTTGCCTCTACATATAAATTTGCAAAAAGGTTAAGGTTTATATAAAGTTGTGTACAGTGATTTCCGTCAAATTTAAATTTCCACTAAATCCCTGTAAACAGGTGTTTCTACAATCGCTGTGATCCACTGCTGTTCTAACCCACATTCCCTGGAAACTGCTGCCATCAAAACGGGATGCTAAGCCAAGTGCTTTAAACCTCTCTGTGATTGTAATGCTTCCTAGGCCACACTGTTCTCTTGTGTCAGCAGTGGTGGGTTGTTGTGGTGTGCTTTAAGCTGTTTAAGTTGTTTGGAAGGTTGTTTTACTAAATGCGATAAGTTGCCTAAGATGGCATTTGAGTTGTTTAAAATGGCTCTGTTTCAAGCTCCCTTCCCCCATCCCTACCTGCAATTAACTGTCCGTCACCCGTTTCCTTAGTTACTCCTGCCTTTTTGTATCAGTTTCCCTGTCTACCTGTAATCCCCGCCTTGTTTTGCTCATTATATCGGTTTTCCCCTCCCCTGTTACCCTGGCAACTCCCCTGTCTGTCACTCTCCACCCACGCCCTTGTCCTGGAAACTTCTCCCTGGGGTGGAGGGTGATTGGTGCAGAAAGGGTTGTCCCTCCCTTATGCTCCCCCCATTGGACTGTATATTATGTTCATCATTGTGTTCTGTGATATGATTTGTTTGGCTGTGGCGCGCCCCTCCCCTCGGGAGATCTATAACTGCCCCTCCCGAGGGGCAGGATTCTGGCAGTTCTCTGCAGTTCCCCTGATCCCCACGTCTCTCCTTTCCCTTAATAAACCCTTCCTACTGCGGAAAACTGCTGCCTCCTTGCCTGTTTCCTTGCCACTTCGCTACGCTGCCAACGCTCGCCTTTGCCTCGGGGAGCTGCCTTCTCCACCTTTGCCGTGGAGAGAGCTTCCTAGCCGGCCGACCAACCCAGTCGCTCCTCCCTTCGGAGCGAGGGCTGCCGTTGCCACTCGGCCGGCCCAACCCAGGCTGTGGCGCGCCTTTGTGGAGCGAGCCGGGCTCCTGCGTCTCGCGCGGCCACAGCTGCTGGCGCCCAACGTGGGGCCGAAATTCGGATTGGACTCCGTCGGACCTGCGGACCGGATCCTTCAAGATCCACTGGGTGCGGCAGTTCCCCCGTTGTAGCAGGCTCCTGGTCGCTGGGAGCTGCGCTCCGGGGGATCGGACTGGCATTCCTCTGCACCCGGAGACAGTCCTGTGGTGAGGAACCTCGACACCCGGATCCTTCTTGCTCCCGTTTGGTTTGGTGAGTTCTTTCTTTTTTCTTGCCCCCCCCGTCTTTTATTCGGGTCTTCCCCTAGCGCTTCATCTGGGGGTGGACATTGGGTTCCTGGCGCTTCATCCGGGGACCGACGGGGGGCCAAGCGGGAGACCTTTCTATCTTCGCCAACGTGCCTTCTTTCGTGCTGGCCGTTGAGTTTTTTAGCTCTTAGTTTCGCGTTTCGTCGCGGCCGCGTTTCGTCGCGGTGTTTTCCATCCCTTTTCTGTTGCGGGTGTTTTGAGTGGCACGCACCGAATTTGATATCACAGTCATGGGTGCACGACTGTCAGCGGTGCAAAGGGAGGCTGTTTTTGTTATTTCGGGTTTGTTAGTTGGTTCAGATCTCCCTCCTAAAGAGAGGGAGATCAAAAGCTTGGTGCGGTGGGTCTGCTCCCAGTTTCGGGAATTTTCCTCGGACCATTGTAGAGACCTCCGTTTTTGGGAAGAGGTCTCCCGTAAATTAGTCGATTTGGCCAGGTCTGAGGAAATCAGTATTACCAAAAGATTCAAATTGGCAAGACACCTGAATTGGGTGACGCAGATAATTACTGCGCTGAAATGTAGAAGGGTTAAGGAGCTGAGACGACGCTCACCAAGCACCAATGCTGTTCAAAGACGTCCAGTTGTTTCTGCTGTTGTTCCCCGTTCTACCCCACCTCGCGTTCCTACCCCTCACTCCTCTCCCCGTGTTCCACAACGACCTGGGGTCCTGAGGGGGGCAGCCCCCGACCACAACGGGCAGGAGCGGCTCCATCGCCCTGGCCCTCCTCAGGGTCGCCAGTCCCCCCACGGCGGACGACAAAGGGCCCGGTCGCCCCCCGACTCTCCCCGACCCCCAGTTTCCCTTTCTCCTGCTTCCCGAGTTGTAAAATCCCCCAAGTTCGATTCGAAAGTTCGCTTCGTGGTTCCTGCCCAAGATGGCTCCTATGGAGCCCAAGATGGCGGGGACCACGAGGCATCGTGGCGGGAAGGACCCCCTCTTCCTCCCCCTTCTTCCCACAATCCTTTTGTCTCTCCACCTCCCAACCCCTTCCTTCCATCACCCAACCCCTTCCTCCCGAGCTGTGCTCCTCCCTCAGTCCCGCCTTTCCCTGAGGCCCCTCCCCAGACCTCCTCCCAGTGGGCGGGGAAGCTCACGTCATCCAGCCCCGCCCCATTTTCCCACGCCATCCTTAGCCCCGCCCCCCATTGTTCCGGTTCCGGTTCCCATGCTCCCGCTTCCG
>JAWMRF010000058.1:10296-53369 GCA_035221435.1 Sphenopsis melanotis
ACAAGGAGGAATGGATTAAATCTAGAGGAGGGGAGATTGGGATGAGGTGCTGGGAAGGGGTTTTTACTCAGGGGGTGATGAGGCCCTGGCCCATGAAGTGTCCAAGGCCAGGCTGGACAGGGCTTGGAGCAGCCTGGGATAATGGCAGGTGTCCCTACCCATGGGAGGTGGTAGAATGAGATGACCCTTAAGGTCCCTTCCAACACAAACCATTCTATAATGCTACAATTGCAATTTATAAAAGAAGAATATTGAAAATTTATCCTCTTTGTCATCATCAGTGTTTTCAAAATCTGAAGGTCCAGAGGGCAGACAATTCCATCCATCATGTCTGTATTATGACAGGGTGGATTTTCCTCTGGGTGCTCTTGTTCCTTGCCCTTGTTCATAAAAGGATCTTAGATTAAGTGATTAACTGTTAACAGACTAAGACTAACTAGGTCCGTCACCACTAGTTGCCACACTTTTACTTCATTCCTCCTGAGATCACTATCACTTTATTTAGATTATAGCTTTTCTGACCAAATTTGAATTTGAGAACCTTCTTATAACATTGTTTACTGCATAACACAGGGCTCACAGGAGAACTCCAGAATGCACAACATCATTGAATAAATTTTAAATTCCTTTAACATCCCAAGAAGGGAGAGAGGTGAAGTGAAAGAAAGACTTGTGCAACAGCTGTAAAGGTTTGGTTTTACCTTATGAAACTGCTTCTCATCACTATTATCATCCTGGGCACACAGGACTTTGGGATGAGAAAAGATATTCTTTGAGGTTTACAGTTATTTACAGTCATTACATCCACCACAAGACCTCAGCTACCCTAATGGAGCCTGTCTGCTGTTCTGCTTAAGAATTTTATAATATTCCTAAGCATTCTTTAACTCCTTATGCTGTCTCACATGTCCAAAATAACATTCTTTGTTGGTCCCTAAGATTTCCCTCTTCAAGACTAACTCTGTGATTTCCCACCTGGTTGTCATGCCTCTGTGACTGGATCCTCCTTGACTCCATTTCAGAACCTTGGAGCAGAGAGCAAAGCTGAATTTTCCCAGGAGGCTATAAATCCAGATTTCTTTGTCATTAAGAATACAGGCCTGCAAGCATAGGCTGAAATACATATGGATAAAAAGCAGGCAAAAGTGAGGGTCATTGCACGCTTAAAGGAATTATGGGGGCTACTGTTTTCTACCAGCAGTCACCCGTCACAGTGAGGAGCACTGCCCACCCCCTCACTCCAGCTTCATGCTGCACCTACCAAGGAAAGCCACAGACCTTGTCTGCCCATGCAGTGTTAATTTCAGCTGCCAAATACCTGGAAATTACTCCTCTGTGAATGCTATAGTGATTTCTACTGTGTCTGATTCCTGTGGTCTCCATGATCTCACACAGCTATATTTTTGAATAATAAGAACACGTAAGAAGAATAATGAAATTAGCATTTTGCTAGTTAAACAAGGCCAAGTCAAATAATTAGCAGTAAGGAATTTTCAAAATTCAAATGTGAACTTGCACAAGGTAGTTAGATAATCAGGTGTACTTATGTTTATGTCATCTGTGTTATTACCTGTACACATTCATTCGTTCCTTACATTTAGCTACTTTACATACACATCCCTTGGCAGCTTTCCCCACCAGTGTTTGCAAGAGAAAATGTTTGCAAGAGAATATTTGTGTTCTTTATGTTTGCAAGAGAAAGACAAAGACTCTGAAAGTGCAGGAGTTGGATCACTTCTAAGCAGCGCGAGACAGTTAATTCCTCACCAGAGAACTCACCTTGTTCATATCAAACGTGCGGAACATCTGCTCAATGTACTTATTGGCCTCTGGATCCAGCCCTCGAAGTCCAAAGAACTGCTTAAATTCATGCTCTGTCAGCTGTCCAGAAGGACACTCTGTCATGAATTTCTTGTACCAGTGGTGGATCTCGACAGCTTGTAGATCATCCACGGTGGAGCTGCTGTTGTTTCCCATATGTATCTGTGGTCAGAAGGATGATGCTACAGGAATGATCCTCTTCCTCCTGTGGCTCTCACAGCACTGACCGTTTGCTCCTGTCCATGCTCAACACCAATGTCAGTTACGTGAGGGATCTAACCTTCCACAAGCCAATTATAAATGTTAATCTTCTTAGAGGCTGATCCACAAACCAGAAAGTTTCAATGATACAAACAGTCTTCTTAGAATGGAAAGGAGATGCAAGATAATCTAGCAAATCACTGCTATTTTAGGAGCTAAAGCAGAAAGGGTGAGAAGGTTAATCAGACACTGGCATTGGGAGCTATATTGGTTTGGTAGACTACCCTATTTTTAACCTTGATATAATTATACGTGATGATAAGAGGAAATGCCCATAAGATGTGAGCTGTGAGGTTAAGTAAAGATCTTTTCCTCTAAGTGGATTTGAGAGTCTGTTTTCTCAAATAGACATGTTGAATAACAGAGTGTGTAGGACCAGAAAGTGTTACAGAAGTGGCCCAGTACAAGAGTGAGGTTATGAGGGAAAAAGCTCACCTCCATGCACACAAAGGAGCACAGAGGAACAATGCAGGAGGACACAAATAATCCCCTGGTCTGGCAAATCCAAGAACCATCATGGAAGTGCAGCCAACACATAAAAGGCTCAACTGCACAAAGGGGAAGGAGTAGAGAGACAACCACAGGCTGGGGAACACAAATTACCCAGTAAGAGAAATAAAGACCCTGTCCCAGCTCCTTCTAAATCTGTTGCAGGGGAGCCACCAGTCCCATGGGCCTAGAGGTGGCACCCATCATGATGAGTCAGCAGGAGAGGCTGCAGAGGACTCTACAAACTGTGTGCTGCCTAGAGACATGGAAAACACTGTGTGGTCCAGGGCAAGAGCATTTGGGGACAAGACTCACAACAGGATGTTTAGGAGAGGAAAAGAAGGTGGGGAAAGGGATGGGTCTAAGTGGTGTGGGAATGAACAAGCATGAGAAAATGGAAGCAAGGGGAGCAGAAGGGTCTGGTTGCATGTAGAATGGTGCTAATCAATATGAATGTATATCCATCCCTTGGGCCTGGTCATCACAGTCTTTCTTGTCTTCTAACACCTCTACCTCCTTTTTTATTTTTATTTTGGCTGCACAGCGCTGTGCTCTGGGCATATGTATGCATGGGGATTTTAAGTGCCCACAACTGGATTGAGTGAGATCATGTCAGTCTATGATCACTAGTAAATATCAAGCCAGAGTAGGCAGCAAATAGGCCAAACAGTTCATGAGACAGGTGTAGGTATCTCTGTTAGTGAGACCACTGGAGCAGTTGACCATTAGACTGAGGGTGTAGGGTTGAGGGTGTCCCACCTGTCTGTGTTTCTCTGCATCCTGAGCACCCCATCACAGGAACTGGAGGGGCACCCCGTGTCCGTGTGTGTCTGCAGGTTGTTGTGTGCAATGGAATCTGTTCTGGTGGCTGTGGCAGGGCTGTGCACCTCGCAGGGCCCGGCATGTCCAGGTGCCAGCAGCTGGGGAGACCAGGCCTCGACAGGCAGCTGCTGGGTAGCCTGGATGTCTAAGCCCACACACTCTCTGTGCTTCCCACTGATGGACCTTCACAGAATCACAGAATAGTTTTGGTTGAAGAGTCCTTAAAAATCATCTAATTACAGCCCTCAGGCAGAAACACCTTCCCCCAAAGCAGGTAACCGGAGGCTAGGCTGCCTTGCTGCCTGTGCTACTTTTGATGGAGCTCAGACTGCAGCTGGCTGGGAGTGCACATTGCTGGCCCATATCCAGTTTTTCACTCCCCAAGACTCCCAAGTCCTTCTCCACAGGACTGTTCCCAATTCACTCATCACTCAGCCCGTACCCGTGTTGGGGATTGCACCTGGTCTTGTCGAACTTCATGAGGTTGGCATGGGCGCTTCTCTCTGGCCTGTCCAGATCCTTCTGGATGCCCTAAGCCCTTCCCTATAGAATATCAGTCACACCACTTAACATACACATTTAAAGCCAAAATTTATTTTTAGTATAATAGAAATTTTAACAGTCTGATTTAGGAGTCATAATAAATCTACATCTAATCACAGAAAAGCAAAGAAAAATAATGTAGGCCAAGTACTTATATACAAGAAAAAAGCTGCACTAGTAGCAATAATCCAATTAAAATTGCAACATATGCACTTTGTTTCTGTGCTTTCTCCGATGTTATGCTGACCTGCCTGCTGCTTCTGTGGATATTAAGATCTGTGGTTCACTTGGATGCTTGCAGAGGAGGAGGGGAGAGTCATGGAAAGTTGTCAGCATCTGGGTCCTTCACTGGGAGAAATGTGATGTTCTTGTGAATGGTTTTCTCATCCTCCCTTCTTTTTTCTTTTTTTTTTTCCTCTCTTCTCTTTCCTTCCACTTAGACTTACGAAGGTACGTGTTAGAATTGCAAATATCTCATTCTACCTAGAAGAACTGCTTGCTGTTACTACCAATATAAGCCCATGGTTGAACCACACAAAGATAGATAAGGAAAATAAATTAGCCATAGATACCTGGAGAGATTGCTCTCACAGTTAAAGTGAACAAAGTGAAGTGAACAAAATGAACAAAGCTGCAGGCAGGGCATGAAATGAAAAATTCAGAGCACACCTGGCAAGCTTTGGTCCTGAGGCCTTGCGAAGTAGGGACAGAGCCCACAGCCATAGCAGGTCATTGGCACACTAGTGGTGCCATCAGAAATAGGAACACAGTGCATGTGCACCCTGGCCAGGAGGCAAGGACACTGCCCTGCTCAGGCCCCTGAAATCTGGCTGGGGGCAACCTCTGGTACCAGTACAGACCAGGAAGGGAATGGATCAAGAGTTCTGAGAAGGAAAACAAGACTGGACAGGGGCTGGCAGTGCGCACATCCCCAGCAGCACGGGCAGCAGGTGAGGGGAGAATTCTGTCCCTCTGCCCCACTCAGGTGAGACCCCACTTGCAGAGCTTTCTCCTGTCCCGGAACCCTCAGAACAAGACACGTTTGGAGGTGCCGAAGCAGGTGCAGAGGAACCCACGGACCTGCTCCAAGGGCTGGAGCCCCTCTGCTCTGGAGATGGGCTGGGAGAGCTGGGGAGTTCAGCCTGGAGAACAGAAGACTCCGGAGAGACCTTACAGCAGCCTATCAGCATGTAAAAATATTTTTTATGTCAAGAGCTGTAGTATCAGAGCAAGGGACAGCAGTGCCCATTTGCACGAGCGCAGCCTCGGATTGGACATCTCCGGAAGCTCTCAAGGCCGGGTTGAAGGCGGCTCGGAGCAACCCGGCCTGGCCGGAGATGCCTGTGGCAGGGGGGTCGGACTGGATCCTCCGTAAAGGGACGTTCCGACCAAACCACCGGACACCGCCTCCGGCGCTGCCCGCCGCCAACGAACGGCGGCGAGAATCTCCGCGGCCCCGCCCCCGCGGCCCCGCCCCCCGGAGGGCCCGCCCCCGCGGCCCCGCCCCCGCTCCCATCGGCCACCGGCCAGTGCGAGCCTCTGTCTCACCAACACCGCCCGTCCGGCCCGAAACACCGCAACTGATTGGTCGCTGCCTTGTTATTGGGCGGGAACCCACAGCGTCCTCGGGATTGGTCACTTTGTGCCATGTTGCAGGATAACCATGGCGCCGAGGCAGCTGCTCCGTCGCGATTGCCTGGCCGTCACGTCTATCTTTAACCGCCGCAGTTGATTGGTCCCTCTGCGCCGGGGGCGGGGCCCTGCGGAGGCGGAAGTAGCGGCCGCGCGTTCCGGTGCTGAGGTGGCGCGGCAGAGCGGTCCGGCGGCGGCGGCGGGGCCAGCGGCGGCGGCGGGGCCAGCGGCGGCGGCGGCGGGGCCAGCGGGAGCTGCTTGGCGGGTTAGAGCCGCTCCTCGGTGCTGATCCCCTGCCCTGCTGCAGGTCAGTGCCTCCCCCCGCCCTGTGCGCTCTCCGCCTGCCCTGTGCGGATTGCGGGCTCTGCCGCCCAGCTCTCGGCGGCAGTCGCTGGTCGGGCTCCTTTCGTGGCCATGCGGGGCCGGGACGGGCTCACAGCTCCCCGGGGCCCGGGCCGTAAGGGGCGGTGGGTCGGGGCGAGCCTTTCTTCTCGCTCTGGGCTTTGCGTCCCGGCCCCGTGTCCCCACGCCGGTGGGACGCTGGCCGCGGTGCCCGCAGGTACCGGGAGCGCAGCCCGGCCGGGGGAGGTTCGCGTTCCGCGGGGCCCGCCGGAGGCGTGCGGTCCGGTACATGTTCGGGGCTGCCGGGGCCCGTCGGCTCTGCCTGCCATCCCCGTGGCGGCAGGAGCCGTCGCTCCCGGAGCAGCACGGCGCCCCAGTGCTGCCCGTCCCTCCCGGCTTTCCTTGGAACCCTTCCGCACAGCGGGAGAAGTTTGGCCCAGGGCTTGTGTGCAGCAGAAGCGCTTTTAATGCGTTTTTGATTTTAAACGAAGGAAAATGCAAGGAATTAACTTCATTTATGTATAATAAACTTATAGTATAATAAATTAGGGAAAAACATTGTCAAGTTTTTCTTTGCTGTGGCTGATACTAGGGACAGAAATGTGCTGCTTAATGCAGGCTGTGCAGACTAGCAGTGGACTTCGACTGTTCGGGTCAGCGATGTGTATTTCAGAGAAAAGGAGCCTCCTCCAGATCGCTGCTGATCTGTAGTTCCAGTGTTCAAAGTGAAGTTTCCCCAGCAAAAGTTCATTAGTCACAGGAATACTGAGCAAAGGTAGAGGATGTAAAGGATCCTGGCTCACACCCTGAGCACTGCAAGGCTCCTTGTGTTCTGCTGTTCATTACAGAGGTGGGAATCCATATGCCGGTGTGAGCCTGGGATAGCACCAGTCTTGTCTCTGAGAACACTGTTTGCTTTATTGGGGCGAGGCAGTGGAACACGGAAAAACCTCTGTCCTTTCGTGTTTGGCATTGTATAACACCAGGATATTCTTGCCACAAGTCCTTGAGGCTGATGCACAGGCCAGCCACCGCTTCCTGTGCAGGCTGTTGGCTTTGGGACGATTGAAAGCCGTGTTTTGCCTGTTCCTGGTTTTGTTCTCAGGGAGGGCTCAGAGAAGGCAGAGCCAGGCTCTTTACAGTGGTGTCTGGTGAAAGGATGAGAGGTTGTGAGCATGAACTGAGACACGGGTCATCTGATGATCACCTTGATCATCAGAAAATACTTCACTCTGTGGCTTACTGAGCACTGGCACAGGTTGTCCAGGGAAGTTGTGAAGCCTCTGTCCTTGGAGATATTCAGAAGCTGCCTGCACAGCTTCTGTTTGAGCAGGGAGCTTAGACCAGATGACCTCCTAACTTCAGCCAGTCCGTGGTTCTTTGATAAGATTCTCCTTGAGCCTTTTATTTATTCATTTATGTTTATTTATGTTGTCCTCAACTGAATTTTCTCCAACAAGTTCCCACCTCTTGTTCTGAGGTGCCCAGAACAGGACACAGTACTCCAGACATGGCCTCACCAGTGCCTGGCAGAGAGGAGGGATCACCTTCCTCCTGCTGCAGCCCAGCGTGCTGCTGCTGGCCTCTATCACGAGGGTGCATTGATGGCCTAGGTCAGTTGTCCACCGCAATCGCCAGCCTCTCTCTACAGTGCTGCTTTCAGAAATGTGATCCAAGGGATGCTCTCCAGAGCAGTGGCCCACCTAGGCCTGTGTTTTCCCTGTTTCCTCTACACAGACAGCAAACCTGTTGCTGTTTGCAGACTTGTAGAATCACTGTTTGTTTCCCATTCACATCCCTTGCCATATCTGGCTGACCTGAGAATGTAAATTAAAAATTAATTCAAAAGACACAAATCTCTAAGACTGGAGTTCAGGTTGTTATGTCCACATCCGTGCAAATAGGTGCAGGTGGTTCCTCTGTTTGCGTTTTTAAGGCGGTCAGCTGTGAGCCAAACCCAGCAAGGCTCACTAGCTTGAAGGCGATGTCAGGTTAACGTGGCCAACCTTGACAAATGCCAAGAAATATTTTCTCAATCCAGGTATGCATGCCTGAAATTGTAGTGCCTGTAGCAAGCAGATATGTGCTGAGGCCCATGCAGATGCCTAGATTCTGCTTCTTTTTCGTATTTCTAATACCACTTCTAATAATTCGTCTGTTGGTTCTCTCGGTCCCAGCCACATATTTTGCATTTCTGACTTTAAGAGGCTGTGGCCTCATGCTCAGTTGGAAGGTCAGACCCATCCTCTTCGCGTGTTGCAGACAGTTAGAAAGAGGTGTTCTTGCATTTGGATGGCTCTTTTCTAAAATGCACCATTGCCAAGACAGCAGGTTCAGTTCTTCACTGGGGCATCGTGGGAGTGATAGTTTACAAAACTATAAATACTTAATTGTTCTTACGATGGATTCCAGACATTCCAGGTCTCCACATGAGTATCTCGTTACCGCATCGGTGAGCAGTTGATGTTGCCAGAAGAAATCTCCCTGGCAGGAACTGTAAAGCTGTACTGCTCTGGAATTGCATGCCTCACGTCTTGCCCAGGGCCAGCTGAGAAGTGAGCAAAGCACCAGGACCTGTTTCAGTGGCTGCTGTGTTGTTGCAGAACATGAGCAGTCCTGGCATTTGGATTGTGCTTCTGGAGGAGTTGCATCCCCTTGAGCTCTTTGCAGGAGCCTGTCTTAGGCCTGCATGTCTTTTTGCTACACTCACTGTCGCTGGAGTGTTCTGTTCCCTGTGTTCATGCTGTGTATGCAGTGTGAGAAACCAGGGCATGTCTGCAAATCTGTGTTCCCAAACAGAGCAGACTCGTCTCACTTTTCATGTGTATTGCAAGTGGCTGACTAACAGTCCTGGAGTGTACTGTGTAGGATGAGGGATGGGCTTATTTCTTTATTATTGGATAATTTTTTGTTTGTTTGTTTTTGTTCTTTTTTGCTTCTCCATCAAAACTCTTGGTTCATGCAACCTGTCAGTGTTCAAGAGATAATAAGGAATGGCAAGAAAGACCTGTGTGTGACTACTCTACCTTGGAAACATTACTATTGAATCAGGAGACCCATGAGCTCCTTGGAGTACAAAGCAGGTTAGTATTCATATGCTCTTTTCTGCTATTGATGCATGACAATGTGCATTGTCATGTTTTCTACTTCTGCAAAATCAGGTGACTGCTACAGATGAGTAGTGCTCTGCTCCTTTTCAGTATCAATATTTCCACACATTTAAGTGGCAATCTAAGACCAAAGATTTGCTTAGTAAGACAAGGGAGGTCAGGAATGAGTGGATCTGTGTAACCAGCTTCAGGAGCCTGCTTCTAGTGAGGCAGAGACATCATATTGAAAGATTCAATTTGATGGAGATAATTTTAATAATGTAAATTCGATCTTATAGCTAATATGAGTTTGCCTAGTTTCAGCTTGCAATACTGGAGCTTCTGTAATTGTACAAATTATTTTGCCACTTACTGGCATGGACAGTTCTGTGGCCTTTGTATTCAGAGATGTCAAAAGTCACATGTGACCTCTTTTTATAGAACATTAGAATGATGATTCTGTGATTCTTAAGGGACTTTGGGAGTTCAGTTGGTCAAATCCTTTGCTCTTAGCATGTCTAACATCAAAAATGAGATCAGAATGCTGTGAGCCTAATATAGTATTTTAACTTCTTCCCTGTGCATTTTTTCTGATTGAAATTGACTGTGCTGCGACTTGTGTCCTCTGCCTCGTGTCCATCCTATGTGGACCTTGTAAGAGGTGTGTGACTGTCTTTAGCTACCTTATGGGTGCTTGTAGGGAGGACAGCAATTGTATCCTGCTCCTCACCTGCTGTTCTCAGGGCTGAGCAAGCCCAGCACTCTTACACTCTCCACATGCCTTGTAAAGCAAACCCCAGTCATCCTAGGGGCTCTCTGCTGTACTTGATTCACTGTTTTGAAAGTGGGCACTCTACTTCAAATGTAGTCTTACCGGTGTGAATAGAGAGGAATAATTGCTTTTCTTAACCTGCTGCCTGCAGTCCTCCCAGTACAGGTCAGTGTACACCTGAGACTGCCTGCAGTCCTCCCAGTACAGCTCAGTGTACACCTGACCTTGGCTGTGAGCACACTGGTGGCTTGTGCCAGGCTTGGCCATCAGCACTTGGAGCTTGTCTTCTGCAACACACTTGTACAGCCAGTTGCTCCTCAGCCTGTGCCACTCATGCTTTTCCCATTCCAGGCATAGGAAAGGCATTCCACCTTTCCTGAGCTTCACAATGTTTCTATCCATCTGTTTCTCCAGCCTGTTGTTATCCTCCTGATTGGCAACTCTATACAAAGGCTCATTTGAATTTGGTGAATTTAGTGAGGTCTCAGTTAATAATGGAGAATTTAATTTACTGCTCACCCCAAAATGACAAATTAAATGTTGCTGGCTGGTGCTGCCGCATGTTTTGGTTCTTTGCTTCCACCTGCTGGATTAGTTTGGCTCCTGAACTTCAAGGAAATGAAAGGTGTGCTAAGCAGCAGCCAGTGAATCTATGTCCTCTCCAGACTATTCCCCTATGTTGAGGTCCTGTCCTGTATGTGACATGCAGAGGTCTCATCATCTCTCTAATGTGACACATTTATATCTATTTAGCAAACATCATGGCCCAGTCCATTATTTCCACTACTTATTAGCAGAAAGCTGATTTTATGTTACAGGCCATGTTTGGGCTGTAAAGAAATGACATCATTTAACAATCACCTTTCTTTTCAGTAAACTGAACAGATTGTGGTTCTGTAATGTCATTGTTAACGAAAGATCAAGAATGAACTATGAGGATGACTTGGCATCCGGTATAAAAGTGTATTTTTCAATCATACGTGTGGAGCAGTGAAGGAATCTTCGTGTGTCTTGACACCAGCACATGCTCTGCTCTAATATTCAGAGGGTCTGGCTGCTCCTGTTAATGTGACCATTTCTTTTTTCCTGAGGTTTTGCTTCAGCTTTTCTCTCTTAGCATAGGAGACAAATTCCTACAAGCGTGGTCACCAACTGCTGTAACATTAGAGATGGGCATAAAGGAGCTTATTCTTCATAGCAGCTTTGACTCTGTATTCTGACTCTTGGTTTTGTTATAGGCTCAAGATGCTGAGCCGTTTGTCAGGTTTAGCAAGTACTGTTTTACAAGAGCTGTCTGGGGATGATGGAGATGCAGTTACTGAACCATCTATTGCTGTAAGTACAGTGTTATCTGAAGACTTTCAGATCTTATTGACAGTTAGTTTGGGGAGCATGGTTTGTTAGACTGCAGTGAGAACTGTCTCCTGCTTCTTCCTTGCTGAGCACTAGACTGAGCTGTCATTCCACTCTGCTTTTCTTCTACTCCTCACCGCTTAAGTCAGCATTTCTGTTGGGCAGACCATAATCTCCTCAGTTTCCACATCTCAATGTGATCCGAGGAAACAAACTAGAATTAGGGTGAAGAAAGACTTTTAAGAGTACTGGTAATTGTGTGTAACAGGAGGGGAAGCTCGGCATGGTTGGGTCATAGTGGGAGGCTTTGTCTTTGTGCTGCCCTTTGGTATTGAGACCGTGGATAGTGTGTGAGGGTCCCTCTCGTTTCAGATTTATTCATGTGGTGTTCAGCAAGGTACTCTTTGTTTTTGTGTGTTGGCTTAAAAGTTCTCTGAGTTTCCTCCTAGTTTCATCTAACTGTGTATTTCTACAGGCTTCATGAAATGCCTGCAGGGAGCAGAGTGCAGCACTGAGGACTGGAGCTGAAGCTATCATGTGGATGCTCTGCTGCAGGCTGTTAATAGTTTTTTTTTTTCCTTCAGAGCACTGATTTTGTTGTTTCAGGTAGGAGGTTTGCAGTCAGAAGCAGAAAGCATGGAGGAAGCACCTGAGGAGGTGCTGGAGCGCCTAGCCCAAACAGAAAAGCTGGTTGTTCAGCTGAAGGATTTGATTCGAGAAAAGGATGCCCTGCTCCAGGAAAAAGAAACTGTGCTCAAGGTACCATTTCTTTCTCTGAGGACCAAGAGTAAAATGCTGCTTCCGTCTTCTGTGCAAGCCTGTCTCTGGTTTCTTTTGAACGTGAGATACCTGCATGATGAATGGCATCAGTTCCAGAGAAATATTGGAATTTGAATAATGGACTACCCTAAGAGATGTAGGATATCGTCTGTTAGTTTGCTTGGGTTAATTTAGACTACAGTAGATAAGTTACATCCAAGTTACATAGCATTTTGTCTCAGAGCCCTTTGAGGCCCATGCAGATTCCCAGTGGCTCTAATAAGTACTAATATCTTGTGTGAGGTTGTTCTTCCCCCGCTTCAGAGTGTTTGACACAGAGAAACCTGTGCTGTGCTCATCCACTGGTCCGGTGGTTTCATGAGGCATTCCCAAAGATACATGTTGTCCACCCTGAGGTATGGTGGCAGTGTGGTCACTTGAGATAGTTCTGAGGGACTGCATGTAGCAGGGAAAGTCAAACCGAGTTTGTATTCACTGCTGAGTGAAGTCCCTGAGTGCTCTGTCCTTTGGAAGGAAGTGCTGGGGTAGAAGCTACAGTGTTGGGATGTGTGGTGTTTCAGAACAAATTTGGTTTGCAGATGTGTTTTAGATAGTGCTGTTACTGGGAAGGCAGGGTTAAACAGAGTATGGCAGGCTGACAAACTGTGTAGCTTTCTCAAAGTGGTGCTTCTTGGGTAGCAGCACTGGAGTCAGGGCAGTCAGTTTTTGTCCTTCTCTTACAGAAAGAACGAGAGGCTGCGGATGCCAAGCTGATGAAACTTAAACTTCAAGCCAAAGCCAAACTGGCCTCTCTGAACAAACGCATCGAGGAGCTGACAGAGAAAGGAGCGCCACTGCCTACACAGGCCTCAGCAGAAGAGCTGGAGGATCCCAAGGTTAGGAGAAGGGGGCTATTAAAAAGATGTAGCTTCTCCTGATAACCTGGTACTGCCTGATGTTTCAGGTCACAGTGACCCAGCAGGGTCTATTTGTCTTACTAGCAGGATGTTCATAATTCCAGCAAGGATGGCTGTGCCTGTGCTCTAGGAAGCCTGTCTGTCCACCTACCTTGTACTGCAGATGCCCTTGGAATGCTCAGCTTGATCTCCTCAAGGTCATGGGCTGGTTTCCCTCTGCATAACTTTGGAAATCCATTGTAGCTGAACTCTTTCCTGCAGAAACTGTATGTCTATCTGAGCTATGAGTTTCAAAATGTTGCCTGTCATGTCAGTACAGCAAAGGTTGGCTGGTGTACAAAACAAAGAGGTAAGGGGGTCATTGAAACTGGAAGGCAGTAACTTTAATATAAAAAAATAAATATATATTTTTCCAGTTGTGTAGCTTCCTGAGCCACCATAAAGTTTTATGGCTGACAAACCATAATTGTGTAACGCTAGGTAAAAATGGGGGAAAAGTGTCCTCTATGAAGACATTGAAGAGGCTGTTAGCTACTAACTAGAAGCTCCCACTGGAGCTGGTAATTTTTGAAAACTTGACTATGTGATCAGCAGAACAATGTTTTCTTTTAAAATTTTGTAATATTATGGAAGAGAAATGGGATGGAAGTCCAGAATGGTCCAGATGATGTTCATTAAACCAGAGAACATAAAAGTTATTTCAGACATTGAAAAAAAAATATTGTAGGAAAAAATAAAAGGTGCCTGTGAGAGCTGTCAGATGAGAGGCTACTACTAATGAAGATCAGTTCTATGACTTGTGCTGACTATTTTTGATTGAGAGCATCATAAAAACATAGAAATGTGCTTCTGTAATTCCCAGTACCAACTTGAGAGTCTTTCTCAATGCAAAGCACCATCTGGTTTCATACATGAAGAATTGGATAATCTCAAGGATTGACATAATAGAAAAATGAAGCAAAATTTAACCAGTGCACAATCAAGCATGAACAGCATTCCCTGACTGTAGAGATCAGTCAAGGCCAGGGGAGCTGTTTAGCTGTGTCACTTGACATTCCTCTCCTGGTGCTGAGGCTCTTTTTCAGCTTATCTATCTGCAGCATGTGTGTGTAACATCCATGTGCTGGTACATGACTTTTTGTAGACTTGCTGTTGAGGAGTGGTGAGTGTTCTTGCTTCAAAATTCAAATTTATCAGTTGAAGAAGGCAAAATGAGAGAAAGCTGATCATCAGTTAATTGGTGCAATATAGATTTTAAAAAGAGACCTTATCTTTTTTACATACCGTTCTAGCTGTTCTACTGAGAGTCGCAAGGCCTTGTGTTGTCATGTTCTGCTCATTTGGAATCAGGAAAGATAAATTCTGAGAGCAGCAAGAGACTTTTTGTTCTCCCATCATGTTAGTAGCTGCGCTTGGGAGACATTCAAACAGCTTGGTTATTTAGTCAACCAAAGTCAGAGAGGAAATGTCATTTCTCTCTACAGTTGTATGAGGAAGGTGAGCTTCAAGAAAGTGGGCAAACTGTTAAAGGATAATGCAGATGAATGGATGAAGGTAAATTAGCCATTAAGAAAAATGGCCTTCTAATTAGAGGAATGAGGGCTTGAGACAGTCTCCAGTGGACATGGTATGGGCCACAGCCTTATTTCGTTTGGGTTAGAACATAGTTTGAGTGAAATTATGTTAGGGCAGTTACCTGCAATATTTTGTATTTGACCCAGAAAGCACTAGCTTCTTTCTTGCAAGGTTAGACCTACTGAGAAGATACAGAGTGCTTTATTTAAAGTTATTTCTCCAAGTAGATGCTGTCCTGAGTAATGGGGGTATTTCCTAGACAGTTACCCTGCCATTTGAAGGTGAAAATTCTAGGTTAGAGTTGCATCTTTGCTAATATTCAATACTTCAGCATGAGGACTGGGTTTTTTCTCTCAGTGATGTGGGCCCTGTGGGAAGGCTGTATTTTAAATACCTAACTAGTACTATTACTTCCTGGGCTTTTAGCAGAGTGACTTGTTTTGAGAAGAATGGAAATATCATCTTATCTCCTCCTCTTAGATAGTATTTGTGTACAGAACAGTTGAGGCTCCTCTCAAACTTTTGAAGTGGGTAAAGATAAATTATGTTCAGATATAAGAGCTTATACATCTTGGAAAAACATAGTATTTAAAAGCTTTAGCTTTTTGTGGCTGTGCTACTGTCCTTACGCGTGGCACTCCCTGTAATGGTCAGTGTAAGAGGCTTTTTAAAATCCAACTGTGAGTATCAATACTGAAAGCCAATTACAAGTAAACAAACTAATCCAACTGTCTTCCCCCAGCAGCTCCTCTGCCCCAGTCTTACAAGTTATGTATATCCTGGCTTCTTAGAGCTTCCTGCATCTCTAGTCTTTATTTTTCTGTCTTGTTCTATTTCTAAATGTAAGTGCAACTGAAGCTTCTTTGTCTGTCTGTTCTGCTTCCTGCCAATGACTTTCTCTATAGGTGAAACAGCTTTTGAGGAACAGTAGCCTCTTACTCTTATTACACTAATGTATAAGTACTTTTAAAAGCCTTCATAGTATTTTCAGATTGGGTTTAAAGACATAAATACACTGTAGAATTCCTGTGTTATTGATGGTGTTTGACCCAATACCTGCCACAAATAAAAAATGGAAGAGATGTATTTTATATATATTGAGTACAAAATACCCAGCATTGTGTGCTGACAGTAGCTGGAAGTGCTGAGTTAAGAATGCAGGGCAGGTTTTGTCTGCTCGGGGACAGGTGGGGAGGGACCTGCCCTCACCCAGGTGGAGACACAGAGAGAAGAATGCAGGTGTAGTGTGCTGGGTTGTCTGAGTAGACACAGCCTAAGCACATTTTATGTGAACTGTTGTTTACATTTCTTGGTCGTAAACAGAGGATTTAAGTGGAGTAGAACTGATAATTGTTTGCCTGTTCCCTTTGCTTGTAACTAATAAGTTCATTGATAATAATCCTGTAGTCTAAAGAGACTTCCATAGGCATTTTCTGCAGTCTAGAATGTCTACTCCTTTGTCACATGGAGAATATTCTTCTATAATTAATTTTAAAATGTTTTTATTTCTGTTATTTGAGAAATTTGTGATGTTAAAAAGCCTCAGAAATCAGGGAAGTCATATAATAAATAATGTATTTAATAATCTAATTTGCCTTAGATTATATAGTGAGCAGTCATGGACTGTTAGCCCTGCCAAGTGCTTTGACACTTCCCAATTAAAAGCATCTTGTGCATCTCTACACAGAAATAGGGAAAATAGTTACTTAACACAGAACAACTTCATTTAAAGAAGCAAATGTAAAGTTAAGAAATGAAGCAGTGTAGTGAAAATAATCATCTGATTAGGAGTCAAGAGTACAGTAACGTTATAGTGTATTTTTTAAATTTAATTTATTTAATTTTTTAACCAATAATACTGATAAGTTTACTTTCTTCTGTTTCTCTTCTTCCCACTTTTTTCCTCTTGCAATGTCAGAAAAACGAAAATACAAGTGAAGGGCACAGAGAGGAAGTGGAAGTACTGAAAAAGCAGCTCAGGGAGAAAGAGGAGACTGTTCAGGACCTGAAGAAGCAGCTGGCTGTAGCCGAAGTGAATCTGAAAGATGCTGAAATCAAGTATGCAACACAGGTACAGAAATTTTTTTCTATTCATCAGTCTGTGTTTCCCACCTCACTGCTTAGACCAGTATGACAGAATAGAACAATGCTTACACAGCTGGTCTTCAATTCCCTTACCTCAATTTTGTCAGTCTTGTGCCTCCTCAAATCACCTAGGTCCCTCCATTTCACTGCCATTGGCTCTGCCTCTAAACATTACCTAAATCTTTCACAATCCCCAAATAATCTTCTCCTGCCCTTCATCCTCTGCCTCAGGCCAGAACCACCCTTGGTGCAAAAGGTGCTCTGTGGGTAAGAGATGGGTTTCACCCTTGGACAGTGGGACTGATGGCTCTCTGAGGAGGGGGAAAACAGTCCCTGGAAGGGCCTGGATAGGGTGTCCGTTCCTCTGGGTCAGAATCTGGGTTCTTCCCTGCCTGCCATCGCCTCTCTGTGTTCTGCTGTGGGTGTGCAGGGCAGCTGTTTATCACAGGATGTCACAGCGTTAATGATGTGTTGTAGTTATTTGTGGAAGGATTTTTTTAATACTCAAAATTGCAGGTTTAGCTTTTGAACTGTGAATTGGGCTGCATATATAGTTAAAAACCTATACAGTTAAAAGCCCAAAAGTTTTATGAACTGTTAATTATATAGTAATAATTTATTTTATTATTCTACGTATTTGTGGATTAAATTCTGTGCTTTTTGCTTTCTGGGATCTGAAATCTTATCAGTTGTTATGCACATAATAGTAGGATAAAGACACCAAGTAAAAATACTGTTTGACCAAGATGATGTGTAGGATTGTCCAGCTGAAAACTCCATCGCACACACAATGTGCTGGTGGATGTTGAAGGCAAGCCTATGTGTCTGTCAGCTTCATAACCTTGTTGGTTTGTTTTTATTTTGTGGCTTGTGTTTTCAGCTGAGCTCCCTGCAGGAAGTGATTCAGGAGAAGGAAGCTCTCCTGGAAGACCATGTGCACCAGCATCAAGCTGAATTGCTCAAGATGGTGGTCCAGTCAGATATGGAAGTAGAGATGCAACAGGTATATTTGATATAATAATCATATCATGGGAGGAGGAAGGAAAACAGAGGACACTCTGAAAGAACAGTTCTCATTAAAGTAACTCAGAAGGGATAAGAAGAAAGATGCTGTGATTGTTTGGAGTTTTTTGGATTGCTAGTTGGAGCTTTGAGTCCTTAGTTTCAATCTGCTGGTTTGCTATCAGTCAGAGAGAAAGAACAGTTGAAAAAAGTGTTACATTATTGTTCATGAAGCAAAGTAAGCTCCTCCTACTGCACCAGGGCTCCAGAATAGGTGTCAACAAAAATTAGTTAATTCAGGCTATCACAGTAAGTGTGTTACAAAAACGAGGTGTATGGATGAAACGTGGGAATCTGAATTTACACTGGTCTCCCCAGTGCTGGAATGGCTTTGTCTCTCTCACAGAATCTGCGCACACTTCAGAGAAAGCTCGAGGAGCAGGAAGCAGCTCTGTTAGGACGAACTCAGGTGGTAGAACTGCTGCAGCAGGAGTTACACACTGCTGAAAAACAAAACCAGGTATCTGGTCATGCTTTTTATTGCTTTACTCTGTGTGTGTGTGTGTGGTGGATGGGGCCTTTGTCAGTGGCTCAGAAGTTAACAGATTAGGTTTTTTTTTGGAACCATCTTTCCATCATGAAATCAGCTGGGGCCGCCCTCCCTGGCTCAGGCATTAGAGCTGCAGGTCTGTGTGCACAGCTCACAGCAGGTACAGCCACACAGTGGGTGCTGCAGTTGCCAGCTCTAATGATGCAGGGCAGGTGGACAGGGTGTACATCTATCCGTACCCATGCTGCTGACTGTACTTTAAAAGCCAAATACACAAACTTTCCCCAAAAGCAGAAATGCCGAACACAGTGCTGCTGGAGCCTCAGTGTTTCTGGACTGCAGTGTCCAGGCCAGATCAGAGCAGAAACAGCTATTCTTTGGTATGTCTTGCTGAGAACTTGCTTATATGGTGACACAACTTGTGGAGTGGGATTGACTCTCGCTTCATCAGTTTGGAGTGTGAAGAGAATGAGATCAAGTCTGTGCATATATGACTATATAGACACAGGCTCCTTGAGACAGGATTAAGAACACAGCCTCTTAAAGGGTTGGTTTGCAGATAGAGGATGCGTGTATTTTTCATTTTTCCAATATCTGAACTTCTGAAAATTCTCCATCCCTTTAGAAGAGACTTACACTGAATCAGTCTCATATTCACTGGCTGCATGATCTCCAGCCAGTTTAATGCTGAACCTCATTTTGATAATTTTTACACACTTATGCCCCACATACTTTCTTTTGCTCTGTGTCCCAGCCAGGCCCGTGATGGTAAAGAACCTTAGTGAGCTGACTTGTGCTCACTACTGGCTGCATTACTCAGCAGGGTGTATCATGGGGTGCTGGCATGGATGTCTTCATGACCTGGTTGTTGGCTCCTGGCTGGGGAAGCTCCCTTGGCTTCTCCTCGGTGTCTTTGACTTCCCTCATACATTCTGTGGTCTGAAGGAGACCTGGTATAGGTACAAACTCGAGACCATGAGGCTGAAACCTACTCATAAAGGAAAAGGAGTTCCTCGTCAGATTCCTTCTGAAATTAGCTGTGCTGACCATCCACAGCTCCGGTAGGAGGAAGTCTGACAACAGGAGTTTGGGCGAGTGTAAGGTTTGTTTCTGTCTCTTGGTCACCTTAAGTCTCTGGTCAGTGTTGACTAGAGGCTTCTGAGATCTTTCTTAAAGCAGTGGGTACTGCTTTAAGTGTGGAACCCTCTGTTACCTCCAGATTCATATTTCAGCATTCCCCTTTCACATACGCACTTTTGCTCTGGTTTGTTTTTTTAAATTCTACTCTGTAATTGTTGAGTTCTCCCTCGTTTGTTGTAACTCTTCCTCCCCTTTTTAGGAAGTTTGCTTTCCTCTAAAAGAGAGCTCCTGGTCACTGTTCTATTGCTTCTTTTCTCTAAATTCCCCTCCTCTAAATCAAGACTTACCTTTTCTTTACCACAGCGATGAGGAGTTGTTTCTCCCAGCATTGCTTTCTCGCAATTTCCAAATTGTGGGGCAGTTTCTTTCTAACAAATTGAAATTTCTGACATGTTTGTTTCCTCCCTTCTGCTACTCAGATATCTTGAAAGGATTTAATAAGAACCTTAAAATCTAATTCAGGTACTTTGCTTTGTCAAGGTGTTTAACTAGTTGAGAGAGAAATTAATTTCTGTATCATTTTACAGATGCTTCTGGATCAGTGCCAGAAGATGGAAGTGGAACTAAGCTACATGAGGGATGTGTTAGATGCAGAGAGACGAGGGGCTCAGGATCTCAGGGAGAAGATGGAACTGGAGCTGGCTGAGAGGAAGCTGTCTTCCCATCGCTTGCAGGAGGAGGTGCAGTGTCTCTCAGAACAGCTGGAGGAGGCCAGAAGAGCACAAGCTGAGCTAGAAGTGAAGTATAAAGACCTGGAGCAGGAGCGCAGGCTGGAGGTGGCAGAGAAGAACCGGCTGCTCAGCCGTCTCACGGTGGCTGAAGAGGAGCTGCCACGTGGCCGTGCTGTCCCTGGGGCTGAGCAGGAGCAGCAGGAGCAGGACGCTGGCCAGCCCTCAGTGCCAGCTGTGGGACACGGAGCACGGGGTGAGCAGGCACAGCAGTTAGGTGGAGCAGCTCCTCAGGAGCCTGAGGATCACTGGGTTGCCTTCTCTTTGGCTTTGCTTTTATAACAGTTCATAAGAATGGCTTGATGTAACAATTCCTAATTGCACAGGGACGCAGGAATGGTGGTACTGTCTCAAACTAAGGGGGGCTAGTTTGATCCCACTGTTCTGTCTTTGGCAGCTGCAAGAGGAGCAGAAGTGTGGGGCAGCATATATGGTGCTTTGCTTGTGTACTGTTCTAGCCTCTTGTCTTTTGGGGCTTATGGAGATTTCTTGAGCTGGATGTATTGTTTTAGTTGATTTTATTGATTTGTTTGATTTTTTCCATCAACTTACGCAAGTCCTTTTTATATGTGCCTTGTTCTTCACGGTCTGAATTTCTACTGAAATTATAAGTAAAACAACCAAGAAAAGCAAACTGTACCATTTTCCCCATAGACATGTGTTAAAAATAACGACACTGATCTTGCCTCAAACTCTTATTTCAGATTTTCTTCCAGCTTCTTTATGGCCCAAAGCTGAAGCAGTGACTAAGAGAGAAGAGATTTCATAAACTATTGTGCATGTATGTAAAATGGACATAGTGTGGCAAAAAAGACAAGAACAGACCTTAACTCCCCTCTTTCCCCTCTGTCAGATGAACGTCTACAGAAGTTTGAAGAATTTGTCTGCTGTCAGGACGAGCTGAAATCCCAGCCACAAGTGCAGCTCTCTGAACTGGAGCAGCAGGTTTGATATTTTCAAATTATTCTCATTAATTTTTCTGGTATATTTAGGAACTGAAGCCAAATTAAATGTCTAGAATTCCTTTTTTTATCATGCATTGCTTGAGAAAGGCTTTTGTTAGTTCTCTCAGTTGATGGGCAGTCATGTTATGACTATAGAAGCCTGGAAAGAAGTAGAAGTCAATTCGAGTAATTTAAAAGTTGCCAACTGATTTTTTTTTTTTTTTTTAAGTTAACCAAATGATCAGAGACTAATGTGTTTTTATAAATTGTATTAAAATTTGTCTTTCTCCCTTCCATCCTGTTTAAACAGGATGAATCAGCATCACAGAAAAAAATAGTAGATCAGGAAGACCAGAATGAGACTTCATTCCTACCCACAAAAAGCTTGGAAAGACAGAAGACAGAAGGTTGTATGATTACCTTACCTATTTTAATATTCTTAATATACTTAAGAATCATTCTAGAATTAGTTTCTACAAAAGATAGACCTAAAGTGGTAGCTTTCCCCAGTACAAAACGCTGACAATCTGCTGGTGGTACTTCTGGGAAGGATATTTTTGATAGCTTTTGCTGAAACAGTAAGGGACCCATATATATGCCACACATAAAAAACCCCAGACAATTACATTGATTTTGAGTGTCTGGTCATGTAGACTGCTAGCAGCAATAGCACAGCTCTCTTGGAATTTTACTATAAAACAGTGGATTCCCTCACGTGTTTACTTCGGGGTCTGGTGCACTGTGACAGTAGGCTGTCTTGATTTTTAAGAAATAGATTCATTTTGCTTCCTGTCATTCAAAGATAGGGAATAATCACCAATAAACCAGATTCCTACAGTCCTAGAACATCATCTTTCTCTTTTTTGTTCCAAGGTCTCAGAGATGCAGGTCTTTAATGACCTTCAAGACATTGTTTAGAATTCACAGCATGGTTTGGGTTGGAAGGAACTCATAAAGATCATCTGGTCCATCCTCCCTGCCCTGAGCAGGGACATCCTTCACCAGGTCAGGTTGCTCAGAGCCCCATCCCACTTGACCTTGAATATGTCCAATGATGGGGCAGCTGACAGCTTCTCTGGGCAATCCAGGGTGAAGCAGCACTCTTGAAAAGCTGCAGTAAGGCCTCTCTGAAGCCTTTCTTCTCCAGGCTGAGCAACCACGAGTCTCTCAGCCTTTCTTCATGGGAGATATGTTCCAGCCTTCTGATCATTTTTGTCATTTCTTCTGGACTCACTCCAGCAGATTCACATCTGTCTTGTACAGGGGAACCCCAGAACTGGACACAGTGCTCTGAGTGGGGTCTAACAAAAGCAGGGAAGAGGGTGAGAATTACCTCCTTCAGCCTGCTGCCCACACCTCTTTTGGTGCAGCCCGGGGTATGATTGGCTTTCTGGGCTGCAGGCACACATTGCCAGCTCCTGTCCAATTTTTAGTTTCCCAGAATCCCAGAGTCTTTCTCTGTAGCCTGTTTTCCATCCATTCAGCCCACAGTCTGTGCTGGTACTGGGGATTGCCCCAGCCCAGGTGCAGGGCCTTGCACGTGGCTTTGCTAAACCTCACTGTGCACGAGGGCTGCATAGCTGCATTCCTCGAGCTTGTCCAGGTCCCTCTGGATGGCATCACATCCCCCAGCAAAAAATCAGCTGCTCAGCCTGGGTGACCCGCAGGTGTCCATGGGTGCACTCCCCAGCTGTCTGTCAGCAGTCAGGACACTGAACAGGGCCAGTCCCAGGCTGGACCTCTGTGGGTGCTGGTTCCCACGTGGATGTTGAGGCATCAGCTGCAGCTCTTTGCGCACAGCCAGTTCCTTACCCCAGCTAACAGCCCACCTGTCAAACCCATACCAGCAATTTAGTAGCAAGGATATTGGGAAGACCATATGAAAGGCCTCACAGAAATCCAGCTTTCAATCTCGAATCGTGCCCCAAGCTACAACTGAGTACATCCAAAATGCACCTGGAAAACTTCCATCAGCTTTCTTAAAAAGCAGCTCCTCCCTCCCTCTACTGAAAGGAATTCCACCCAAAAACTGTGGTGACTCAGAGCTTCACTGTCATGTTACTTAAAGCACCTTTTCCCAATGCATGGTTAGCTGCATGTTTACTTCAAAACAAGCTTTTGTTGTTGTAATTCTGTTTCCAGTGGGTGTGTTGAATGCTTGATTACTTTTTTTTTGGTCTTAAAATGCTGGGAGATGTAATTTCTTTTTTAAAACTACCAAAATATTAAATGAAACATAAAAAATCTTTTAAGTCTGCTACATAGGTTCTAAGTACTTTCTTGCTCCTTTTTTGTGTTGTGAAATTGTCAGTCTTAATTAAAGTGGGATGCCAAAAACTGCCACCATAATCCATTCCTAACTTTGGTAGAATGAAATAAGGATTTATAGTTACCTTATATTTTGTAATTTCTGGTGCTTTTCAAACAGACCTCAACAAATCCCTTCAAATTTCAAGCTGTTGTTGTTTGAAATATAAAGATTCTTGAAATCCTTAATTTCCATGGGCTTAGCAGTGCATTAGACCAGAATATCTGTAACTCTCTTTACATCTGTATGGACTCCTTGAACTTCTCTTGAGGCAGCTCTTGGAGGGATTGAAGGTCTCTCCTCCTGCTGTGTAAGGGAACATTGTCTGAGGCTGTCCGGAGTTCACTTGGTGGAAAGACTAGAGCAGAGTAGGGATCAATAAAGGAAAGCCATTATCACAGAAAACACAGACTGCCTTCCAATTGTTAGAATTCACAAAATGTTCATTTGAGCTTCCTCAGCTTCCATAGTACTTAGCAAATACAATTTTGTATAATCAATTGTATGTAGAAAAGTGTGTAAAGGAGAACAGAAGAAAACGTTGTACTGTATGTTGATGGTATGTGTGTCCTTACTGCATGCGGTGAAAAGTACAGAAATTCGTACCCCTTAGAAAACTGTTTAACTTGGTCCTGAGTTTTATTTTGCATATATATTAACCTATTTTTCATACCATCATTGCTAGTTAACGTGTTCACAAAAATGGGGCCTGTTTTTTAATGCTTCTAAATTGGTATTTCTGGGAAGACACAGTATTTGTTGCTTTACGAATGGCTCCTATGCTAAAAAGCTGAGCCATCACCTAATACATTAATTAGAACTGAGATCAATTAGAATGTATTTTTCTTGTACATTTATAACAATTTCTCATTTTATTTTTTCCAAATGAAATTTGAAACGTTTTACTACAATAGTTTTTCCTTTCCTCTCCTTTATAAAAATGTTTCTTAAAACTTGAATCTCTATTATCTGTCTTTCAGTATGTCTGTATGACAACAATTGTTCTTTTCTAAAAGCTGCTTAAAAGACCATGTTGGTTGTGTGGTTGCCTCTAAAACAAAACCAAATCCACATTATCCCATGACAGTACATATCTCCACTACATAAGTGTTATTAACAGCCATGTGTCCTTTCTCAAAAGCTCCTGGAAGAATATTCTGTTGCTGTCTAAAGCAAAGTCTTAAGTGTCAAAGAAATTTTTTGTGTTTGAATGTTTCAGAAATACCACATTTGCAACTTGTTCTCCGGGAGTCTCAGCGGGAAGCTGTGCTGGTCACAGAAGATGCAGAACAGGTAACGATAAAGCAGCTGAAATAAAATAGGTCAAGGACTGGCCTTAAAACAGCTAAGCTGTCATGGTCTTTTGTACCAATCCTCTTTGAAGGTTATTATTAACTGGATTAATGGTGAAAGACAGAAATAGCTTCCAAATACAGCTTGTGCTGCGTTAGTAACAGACTGTGTTTCCCTTTGCCAACTGTGTGCATTTCTTGTGTCCTTCATCCATCCGGTCTGCATTTGTGCTATTTTAACTATTTGTTAAATAATAGTTAATAATAGCACATTTGTGCTATTTTCTACCTGTTGTGAGTTAGTTTTTCAGCAGAACTATGGGTCTCTGGAAATAAAATTCCAAAGGCTCAGCTGTCATTATATAAGATGCCTTTCAAACCATTCCCAGTGCCCTAATGGGCACCTACTGACTGCCTGGGGAGCTGTGTGCTCTGTGAGTGGGACAGGTGGGCACTGTCCTTGTGCTGCTCTGTGAGTGGGACAGGTGGGCACTGTCCTTGTGCTGCTCCGTCAGTGGGGACAGGTGGGCACTGTCCTTGTGCTGCTCTGTGAGTGGGACAGGTGGGCACTGTCCTTGTGCTGCTCCAGTGTCCTGCTGCAGGTGCCAGTGCAGTCAGGCTGTAGTTGGGCAGAATGCAGGGTTAGGAACCTGCTGCTTGGCCTTCTGTTCAGCATGGGGAGGGAGATGACAGCCTCTGTGTGTCTGTACTGAGGCTTTGCTGTGAAACTGGTTGTTTGCTTTTAGAGCAAGGTCTGGCTCTCTGCAGCCTGCTCTACTGGCCCATCCTGTCCACAGGGGGAAGATTAATGCTGTGTTTTATCTAATACATTCCTCTCTATCAGAGGGTTTGTATATTACTGTGAAGTATTAAGGTAAAAGTTGCTCTTTGGAACTGGAGAAGCATTTTGAGTCATTCATCCACCTTCCAAGTGCCTGCAAGCTGTGAGCTGGTAGATCAGTGGGAATGCACACGCACCCACACACGCAGGCTTTTCAAAGGCACATATAAGCATTTGAACTGTTTTCTACTGCCCCTTTATAGACAGTGGAAAAAACAGGTTCCTTAGCATATGACTCACCTGCAACAAGGTGAATGTTGAAAATGGGTCAATGAAAACAACCCTGGAATTGTCCATTTCAATGTCTTCATTACAAAAAGAGTCCAGCTAAATAGCTTACATCTAAGTTTTTGCACTTGGACAGCTATTGCTATCATTTGTGCCCCTGACCCATGGCTTTAGGCCAAGTAATATAGTTACCCAAACCCAGGTTAAGGCATCTAACAGTTAAAAGGTTCTTGTGGGGTTATTGGTTTGTTTGTGTGGTAGAGCCTAGCATAACTTTATTGGGAAAGCTCCAGGTTCTTTATCTGCTGGAGCAGTGAGGCACAGGCACGTGACTTCTCACCTTCTCTGCCTGGGTGCTCAGTGAAAGGTTATGATTCTGTGGTTGGTGCCTTTGAGGGAGTGAAGATGGAAGAGAAACCATCTCAAGGTGGGAAGGAAGTTGTTTAGATCATTGCATCCATTGATCTGTTGATCTGCTGAGGTACGTCTTAGTCTATTGCTTAACATCAAAATCAATCTCTTTTTCATTATTTATTTATTTATTTATTTATTTTCATTAGGCTTCAGAGTTGTGTCCAAACTCCGATAGGTTTTACTTAGAGCTGGCAGAGCAGTAGACAGCTGAGAGAGCTGTCTCCTCATACCAGGATCCTGGCTCAAAGCTCAGTGTTTTTTCTTCATCCCACAGAATAAGAATATTGGTGCTGAGGCAAAATTGCAAGACCTGTGGACTGTGGAGGCTCCAGCCTCTTATGCAGACTGCTCTTCTTCTACAGGTGAGGACACAGAATAAGGCATGTGACAAGAAAATTGTGAAAATTTGAGGAGTTTCAGGGACAAATTTGAAGGTTATTTAGAAGGAGGTGCACTGAGGTCAGAATCTAAAGATTATAATCTACAGAAGGCAGAAAATGTTTACATGAGGTAGAAGAGAACATTCTAATGTGGGATGGGTAGGATATACCAGAAGAGAAGAAAAACGTGGTTGCTAATGTTAGAAAGAGAGAAGGGTTTGAAGGAGTGTGTTTGTAGATGCAAAGATTGATGTGTAAGGCACAGAAGAGAATTAAGATAAAATTAAGAACTGTGTGTTTCTCTGCAAGCCAGTAAATGTCTTTTTGTGTCTGGAGTTCCATGCCACATCCCACATGGAAAAAAAAAGCAGTCAAACCAATCTGTTACGTGGTTCTCTTGTCTCTTTGCTCTTCATCTTTCTTCAGGGGTCAGAAGTGCTGTGTGCAGGTGATGCAGCAAACACAGGGGATTGCACAGAGCCATGCTGCAACTGCAGTGTCTGAATTACTGGTTGGACTTAAACCAAAACAGGATGTCTGTGCACTGCATAGACTCAAACTCTGGGTTGTTTTCTTCTGTGCTTGGTTTGCTGCCTTTTTTTTTTTTAATTTTTTTTGTTTTTTCTCACGTTCTATAGAAGCTCTGGTCCCATTTTTTTGTCCCTTCACTCTACCTACTGACTTTACCTGCAAATTGTTGCACTGATGGTGACAAGTGTTCCTTTTCTTACTAGGTGTGTTAGGAGAGCTGGTGAATTCTGAAATGCAAAGGCCTTTTGGTGACACTTCTGTGCTCTCTGAGGTACAAACGTAGTCCAAAACCCTTTTGGTCTCAGTATTGTAGCATTTGCAGATACAAAAACTTTAATTTAGTTTAGAAGCCTCAAAGAGTTCTCTCTTTTTAATCTCCTGTGACTTAAAGTGGTTGTTTCATTATGATAGCAGACTTTTTAAGAGCAGGTCTCCTTTCATGGTTCCCCGTAAACTGTTTCTGCCCTCCAAGTCTTTACAGTGCAGCACGTTGACTTATTGGTGGGCTGTTGATCCAAGCTGTCTGGGGAGGATTTGTGAGTGCTTTTCTTTTGTAATCTGGTTTGAGGGATGGGAAGAAACTTAAAAACAGTAATTTGGAAAAAGCCAAGCACTTTGTTCCAGGTGCTTTGTCTAGTGCTTTCACTTAGAGCATGGACACAGATTGGAATATGGGTTTCTATCCTGCTTCTTTGCCATGTTAAATGGACAGATTGAATAGGGAACAAAAACCTCCTTATTCAGAGGCTATGAATAGGAAGGCATGAAAATGTGAATGGTTAAGTACACTAGAGGGCTTGTTAGAATCACAGGAGAACTTAAACAGTTCAGAGTTAGACTATCTTGCAATCAAGAGAGAAGGGGGGGGAAAAAGGGAATAGGAAGTTGTTATGGGCTGATCCTGCAGCCAGAATCTTTCATGCTGCAACTTCAGAAACTGAAATTAGCAGAAGTGACCTGAGAAGTCACAGAATCACAGAATAGTTGGAGTTAGAAGGGACCTCTGGAGGTCACCGAGTCCACCCCCCACTGCCAATACAGAGTCCCCCTGTTATTAGCAGGGCTTCCATTTATTGCAGAAGCCAGCTTGAGACAGTTACAGAGTATGGAAAGCAGATACTTCCAGAAGTGGCCCTTTCACAAGATTCAAAGGAAAAATGATGCCTACTATTTTCTTTTAGGCAAAAACAGATGGCTTTACCAATAGAAGCAAGCAGCTTACTGAGGAAAGTTGTCCACCTGGAATTCTGGACTATATTGCTGCGGAGAAACAGAAGGAGCTGTCGGTTTTGCTGCTGGAACTGAAAGAAGCCCAAGAAGAAATAACTCTTCTGAAAAGCCAGCTCAAGGGCCCCAGTGGCCAAACTTCTACAGGCAGCCAAACAGAAGCTAACCAACTGGAAATGAATTCACAGATACAGTGTCTGGAGAGGGAGGAGAAGGCTTCAGATACACAGAGTGTCTTATTACTGAAAGAAACGGAAATGCAGAAAATTTGCTTTCTTCAGGAAAATGGAATCAGCTTCCAAGATAAGCCTCAGGGAAGCCCTGGCACCTCTCAATCTCAAGAGCTGATCAAGTTACAAAACCAAATTACAGAACTGCAAATAATTCTGCGGAAATCAGAAGAATCCTTTAGGAAAGAACTAGGAGAAAAATGTGCAGAAATAAATAGGCTAAACCAGTTGGCTGAGGAATACAGGAAAAAAGGAGAGGATCCTGACAGTACATTTTGTGTTTTGACTGATGAACAAGATCAGCTCTTGTGTCAGGCCAAAGAACTTTCTACCATAACAGAACTGAAGGAGCAAGTAAAGCAACTGGAGGAAGAGCTAGCTCTTTCAGAAAAGCAGAGACTGTCAGACAGTCGAAGCAGCCTTCTAAGAGAGCAAATCCAGAGCCTTAAAAATGAATTTAAATCCAAGGATATAAAAATTGAAGCTTTGCAAAAGGACTTGGATGAAGCACAACTTCAGCTTTCTGACCAGGACATGCAACTAAAGGATCTGAGAAGCCAGGTTGAGACAAAGGAATGTGAAGTACTTGATCTAGGACAACTTTTGAAGAAGAATACAGCAGAGATGGAAGAGCTTTGCCACAAGTTAACATTAAAGGGACATGAGGCAGCAAGCCTGGAACAGCTTGTTGCTGAGCACACCAGGTCTATAGAGAGCCTGCAACAAGCCTTGCAGGAAAAGGACCGACAGATGGCAGAGATCAGTGTCAGCATGTCTGAGAAAATGGTCCTGCTGAATGAAGAGAAATTTGCTCTAGGAAATGAGCTGAAGAGTCTTAAGGAGCAGACAAGTCTGTTATTAAAATCCCAGGAAGAAAAAGAACAGAACATAGGAGCAAAAGATACATGTCTGAAGTGTGGGGTATCCAAGCAGCAGAATGAGACAGAAGCAGTGAATAAAGAAAATGAGGAATTAGTAAATCAAGTTGAACTTCTGAGAAAAGAAAATGAGCAAGTAAAGCGGAAGCTGCAAGCAGTATTTGTGAACAGGAAGGAGCTTCTGAAGAAGGTAACCAGACTGGAGAATGAATTAGAACAACTGAGTAGAGAACAAAAATCAGAAACCTCAGTGGCTCAGGCAGCTGCAGGGGAGGAAGACGTGAGAAGCACGATCAGCAAAGAAATGGGTCTTGAAAACCAGCCCCGTGAGGACTATCTCATTCAGCTGCTTTCTGAAAAGGAATCTGAGCTGCAGAGCATCCGGGAGGAAAAAGAAACTACTGAAGCACGACTGCAGGCAGTGATTGAGGAAATGAGGCAAAGCTTGCAAGATAAGGCAAACACTGCTTCAGTTAAAGATGAAATCATGGAGCATCGGACAATTCCTGACAAAGTAACTGAAACCAATGAAAGCCCAGAAGATGATGAAGAAAATGAGAAACATAGTTCAGCAGGTACAAATCTGGAAGAAAAACAGAAGTCTGCTCTTGAAGAAAAGATTTCAGTTCTTGAACAAGAAAAAGAACAACTTCAAAAAAAACTTCAAGAAGCTCTCATATCTCGCAAAGACACTATAAAAAAGGCTCAAGAAAAAGACAGGCATCACAGAGAACAATTGAAACAGCAAAAAGATGATTACAACATCCTGCAAGAACAATTTGATCAGCAAAGCAAAGAGAAAGACAGTATCCAGGCTCAGCTCAGACAGCTCCAAGAGCAGAAAGGATCAGCAGAAGAGAGTATTTTTAGGAGTCAGGGTGGGTTGGATTCTTCATGCATGGAAGCAGAAGATACAACAAATAACAAGCTTGTACAAGTTGCAGATATTTCTGAGGAAGAGTGGAAAAAACACCTTGACAAATTGCAGATGGAGAAAGGGAAATTGGAATGTAGTGTCAGCCATATGCAAAGGGAGCTTGCTCACAAATCAGAATTAATCTTTGATTTGCAACAGCACATAGCACAGTTGTTTGCAGAGATAGAAGGGCTGAAGAGAACCTCTGACCAAGCTGAAGCTAAGGGAGCTAGTCTTCAGACAGAATTGGAGGAGAATCAAGGAAAAAATTCTGGAGTGGCCAGTCTGGAAGACTTGAAAATTCTTGTGCATCAAAAGGATGAAGAAATAGAATTTCTTAGCCAGCAGTTAAAGGAGAAAAGTGACACTCTCAATAATGTGCAGGCACAGTTGCTGGAAAAAGAGGAATCAGTCCAAAGACTGTGTAGTCAGCTGGAGGCTCAGGCAAAGCTGCATGAGGAGCAAAGCAAGCGACTACAAACAGAGATGCTTGAAATTCAGGAGAAGCAAGGGGACAATGCAGAAGCAGCTAAGCAGAAGAATCAAATGCAGAGAAAGTTGCAAGCAG
This sequence comes from Sphenopsis melanotis, assembly GCA_035221435.1. Classification (NCBI taxonomy): domain Eukaryota; kingdom Metazoa; phylum Chordata; class Aves; order Passeriformes; family Thraupidae; genus Sphenopsis; species Sphenopsis melanotis. The sequence continues at coordinate 40,934 of JAWMRF010000058.1, forward strand.
CACTTATCTCTAGAAAAGAGGCACTAAAGGAGAGCAAATCTCTAAAAGAAGAGCTGGCTAATGCTAAAATTACTATTGGCAGTCTTTCTGTCAAGCTGACAAATATGGAAAGCCAAGTAAGTGGCCACGTTAAAGAAACAGATACCTTAACAGAAAAGTTAGCTTGTCTCACTGGAGAGCGAGAAAAACTTACTGCAGAAATTGATAAACTGCTTGGAGAAAATCAGAATCTTGATGGATGCTGTAAAAACCTTACACTTACTCTGGATAGAGTTGTTCTAGAGAAGGAGAAGCTGGAGAAGGAGGTGGAATCATTGAAGAGCTTTCAAGCCACTGAGAGTTCTGAGTGGCAGGAGAAATACAAGGAGCTTCAAGGAGAATATGAAACTCTGCTGCAGTCATATGAGAATGTGAGTAATGAGGCTGAGCGAATTCAGCGTGTGTTGGAAACTGTTAGGCAGGAAAAGCAGGAAATTTTCATTCAGCTAAAAGGGGCTGAAGCAAAAAAACAGGAAACAGATAAGCAGCTGCAAGAAGCTGAACAGGAAATTGATGAAATGAAGGAGAAAATGAGGAAATTTGCAAAATCAAAGCAACAAAAGATCCTGGAACTAGAGGAGGAAAATGAGAAGCTTAGAGCAGAGATGCATTTTACAAATGGAGAGCTGCGCAGGACTGGAGAGAACTTTACAAACACTAGTCTGAAAGAAGACCTGGAGTGCTCTAGGAGGGAGTGCCAGTCTCTTTCTACTCAGCTTGAGACAGTAATGGCTGAAAAGGAGTCTCTGAATCAAGAGATTGTGGACTTGAAGTGCCTTTTGCAGGTAACAGAGTCTAAGCTGAAGGAAAGCAGAGAACTTGCAGACAGGTATGTTGCCCAGCAGACAGAGGGGGAAGAAACTGATAAGGCAGTTGCCACACCATCACCGACGGAAGAGTCTGAAAATCAAGTGGACGTATCTTTTCAACCAGAGCCTCGTGCTGCAGAGCTGGAACAAGAGGCATTTGAAAGTGAGAGACCTTGTGAGGATCCTGGTCTCTACAGACAGCAAATAGCTGAGCTCACCAAGCGAATCACAGAGATGGAAGATAATAGGAGGGCTTCAGAGCAAGAGCTGGGTGACATCCGCAGGTGTGTTGAGACTTTAGCAGGTGAGAAAAGGGCTTTAGAGCACCAAATGGGGGAGAAAGTCCATGAAGTGAATGATTTGCAGGCTACGGTAGCAGAGATGGAGCAAAAGGTCCAAGAAGCCAGAGATGACCTCATCAGAATGACAACACTGAAGGATGCTCTAGAGGCTGAAAAGGATGACTTGGAAGAAAGGCTCATGAATCAGCTGGCAGAACTTAATGGAAGTATTGGAAACTATCAGCAAGATGCAACAGACTTCCAAATCAAAAATGATCAACTGAAACATGAGCTTCAGACTTTGCAGAGAATGATGCACGAACTGGAGGAGGAGAAAAGTCAGATGGCAAAGGAGAAAAGCAAAGCAAGTTCAGAAGAGCAAAAGGAATTTGTAGGAAAGCTAAAATACAATTGGAGAGGAGAAAGCAGCACACATATAAAGGAGCTTCAAGAACTGCTGAAACAGAAACAGCAGGAGATTAAGCAGCTGCAGAAGGACTGTATCAAAAGCCAGGAAAAGAACAGTAGTTTAGAAAGAACTGTTAAAGCTCTGGAATTTCTGCAGAGTGAGACTCAGAAAGAGGTAGAAGCAGCCAAAGAAACTTCAGCTAAAGCAGTTGAAGACACCAAAAAAGCCCAGGCAGAGCTTGCTCACTGCAGAGTAGTGTTGGATGACACTCAGAGTGAGGCAGCAAGGGTTTTAGCTGAGAGTATCAAAGTGAAGGAAGAGTTACAAGCAAACAAAGAGCAAATTAAAATTCAAATGAAGAAAAAGGATGAAGACTTTGAGAGAAGACTGGAACAGGAAAAAGACAAGCACTCAAAGGAGATCAAAAACATGGAAGCAAAGCTGGCAACATTGCAGAGAGAGAAGGACCATATGGAAACAACAGTTGGTGATCTGCAGGACTCCTTGAAGACAAAGGATCAAGAAGCCAAGCAACTGGAAGGCAGTCTAAACAAAACACTAGCCCAGCTTGCAGCCTTCACCAGGAGCATGTCTTCCCTTCAGGATGATAGGGATAGAGTGATAGATGAATCAAAAACATGGGAGAAGAAATTCACTGAAACTATTCAAAAGAAGGAAGAAGAAATACATTGGAAAGAGGAAGCTTGTAATGTGCTACAGGAACAGGTGAAACAAATGACCATGCGTGTGGAGGAACTTCAGACTCAGATATCCAGGTAAATAAGCTGTGTCAGGGGAGGTTTGTCAGGAAAAGGTTACTTTGCATTTGTTATCTGCACAAGGACATGAGGTGATCACTCTAGAATAGTCCTTCACATCCTTAGGATACCTGCGTTAAATCTGTTCTCTGTGACAAGCACTTACCATCTGATTACTCTCCAGAGTATTTCAAATTTCAGATTAATTAAAGAGTCTTTTGCATGGAGTTTTTGCACTGAGAAGTCAAGAGAGCATTGGGATACATAATTCCAGTTTAGTCCCAAAATAAATTTTGAGGGGAAGATGGAGCTATGGAAACCTATCAAAATGTGTATACAGCTGTGTATTTCCAAAATTCAAAACCGAACCATTCTTACATGAGTAAAATTGTTTTATTTATATATATATATATATATATATATATATATATATATGCTTTATCTTTGTATGATGAAGCATTAAATGGACATCAAAGGTACCAGAACAGCAATTTCATTGTGGGGCGGCGCGGAGTTGTTTTTATTGTTAGCTACAATGGACGAGAGAAGTACTGTAATGACAGGGAGGTGATAACATTCAGTGTTTAAGTGAATGCTTTTTTCAGTTTTGACATGAACAACTTTAAAAGAATATATTCCCCTGCCACCACCCCTTTAAGGCAGTAGTACAGTCACAGCTTTAAAAGATATCTTGAATTTTAAATGGAGAGATATTTCTAGCTTGCTTTCTTTAAGTAAAACAAATTATGTGGCTTTTCTAAATTAGTATAAGAACAGAGTTAGTGTGGGTTTAGATACTGAGATACTTTGTGGATTTTTGACCAATTTAATCTTTTCAGGCTGGAATGCAACAAGAAAGACTGGGAGGTTGATTGCAGGAAGGAGATTCAGCATCATCAAAAGACATGTGAAATGTTGCAGGAGGAAAAAAAAGAGCTTTTGGCTCGGCTTGAAGGGTCTCAGGAACTGTACAGCAAGTCTCAGAATGAACAGCAGGAACTGGCGTCAGAAATCAGCAGGCTAAGAGACCAGCTTGCTGACTTACAGAATTCCTTCACCAAATGTGAGCTGGCCAGGGAAGAGCTGGGGACTGTGGTCAAGCAACAAGAGATGAGTATCCAGAATTTTAAACTCAACTGTGAGCAGCTTCAAGCTGACCTGCAGGCTTCCAAGGACCTAACAAATAAGCTGCATGAAGAAATTAGTGCTAAAGATCAAAAGATCATGAGTTTGCTGTCTGCCAAAGAAGAAGCAGTGATGGCTGCTCTAGCTGAATTACAGCAGCAACATTCTGAAGAGATGAAAGAGTTGGAGTGTAGGCTAAATAAGGAGGAAGATAATAAAAAAGCCTTGGAAAATGAGAAGAACAAACTTCTTGACAAACTCAATCATCTCACCGAAAAGATGAAGACAAGCAGAGAAGAAAGTAAGCAGCAGAAGGCACAGCTGGACTCCTTCACCAAGTCCATGTCATCTCTGCAGGACGACCGAGACCACATCCTGAGGGACTACAAGCAGCTCGAGGAACGGCATCTTGGTATAATCCTGGAAAAAGACCAGCTAATTCAAGAGGCTGCTGCTGAAAACAACAAGCTCAAGGAAGAAATTAGAAGTTTCCATAGCCAGATGGATGACCTCAACTCTGAGAATGCCAAGCTGAACGCAGAGTTGGTGCGCTACAGAGAAGACCTTAACCAAGTGATTTCAATAAAGGACTCCCAACAGAAGCAACTTCTCAAAACACAGCTTCAGCGGATCCAGACTCTGGAAAATGAGAAGGCAACCATGGAAACACAGCTGAAAGAGTCTGAGCATACTCAGGATGATCTCAGGAAGTGCATGGAAGCCTTAAGAGAGGATAAAGTCAGTATGTCTCAAGAGATTGACACTCTCATGTCCTCTCTGTCGCGGGTGCAGAGTGAGATGGCAGCATTACATGAGGGGAGTCCCATCGTGGAGTGTCAAGCAGAACTGAAGGCTCGAGAGAAACAGGTACAACAGCTGAGTCATGAGTTTTCCCTCTCCCAGAAAAGAATAAGAGAACTTGAGGGGGAGCTAGAATGTGTTCAGAGGGATGCAGCCAAGAGAGTGGGAGAGGCTGAGGACAAGCTTCGGAAGGAACTGAAGCACCTGCATCATGATGCAGGGATAATGAGGAACGAAACTGAGACAGCTGAAGAGAGAGTAGCAGAGTTGGCACGGGACTTGATGGAAATGGAACAGAAATTGCTTGAAGTCACAGATGAAAACAAAGATCTCAGAGCTCAAATTCAGTCTTTTGGGAGGTCCATGAGCTCTCTTCAGGATAGCCGAGACCAGGCCAATGAAGAGCTTCATCTTTTGAAACAGAAATATTCTACAGACTTAGAGGAACAAAAGAGTCTAGTGCAGACTCTTCAGAAACAGATGGGTCAGCTACAAGAGGAGCAACGTTCCACTGTCAGGGACCGAGATATGGTCAGGTCTGAGCTGACAGAACTGCAGAAGGCTATTGATGAAAGAGGTCTCTTGGCCCAGATTGAGGAACTTAATCAGCAGCTCAGAGCTAAAGATGATGAGCTTCTCCACTTGTCTTTGGAATTGGAAGGCTCTTCCAACCAAGTCAAATCTTTCTCCAAGGCTATGGCAAGCCTGCAGAATGACCGAGACCGTCTGCTGAATGAATTGGACAAAACCCGTAAGATGGAAGAAGCGAAACAACAAGCAGAAGGGAGCATCTCCACCACTGCTTTGGAAGTGCAGAGTCTGAAGAAGGCACTGGCCTCCTTGCAGAGTGACAGAGACAGAGTAGTAAGTCCATGGTCTCTCTTCCTGCTCTTACTTTAAGCACCAGAGGAGGTTTGGATCTTCAAGTCTTAAAATTCAGCACACTTAGGTCTGATAATTGCAATGTGATGCATAGATCAGGCTGCATCTTCATGGAATCACAGAATAGTTGAGATTCAAAGGGTCTTCTGGAGATCTTCTAGAGATCTTCTAGTCCAACCCCCATGCACAAACAAGGCTTGCTGGAGTAGGTTGCTTGTACAATGTCCTGTTGGATTTTGAATATCTCCATCAGTAAACTTACCACAGCTTCTCTGGCCAACCTGTTTTTTCATGTATCTGGAAATGGTTTCCAGAATTAGTTTCTCCCTCACTTTCCCAGGGATGGAGATGAGGCTGACCAGACTGCAGGTTCACAATTCTCCTTTCTTGCCCTTCTTGTAGGTAGGGGTGACATTTGCTTTCTTCCAGTCTTCAGGAACCTCTTGGGTCACCGTGACCTTTCAAAGGTAATGGAGTTGCCTCCCAATGACCTTAGCATTTGTGGGCATGCTCCATCAGACCCCATGAATCTGGTATGGGCCATCTGTATTGTTTTCTCTGGCATGGAGGCTGTGATTCCATTGTTAACATCCAAGGGTGGTTTCTCTGTTAGCTTGGTTTAAAATATGAAATCATGGAAATAAGGTCCCTGTTAACCTGCATAGTTCACATCTGTGTCAGCTCATTTGATTTGCCTTCGATTTCTAAGAGACTAGAACAAAGGCTTGAGTTTCCTCCTCCTCTCGGCAGCTGACTTTCAAAGCAGGTACAAGCCATTGCAGATTCCTTTTGACATTCTTGCCTGCACACTGGATGTGTCTGTGTTTGTATAGTCTCTGGCACAGTGCAGCCCAGCAAGTTCCAGAGCTCTCCTTGCTGGTCAGAAGACAAACTTTGACAGTCATGTCCCACTGCCACTCTTGAGCACTGTCCTGTCTCCAGGGTCAGCCATGTCTTCTTGTCTTCAAAAACAATTGCAGTGATGCATGTGTAACAACAACTTATTTCTAATTATAGCCTGACTGGAATGGGAGAGCCAAAAGGATTTTACTTATCAGTTTCCTGGTTTACAGTAAATACCAACTTCAGGAGTCACGCTAAACCAGCTCCTTCTGTGTCGCTTAGTTTTCCTCTGAATAAGATGATTATTATTGTAGTCTGGAGTCTTTTTGTTAATGTATTTTACATCTTCATGGGAGGGCTCAAAACTCAGTGCCCTCATTACCAATAGAATTGTCTGAGGGCTTTTTTCTGAGCAGTTTTTAGTACACTGCTGTATTTGATGATTCCGTTTTTAGTTCCTCTGTCATCGGACTGTGACCCTTTTCTCCCTTCAGACACCACAGTAAGAAATGCTCTTAAGCAGTTCTAAGTAATAAACCTGATGCTTGCTCAGCTGTCACATAATGATGTTTCTCTTGAATTCCAGGTAAGAGAGCTGGAGAATCTGCAGCAGCAATACATCCTTGTTGGGGTGGAAGCTGCTGAGAATTCTCGCTTAAAGGCACAGCTGCAGCAGTGGGAGCAAGAGGCAGACAAACAGCTTCGTCTGCAAGAGCAGCTGAGGCAGGAAGGAGCTGTGTACCAGCAGGAGCTCCAGCAGCTCAGGTGAGCTGTCTGTCTGCTTCCTGCCTTGGCTAGGTTGCAGATGTGTTTGTTTCTCTCAAAGAGCGGTTGTGGGCAGGGGTGGAGGGAATGCTGAGAGCCTCACCTGGCACAGGTGACACTGAGCACCCTGCCCTGGCCCGGAGAGGACACGGGATTCCCTCGCCCAGCTTCTGCCTCAGAATTACAGCCCAGCAGCTTGGAGGTCAATGCCTGTGTGAAATAGATCAGGGATGTTTTTGTTTTTATTTCCTTCATCCAGTGGTGGTCAGTATCATCTGTTGGAGAGGAAACTGAGGCTGTTTCTTGTATGGGAACTTATGTATATGATCACAGTACTCTCCATTCCAGGCTGCTGCTGAACACCCTTTATTATCCCACTGATAGCATAGTTTAGAGCATACTAATTTTGTATGGCTGTCTAATCCTATATTTCACTTGCTCTATGTCTTCTAGTTTGTTCTTTTTAACTCTGTAATTCGAGTCTAGTAAAATTGTCTTCTCCAACTGGACTAAAACTAGTCAGACAAATAGACTCTGTCCTGAAAACAGGGGGAAATGCTTTCAGATATTTCAGAGATCCGTTTAAGAATGCCTGAGGCTGGAATGAAAAGGGTGGGATTTTCTTTGTGGAAAGGTCTATGGCTTATCTTTGTCCAGAGTGATAGAAAAACTTGTAGTTCTCTCCCTCCCCCCTACCCCCACTCCGACCCTTAAATTAACACTGAAGATCTCATAAAGTTTGAAGCATCTTACAAATTTTATTTATCGTGACAAAAGAACAGGAGGTTTATTTCCTGTGCAGCTTTTACACTGTACATGAAGTGCTGGCCTCAGGTTGGTGTGGTACCGTGGGTCTGGTGCACATATGACCGTGCAGAGACATTATTATGGGGACAAGTGGCATTGCCAGTGACTTCCTTGACAAAACTCTGTACAGTGAGATCAAAACAATGTCCAGAAACACAGAAAGTGTGAAAAAGTCACCCTAGGACAGCATGGAACAATCCAAAGGGTTCAACCAAACAGAAAACTTCCTTAAACCTGCTTTTAAGGTTCCTGAACTTAAGTGTGTTGTTTTGGCTTGGCTTGGCTATAAAACTTCGTGTCTAGCATGAGGTGATGGTTGAATCACCCTTGGCCCATTCTTAGCTGGGTACCTGGTCATCGTACTGGCAACTTCCTTGTAACTTCCCTTGTTTATGCTGGGCAGACAGGAGAAGAACACCTGGGAAAAGCAGAGCAGCAGCATGAAGGAGCAGTACCTGATGGCCATTGCAGAGAAGGACAAGGAGCTGAGCCATTTACAAAGGATCACACAGGAAATGAGGCTGCCCTTCAGCAAGGCTCAAGTCGTAGCGGAACAGCACCAAAGCAAGGTGGGTGGAAAGATACAGATTCTTTACTGGAAATGTGAAGCTTGAAACTCAACCAGAAGAGCATGTGTTGCCTCTATCCAGCTCCTGCAGACTGCAACATTGGATGTGGTTGTGAGGCCTCCAAAGATAATACCAACAGTCTAACTTGCATCACTGAAAGTTGTAGAAATTACGGCATACCCTTAAGTGCTCTTCATTAAGTTCCTGGTTTCCAGTGTTTCAAGAAAGAGGGTAAAAGAGACAGGGCTTCCTAGGCACCTTGGGTCCTTTGGAGCAGCATGGAACTTCTCAGATGTGTATTCTGGCTGGTTTAGAATTGCCCTCTTACACTGTCTTTGAATCTAAGATTTTCTGTCTCAGTTCTCATTTTAATGTCAGATCTTCATTTTTAAGTTTTCCATTGAATTTTTCTTGCTGTTTTTGCTGTAACAGGGATCTACAATCCTGGTTCAAGCCCAGAGAGGCTGAGGCTTGAACACTGCACCTTCTTTCTTATTCCCCCTGTATACAGTCCTGAAAGTGGAGTGGAATGTGTTTGGTATTTTGTTTGCGTAGGGAAGGCTGCAGGCACAGTGCAGTGCATCAGAGCCAAGACAGAACTCTCCCACCCATGTCTGCAATGTCCCAGTGGTTTCTGTCAGTGGAGGGGGCAGCAAATCTCCTTTATCCCTTTGATACTCCCATGCATATATGCAAAGAAAAAGCTTGAACAATGTTCATGTGATGCTTTCCAGGAGGATTCTTCAGTGCTGGCCTTCTGGTCTTTGTTGAATAGATCAGTGGGGACATTACTTTAGGTTTTTGTTTGTTGTTTCTTTTCTCATTCATGTGCCTTTTTTTTTTCTTCCTGTGTTGCAAACAGCTTTAAGACAACTTTTGAGCAGGACCCATCATATGTGCAAGTTTGGTGATCTTTCCTGACTGTTTGTATTTTCAGATGGCTTTTAGGATATTTCTGTTTATTCCCCATTTGCTCTTTTGCCTGAGCAGATCAAGTTCCAGGTCTAGGAATAATGTTAGGTTTGACCTTGGAATACTGAAAAGAGAGGAGAAACACAAGAGTGAGTTGTCACATCAGCAATATATTTTTCATTGTTCTTTCCTTGGCAGATTTCTCCAGAAGTCCTGAAAGGGGACTTTTCGAGCTTAGAAGCAGAGATGAAACACCTCCAGGCCCAGCTAAGTGACAGTCTGAAAGAACTGCACCAGAAAGAGCTCAGAATTCAGCAGTTAAACAGCAAGGTACTGATACGTCTTATACTTGCTTGCAGTCAGGGACAAGAAGTGTGGGGAGGGTTTGGCTGGAATAGGGCTCAGGAAGCAGGAATGAATCTGTCCGTGCAGGCATTCAATGAAGTAACACAAAATCAGAAATACATCTCTCAGAAAAGCAGTGTTAGAATCACAGTGCTGGATTCACTGCTGCTGAACAGGGCTGGCAGAGCAGCAGAGCCCATGGCCCATGTCCCGCACTGCTCTCCTCAGTGAGCAGCTGTGAGAGCCAGAGCACTGCAGGGAGAAGCTGTGAGGGGGACAGCTGTTCTGGATGGACCAGAAGGACATCTGGCAGCTGTGAGAGCCAGAGCACTGCAGGGAGAAGCCGTGAGGGGGACAGCTGTTCTGGATGGACCAGAAGGACATCTGGCAGCTGTGAGAGCCAGAGCACTGCAGAGAGAAGCCATAAGTGGGACAGCTGTTCTGGATGGACCAGGAGGACATCTAGGCCCCAGGCAGATCCCATCCAGCAGGCTCAGGGACAGGGTCTGAACCAGCTTTTCTGCCACTGCCGTTTAGTGCCCTTTCTCCCAGCCGACCAGAGGGAGAAAGGAGGAGAGAAGAAGGCAGGGGAGGAAGAAAAGAGGTGACAGAAGGGGAGAAGGGAGGAGAGAGGACAGATGGAGGGGACAGTGGGAGAAAGAAGTTGAATGGGGGAGATGAAGGCCAAAGGGACCAGAGAGCGAGACCGTATGAAGAAAGTTGTTTACAGGTTCCATGTCTATTGTCAGGAGCACTTTCTAGCCTCCTGCTTTCTGGGCTGCTGAAGGAAGTCCCTCCTTGGGAAGGCAAGCTTGTAATCTTCACTTCTGCCTGCCAGCTTGAAACACTTCCTGTATTTCAGTACAGAATCACAATCGGTCAATTCCCACACTGAAATGGAAGACCCAGAATTTATTCATCCTCAGAAAGTGAGCTGTGTTCAAGGAGAAAGTGAGAATATAAAATAATAATTCACGGATGATATTTTTGAAAGGTTTAGGTCAATATCAACACTTCAGAAATCTTTTTCTGGACATGTAGTATTCTGTACATCTCTTTGATGTTTTGAGACTTCTGTTGCAGAAACCTTTGCCACAGCCTACTCTTGGAGATTGTCACTGATCTTTTGATATTAGTGATGGGCAGCGTGGCAGTTACATGTTCTCAAGAGATCTCTTACCCTCAATTAGACAGAGAACAATTTTGCTTTCATAAAATCAACTTCTTTGCTTGCTGATTGTATTCTCTTCTCAGCTATCTCAGGTTTTTGAGGAGAAAAATGCCCTCTCCCTCCAGCTCCGAGGGAGCAGTCGGAGCACCTGTGAGAGCCATCAGCACTACAGCGAGGTCCTGAACCGCTGCCTGGTGCTCGAGAGGCAGCTCCAGGAGATGCAGGCTGCAGACAAGAGCATGGTAAGGGCACTGGGCTTGCTGCACAGCAGGGAAAGCTCACTTCAAGTGGCTCTGTGAACTGTCCAGCATTGTAGTGGCTGTGTGTCCTCTTGATTCAGTGCAGTTTGCAGTATGTTCCTGTGTTCTTTCAGGAGCTGTTTGCAACAGACGCAGCTCCAGGAGCACCCCAAGAAAAGAATGAGTCACAGAGAGGCACTTACACACCTGAACTGCAAGAGCTGCAGCTGAGGTAGAGAAAGTCTGAGAAAACAGGGGTGGGGATGTTGGTCCTGATGGAGGCCTTGAGGCTAGTGATGAGCCTGATGCCTTTACTCTGCACCAGAGTGCTGGGAAAACTCAGTCCCACACTGGGATCTTGTGGACTTGGAGGAGCTGTTGTATGCACTTACTAGCTGTCATTAGTTATCTCTTTGGATTAGAGCTTCAAAAACCACAAGGATAACATACAGCAGCAATGCCAGCCAAACCAGCATCTTGGATCTGGTAGGCTGCATCCTCAGTAGCTGCTGAAGTATATAAATGGTCCTGGTCTCAGAGTTGTAGCCTGAGATCGTGTCTGGAATTGAGATGTAGCACAGGATTCCTTGTAACCTTCTGAAACTAAGATCTAGCACATAATTCCTCAAACCCTTTCAAAATAATTTTCAGAAGCTGGAGCCATGGTGACAGAGGCAAGGAACTCCTTCCTGATGTGAAACTGAAGCTTCAAGAGATTTATCTTCTCTCATGTTTTCCAAATAGTTTATATATAGTAAAGACGACTAAGTCTCCTTTGTGAGCTGGGAGGTAATTTGAGTCTGTTCACACACTGCATCAGTGAATACAATAGAAACACAGTGGTCCATGATTTGGGCCTTTTTGGCATATGCTCTCTTACTTTCTGACAGGTTGTCTGAAACAGAACACTTGCATAGCAGCACAAAGCAGGATATGAAGTATTTGGAGGAGCAGCTGGAGGAAGAGCGGGACCGTCGTCTTGCTGCAGAGGAGGCGCTTTTTGCAGCACAGGATCAGATCAGGAGGTGAGGCAGCTTGAGCAAAGGAACACTATCACCACAGAAGTGTGCTGGTTCTAGCTCTGTTTTTCATACGCACTTCATCATATCCCTCTGTCAGATGGCACTGGTGGCACAGAGACAGCTACTGTGTCTGTGGCAGAATCACAGAAAGGTTGAGGATGGGGGTCCAGAGGGGTTGAGGGGCGTCCAAAGACCATGTGACCCAGCCCCTGCTCAGCCTAGACCCAGTTGCCCAGGACCATGTCCAGATGGCTGTTGAGTATCTCCAAAGAGGAAGACATCACAACCTCCCTGGGCTACTGTTCCTTCAATTGTAGGCAGATAGGATGAGACAAATGATTAGACATGAAGACAAGTTCTGTCTAGAAATTAGATGCCAACTTGCTCGATTAGTTAAATTAACTGCTGGAAAATACAATTTGGAGACTGAGAATTGGGTGCAGGCTGAAGAGGAGTTCTCATGCTTCCAGGGGATTTGTCTGCTCAGTAAGCACCCATCTGTCGTGGCTGAAACAGTTTTGACTTGAAGAATGTCACTCATTTTTAATGTATTGCCAATTAACATAAACTTTTCATTAATTTGGTGTCATGGTTTGACACTGGCACAAGGCCAGTGCCCCATGAAAATATACTTCCCTGGTGTTTGCTGTGAGATGTGA
>JAWMRF010000058.1:53469-82781 GCA_035221435.1 Sphenopsis melanotis
TTTTAGAATCTGAACACCTATTGGCCTCTGGCCACTCCATTCCCAAAAAACCTGTTTCCTGTAAACCCACGACATTTGGTTATTGAGAAACAATTAAACACTTAGGAGAAAGGACTTTTGTCCACTTTTCCCAGGCTTAGTTTCAGCCTAGCCCCCTGTCCTGCCCCGTGCCCACTATGCAGCACTGCAGTCTGCACTGCACAGGGCTCTGCCCATCTCAGGGCACTGCATGGATGCCCTGAGACTCAGCAGAGCAAAGGCAGCTGATCTGGACTAGATGTTGGGATTAGGATGCAGTGAGCAGCAGGTTCAAAATGCTTGATTCTCCTCATTGACAATGGAGGGGGTTTTAGCACGTGACCTGATTGTAAGCACATGTGCTGTGCATTTCCTGGTAGTTCAAATAACTGGAGTTACAGACTAGTGGAGTCTTTTACATGAAAGCAATGCCTTTCTTGTGACACACTTGCACACTTTGATTTAACCAAAAAATAATGGTCTGTATGGAAGAACTCTGGATGAAGTTCCCTGGTAATTGCTACAAGGTTTGGACACCTATAGCTCCTTCTGGCATTAAAGTCTATAAAAGCCTTCTGCAGCTGATCTCACTAATAAACCATAGCCCCAGGATGTGACTACTGCCTCTGTCACTAGAAAATAGGAAGAACCAGCAGTATTGCAGCCAGAGCTGGCTCCCAAAATAATTTCATAGAATTTAAAGCATACAGGTGTATTATCTGCCCTGGCTTCTTTCAAGTCACACTATAAAATTTCACTTGAAAGGAAGAAAGACTCCTGCTAGCTGGGCCACCCTGTTCTTTTGCTCAGTGTGAGCTCAGGAGGCATGAGACCTGTTCAAATGGAACCAGCTCTTGGCAAGTGAAACCAGGGTTTGCTTGCAGGGGTTGTTTCCTTTTTTGAGAAATACCTTCTTTCCTAAGCTTGATTACAGTGTTGATTTGGGACATCATAATAAAAAACTGAATTTAATTTCATATTTGTTGTGGCAGGTTGCAGTCAAGTGAGTGGTCATCTTCCTTAAGTGCCAGCATTGATATGACTCCAGGTCATGAGCAGTCCTTGCTGATCGACTCCACGGATAATAATTCCAGCAGAGTAAGAATTTAACATTCACAGCTGTCAATTATGTGAGCCCCAGCTGATTCAAGAAACTGTGAACCTACAGCAGTTCAGTTCCTCTGTAGACACACATAAATCAGTCAGGGACTGTGTAGTTTTTCTGCTCTCACCGTGCTGGAAACAAAACTGGCTGGGGCTGGTTCATGGACAGCCTGCAGAGAGCAGGGGAAGGGGAACATTTCATGAAGATTGCCCTAGTGTTAGGATCTGACAGTGGAGCAATTTGGGGAAAGTTTATGCTCATTAGCTTAAGCAAACCTATCTCCATGGTCTGGAGAGTTCTGAATGAAGGCAGCTGGGACCACAGCCATTCCTTGTAGTGACTGCTCTCTCTTCACTCTTCCAGAGCCGGAGTACTCCTGGACTGCGACGCCTGTTACGCTCTCTCTTCTGCTCCCGGGCCCACTTGCCCCTGCTGGCGGCCACGTATCTGCTTGCTCTCCATGTCCTGCTCTTCCTGTGCTTCACAGGCCACCTGTGAATAGGAGTGACAGCTTTTCCTCAGCCTCAGCCCTGTGCATGCTGAGGGCCTGCACACCCTCGCAGAAGGACAGCACTTGTCCCAGCTGCAGCCTTTCCCAAACCAGCCCTGAAGCAGCAGCTGCACCCAGCCCCTGCTGTCAGTGCTGGTGCTGGGGAACTGCTCCCAGGAGATCTGCCCTTCCCTTGGTGTTTCTATGTGAGTGGTTCGTTTTCTGAGCCAGGGTTGTGCTGCAAGCCTCAAGGACAGCATCTGTTCCTGTACCTGGGAGCAGTACCACTCATTTTAGATAGTATTGTGCTGCAGTAGGAATAAGAAAAACACTCTTGAGTTGCTGCAGTACTTCAACACGTCTAAAACTGCACAATCTTCCCCCTCTTAGGCTGAATCCATAAGTGGGATTGGGGGAACATTGTAGCTGGATATAAAAGAATTGTCTTGCCTTTCTTCCACCCCTTAGATTTGCTCCATGGCTCAGAGCTGTCTGAAATGCATATCCTAAGGAAGTTATGGGCACTTTAAGGAATGTGAATTTTAAAATCATGTTTCCTGCTCAGTTGCATCTCCTGTTGAAGAAGGGCCAAAATTAGTATATCTGGCCCTGGTGAGCATTCCATTTAAAATCAGTCATATGTCTGCCCTGACAAGTCTGTAAAATAATGCCAGTAGTTTAGTTATTTTAAATGAATAGGAAACATGAAACCTTTTAGCTCTTAAGTTAAAAATCCTCCTATTTATAGCATTTGTGCACCTCTTATGATGGAAGGTGCTGCCTTACCTCTGGTAGAGCAGCCCTGCTCCTGCCTTCTCATCCACTAAATACTCGTCACGAGACTGAACCTGCACAGGCTGTGTTGAAGGGGTCCATAATGTGCTGTGTGGGCCCAAAGCAAATGCAGAAACTCCAGAAATAAACTCTCTCCCTTGTGCTGAGGAAGGAGCCAGAGTTCTAAAGCCTTCTGGTTTTAGGACCCTCTGGTGTAGAAAGCTGGTGCTGGTGTTTGGGCATGTTTGGACCCAAATCAAATGATGCAAATGGACTGAATCTTTTAAGATATATGGAAATATGGATATATTTCCATTTGTTTTCTAAAAACCTCCTGAATTTGAGACTGCCCTCTTCCAAAAGGAGAATGTTGAACGCAAAGGAAGTTCAGTGGCGTTCGCTGCCAATCCTGAGTGGTCGTTTCATTCAGAGTACTGGCCAGGAGAATCCTATCTGCCTCTCAGTAGAGCATTAACAGTTGCATTTTTCCCATGGGAAAGAGGTAGTTCTTTTGATATTGGTGGTAAACTAAGCTGCTCTAGCCAGTGCAGAAAGCCTGTTTGAGGGTGGATTGATTTCACTGGTAGCTAAACCAGCTGGATCTCTGGCAGGTCCAGAGCACTGGCACTAGATATCCTCTTGTGGACTGTCTGTGATTATCAGTGTGAAGTTCCTCTAACTATGTCAAATTCAATGACCAAATAGTTTGTCTATAGCTTCCTGGGGTATGAACTCCTGTATGTATAATAAAGTTTATTTTTCAGATGGAGTTTGTGTAACATTGCCATGTAACTGCAAGTGGAGGGTGTCGTGCTGCTATATCAGCACACCTTGTGTGGGGCACGGTGGGACTGCAGGTCTCCTCTGTGTGCACTGCCATGTGTGATCGTTGCAGAAGCTGTTTCTTTATACAGTGTGAATGCCTAGGTGATGACCTTTCTTCCCTATCTCACCTCTTGTTCAGCCTTTTTCGGCTGACAGAATAAGGAAATAGCACCTGAATGGGCAATGTCTCATGGCAGGGATGTGTGGAACTAATGATTTTAAGATCCCTTCCAACCCAGACCATTGCATGCACTGTGAAAGCGATTCCAGTAAAACAATACCTACTTGGGTTTGTGTTTCCACATTAGCCTGAACACTGCACCTTGTTAGTTGTGTAACCCCAGGACAGATAAAGAAGTTGACAACAGTGAGCTAGAACATGCTGGTCATTCAGATGGGACAGTTCAACTGCCCCAACTTTCTGTAGCCAAAAACAGGTACCCTTGTTCATAGTCACTTCTACAGTCCCCTACCACCGCTGGAACAAAAGCCAGCATTGGGCTGTTGTAAGGCTGTAGATAATGTTTCCACTGTGTTTAACAGGAGCAAGGATTGTAAGCAAAGTATGTTTCCTTAAAGCCCATGCATTTTTTCCTGAACTGAAGAAAGGCATGATTCTGATGCCTCAGATACATTTAAATGTTTTATACCTACAGACAGAAGAGTTATAGCTTAGATTAAATATAGGAATAAAACCTCAAAAGGATCTCCTGGTCTGCTAAGCATAGTCAGACTGAACAGCTTTGTGGTTTGACCTGATGAAAGATGGGGCCTTTTAGCTGATGGTTCCTGTCTCAAACATTTCAACACTTTGTTTCTTGTCCAATAGACCTGTCCTGCCTTGATTTTTGATCTATCTTCAGTAAAGGCTGAGAAGGAAGGTCAGCCAACGAAGCTGTGCTCTGTCATCCTCGGAGACCCCCGCCAGTTCAGCAGCACCACCGAGGCTGGGACAGGTCTGGTTATGTGCCAGGAGGAAGGCAGCATCAGGGGTGTAGGGAGGGCTGGGTACAAGTTACTGCAAGGAGCTCTAAGGGGTGCCCTCCTGATCCTCTCAGCTCCCTTTACAGGACAGCTGTGAGGATCTGGGAATGGCAGACAAAGCTCATGATGAGGTGCGAGGAACCTGTGCAGGTGCCCTCACCCTGGGCAGATCAACCCACCCCTGATAATGAGAGCTGCATTAAGGCCAGTGCTGAGGAGAAACAACAGAGGGTGCAATCACAGGTAAGTTGCTCCTGAGCACAATGAAAGCACCCCTGTGCTAGACCCTTTTCAGGCGTGCTTGCTGCCCCCCAGGAGCCCGAGACACAGATGTCACTGGACAGCTGACTTCAGTTCAGTGCAGCCTTTGGACTGTGCCCACTCTGGTTCTCTCATGTGGGTACTGGTGTTGTTGCAACAAGAAGCCCAAGTTTGATCAAAGCAGTTTTCAGGCCCCAGGGCAGAATGGGAAAAGGTTCAGGAGCACAGTTAGTATTCTCCTCAAGCCTCCAAGTAGTGGAGAGAGATACTGAAAATAAAAGGCATGCTCAAGATGTGGCTCCAGGATTTGTGCCTCCACCAGGTTTTTATACCCATGTGAGACTCTTCTTTAAAACACAAGTGTGCTGGGATCTGATGGGCTCCACTGTGCTGATGGGGGAACTGTGTGTCTGCACTGCAGGGGAACTGCAGCCCTGGGGCCAGCTCTGGGACTCACGACTTGAGCAGAGCTGGGGGCTGGGGTGCAGGAAGTGAAAAGTGCTGAAGTTAAAACAGGAACTCAGAGCAGACACAGGCCTGAAGCTGACACTGGCAGCAGGTGCCTGAGCAAAAAGCAGCAAGTTTGCCAGCAGGAACTGGTGAACCTTTAAAGGTAAGAAAACTTGAGGGGGTTTTGGGAGTAGAAAGTGAGAAATTTCTACAAAAAAGTGTAGTTTTTGGTGGGCTAAGAGCATGTTTAAGTGGACAATGCTCGACATTTGCTTCTCAGGCTGTTGTCCTGTCAACATTGTGGTTCTTGTATTTGAGGCTCTAAAAAACCACATTTCCAAATCTACCAGCACGACTGTGCTGTGTGGTAGCCCTGTATTTGTGCTGTAGTGGATGTTTTCCTAGGTGAAAATGGAACAAAAAAGGATTGAGATGCTACCCTGGCTGATATTTCTCATATGACAGAGCCCTGTGATGCGATTACAGCCTATGGTTTGTCATGGTTCCCACAATGCATGGCAAGTGGCTTTGGAGAATGGGTGGTCAAGAACCATTTACAGCAGTATTTAAAACCTTGAACCATCTTATTTGAGCTCAAATCAGCTGCCCTGATGATGAGCAGCCCTGTGCTAGCTGGTTATTATTGCTGGTTTATGCTTTACAAAAATGAGCAACAAACTTTAAAAATCTTTGGTGCGAAAGATGCCAAAAAATGAGAGACAGGAAGAGGAGAAGAAAGGTGTTAGAAGGGGCTGTGTTGTCCACATGAGCGTTTCCACAGCCCCTGCTTCTAATTGCAATTAACTGTATCCAGTTTGGCACCGGATTGCTGTCAGTGGGCAATGTCACAGACTGGCTGTGATCCTGAGGCACCTGGAGAAGGCCTAAAACCGGGTCTGCGCTGTGTATCTGCCTTAGCCCTTCATCTTCTCTCTTAGCTGACTACCTGGCCTTTGTTTGACAAAAGAAAGAATCGTCACTGCTGTGCTCATTTGGTTTCTGTTCTCTTCGCTCCCTGATCTTACAGTGCTGGTTCTCTGGAAAGGACAGCTCGGAACTGAGCAACGCACTCACTAAACTGGAAGGTTACTCACTTAAGCAGTCCCATTTTGATGTGGGACAGTTAATTACTTAGCATAAACAGAGAATCATTAATTATTCAGCATAAGCAATTTGCTTTCACGGAGGGCAACTGCCCCAAGAGCTCAGGGCTGTCTGAGGCTTCCACACAGCCGTGGGAGTGAGGGGTTAGCACAGCTAAGCACATGGTAAAAGCTGCTGTTTACTCAAGATCCAGCACACAGGAATTCTCTTCCTTCCTGCTGATTTGGTCACAGTTTGGTGTGATGGAGAACAGGGCTCAGCTCAGTCTTTCCTGCACATTCTCTTCCATCTTTCTCTCTGCCCCACGAAAAAGCTGCTTTGGGCGACAGAGAACTTGCAGTTTCTCAGTACTGCAGGTAGAAAGAGGGGTGAGATATGAAGGGATGGAGCTCTGATGAGAGTGATTGCTCTGGGGTGTAGGGGAAGCAAAGTAATCTTTTCTCTCTGTCTCTCATTTTGGAAAAACTCCGTTGTTTCGGGGGGGGGTGCTTTTTCATCGTGTTTTTTTCACTGTCACCTTGAAAATGAAATGTAGCAGTTTTAGATTTTACATTACTTTTAACTTCCTCTTCCTGGGCCCATCACTTCCTCCAGGCCTGCAGGAGCAGTTCCACCACAGCCTTAGCCAGTTTAGCCCTACATCTTGAGTGCTTTTAGCCCCATTTCCCATTTTCTCCACGTGACAGACATGAACCCCACACAGCACCGGCTCTGTCACACCACTGTCCAGCCTTGCTCTGACCCCTCTCTAGGCTATGGACAGGGATTAAAAGGTTGAAAAGCAGACGGAGGCTTCAGGAATCCACCTCAGTTCCAACAGCACAGTGTCATGGTGTTGGAGCATGCCATGGTGTGTGCAACTGAACTAATAGCTGGGGTAACTCAGGGAACAGCCTGCCACAGCACAGAAAATTAATGTGTGTTGGAAAAGCAGAATCTGGTAATTGGATGCCAGCATTCATTTGCATTATAATGTGTGTGTTCCTACTGCAATCAGGGTGCACAGAGTCCATGGTTTACACCTATACTCCTTGTGTGCTTTGCTGTAAGACATGCTGGGGCTCAGGAGCAGCTATCTTGGGGTGCCCTGTGCTATACGAGGGACAGATGTGTGAGGACAGGTGGCCTGTAAGCGCCCCTTCCAGCCCAGGTTCTGCTGTGACTGAGTGTGAGCCAGCTGTGACCGTGTGCGGCCACCCTGGGTGACAGCATGTCCTTGTTGTGCAGATGTGGAAAGCAGTTGTGGGACACAACGTGTCAGTGAAGGTGGAGGCTGAGGGAGACGACTGGGACACGGACCCCGATTTCGTGGTGAGTGTCTGGTGTGGAAACTGTTCTACCGAGGTGGGGTGTGGAGAGCTTCTCCCCTGGGCTCTTGCTGCTGGGGCAGGGCTCGGGGCTCGGCAGGGCTGCAGCTCTGCAGGCAGGGCAGGATCAGCCGAGTGCCATCAGCCTTTCGCAGGCACTGCCAGCTCACCTGTCTGAGCCACTTCTGACACATCTCCAGGTTTAGTTTCCAGAACTTCCTACACCATTGCACACCCCATATCTGGCCACAAGTAATGACACTTAAGGAGTATAGAATATGCAGGGTTTCTCAAACCTGCTAGTTCAAGAAACTCCCTCGTTACAAGGGTAACTCCCTTGTCCTCTCTACAACATATGTTACAAGACACAGCAAATAAATTTTCTGTTTCCCATACTGTTCGTTACTGAACAGGATGCAGGATTTCCCTCATTTATCTTTTTTCCAGGTGAAAAATCCTACTCTGCTTACAGTCAGCTTATGCAGGTGCAGCTCTCGGCCTCTTACACTTTTGTTTTCTATCTAGTTCAACTCTGAGTTGAGCTGGTGAGAGAGCAGAAGGGTTCAGGCTGGGGAACCCTCTGCATTCTTACAGGATCATGATTTTCATTTTCCATTTGTTTCTCTATTACTTTCCTAATAAGCCTCTCCTGTTGGACAAGAGTCCTGTGTTTGTGAGGTTCAGTCTTGCCTAACTATTTCCAGTAAGAAATTCCAGTTTGGGGCAGAAAATCAAATTCCTTTCTCATAGTTTCAAGTTATTAATGTTTTAGGAAAAGTCTACACTGTCAAATTTTTTTTGCTTACTTTATTTCTTCTATTTGTGGAAGCATTCAAACTAAGTGTAAACACAATAAGACTTCGTATTAACTTTTTCATTCTATTTCACATATACATATTTTCAGCTTTATTGTATATTAGTAAATACTTTATTGATGCTTCACTTTATCGAATATATGTTCAGAGCTTCCACAAAGCTACAACACAAGGCCGTGACGGCCAGGCCCGAGGGCTGGGGTCACTGCGGTTTCTCGAGTGATTTCCCGAACAGCGAATTCGGCACATGCCGGCGTCGCCCCGGCTCTGCGGGGTGGGTCGGAGCCCCCGGCCCGGCGGGGATGGGGCGCGGGACCCCCGGGCCGTGCCCGGTCCGACGGAGCGCAGCGAGCCCCGGGCGGGCCGGGGCTGACGGCCGCGGTTCGTCCGCAGAACGACATCTCCGAGCGGGAGCAGCGCTGGGGAGCCAAAACCATCGAGGGCTCAGGCCGCGCCGGGCACATCGAGTGAGTGCAGCGGGACCGGGACCGGGATCGGGGCGGGGGGCAGCGGCCCCGCGGGGACACAACAGAGCTGGTCCCGCCTGTATGTCCTGCTGGGCTTTGGCTCTGCAAAATCCCACACCTACCTGCCCTGTCTCTGTCTCCAGCATCCATCAGCTGAGGAACAAGGTATCAGAGGAACACGAGGTCATCAAGAAGAAGGAGCTGGAGACTGGCCCCAAGGCATCCTATGGCTATGGGGGTAAATTTGGAACGGAGCAAGACCGAATGGATAAGGTAACAGCTGTGGGAAGCTTCCCTGAGCCTCAGTGGAAAAGTGCTTTTCTCATAAAGGAGGGGGTATCTCTGTTTTCTGGCCTGACCCTGAAGGGAGAGTATGGAGAGTTTGCATGGATTCACACATATCCAGCTAGCCCATAGTCTGTCTCCAGGATCTGTTTGAATTCATTTGTGTAACTCGTCTCTACAACTTCTTTGCAATGCTCCCTTTAGCTGTGAAGGGCTTTCTGGGGCTGTTCAAGCCTGCTGCATAAAAATTAAATCTGGTGCCTCCCTACTTGTTCTTGCAGAACTGATGTGTAGTAATTCCCTCCTCAGATTCTGCATTAGAGGGCTCATATCTCCCTGAGATAAAGCCCTAGACATCAGATCTGGTCTATGTTTTGTGATAATCATTATCACGCTTCTTCCTACACCTTTCAGCATTTAATGCTTCTTTCTCAGAAGGGAGGTGTTTAGATAGAGGTAGAGTTCCATAGGTGTGGTCACTGTGGGACTAAACAATACCAGGATGGCAGGGTGAGAAAGACTGTCCTCAAAAATTCCCTGCTCTCCCTGCCAGAGCTGTTGTAGTCAGGAACTGCACATGGTCCTCAGGAGAAGGGGCAGAAGCTGAACACTTGCAGCATCCTGGTGAAACTGGACAAAGGCCAAAAAGTTGCTCAACAAAAGCGCCCTCACTGTGGTCCAGCAGAGTCTGAGCACAGCTGTTCCATTGTGGCATAGAGTGTCTGTGGTTCCTGGCCACGGCACCTCCAGCAGGGAGAGTGGGTTCCTGGCTTGGCCTGTGGCCAGGTTTGCTGGCCCTCGCTGTCAGATACAGAAACAGGAGATGGGTGCCAGAGCTCTGCCTGGAGTTCTCGGCTCTATGTGCCTGTCTGCACTTTTCTCTTGTCTACCCTGTGATTATCCACCATGCAACTCCACCAGCACTTGAGAGCAGGTGGCATTCAGCATCCCACACTGTGCTTAATGAGCTGGCAGTGGGGACGTTTGTGAGATGCCAGCCCTCGAGGCTCCTCCCAGACCTCTGAGCAGAGCTGCTGCTGGCAAAGGCCACGTGGAGAGCCTGGGCACCATGGCCCAGCCAGCGTGGACCTGTCACCTGTGGCTGCGAGCTGTCAGCAGCGTGTGGGAGCAGCTGTGGTGCCTCTGCCTGTCCCCCATGGATGCTCACGTCACATTCTCTCCTCTCAGTGTGCAGTGGGACACGAGTACGTTGCTGATGTTGGGAAGCACTCCTCGCAGACAGATGCAGCCCAGGGCTTTGGTGGCAAGTTCGGAGTCCAGCGGGACCGAGCCGATAAGGTGTGTTGGACAGTGCAACTGAAATCCACACCTGTGGCCTGTGCTGGCCCTGGAGCACTGCCACAGGCCAGCCTGGGCTGTTCTCAAAGCTCAGGCCATGCAGGGTGTGCCCTGTGCCCTGGTCTCGCTGAAGCACAGCTCAGCTGGTGTGAGGGCAGTGGCCCCACGGCGTGGGGCACCTGTGGAGGTGGCTGGTGTGCCCTGCTGTGGTGGGCCTGTCCCACCCAGGCAGAACACTGTTTTGCCAGGGGCTGTGGTGTTTGCCCCCGTGTGCTGCAGCACAAGACAGGGAGCCGGTGACAGCCTGGCCCCAGGGGAGGGAGGCGGAGACCCATCTTGGCCCTCAGGATGACTGACAGTCCTCCCCTTCTTGTTCCAGTCAGCAGTGGGCTTTGAATACAAGAGTGAGGTGGAGAAACACTCGTCCCAGAAAGGCAAGTCCATGGGCATATGTGGCCCCTTGACTCTTTGCCCAGCTTCTCTTCTGCTCCCAGTATCCTGTGCTGTTGGCTGTGGCACAGTCTCCTGTCTCTTGTTTCAGATTCTGTTCCCAGTCCGTCTCCCTTGTGGCCCCATGTACCACTGTCCTTGGCATGTCTGTTTTCTTCTTTCCTCCTGGCCTGCTGTGTCTCCTGGTACCCTGACCCTGTTTGCCTTGTGCTCCCATTCCTGTGGGCTCTCATCCGTGGTGCTTCCTACCATCCACTCTGTCCCCTCCAACCCTTCACTTTCTGTGGTGTTTTCCATAATCTCTGCTGCTGTCCCTTCTCCCTGGGGGCCCTCCCCAGTGCTGCTCTCTATCCTCTCCTCACCAGCCCCGTGCTGGGGGCAGCATTTGACTCCATGCTCCACCTCAGATTACTCCAAGGGCTTTGGTGGCCGTTACGGAGTGGAAAGGGATAAGGTGGACAAAGCAGCTGTGGGATTTGACTACAAGAGCCAGGCAGAGAAGCATGACTCTCAGAAAGGTGAGCCCCGGCAGCCAGGTGAGCTGGGGAAAAGTGAGGGAACTGGAGGGGCTGGGGGTGCTGGTGGGGGAGCCAGCTGAGGAGGGGGAGCAGGCAGTGTCAGGGCTGGAGCTGGGGATGGTGCCCACTGGGACTATGGACACTTGCAGGGCAGTGCAGGGCATTTGCAATCTGCTGCAAGAATGGTAGAAGAGCTACAGGGAGCTGTTGGGAAGGGCCAGATGAGGAAAGCCATTGCACAGTGCATGGCTGCTAAAAAGAGTTCAGGCTAAAGGAAGAGGAGCAGAAGAGTTCTGTGGGCACAGGGATCTCTTGGACAGCATATCACCAAAGGAAGGGTGAAGGGGAAGCTCAGGCAGGTGCTAATAGCAGGTGGCATATCCCAGGGAGGAGGGAGGGCTGTTGCTGCAACACCGCTGGGGAAATCTGGCCTTGTTCCACGTCTTTCTCTGAGTTCTGGGCATGGAAAACCTGTGAGAGCAGCCTGAGCTCACACTGCTGCCACTTGTCTCCTTCCCTCCTTTGTGTGTTCTCTTCCATGCCCTGATCTGGATCCCTGTGGCTGAAGACTATTCTGTGGGCTTTGGTGGGAAGTTTGGGGTCCAGCGGGATCGTCAGGACAAGAATGCCCTTGGCTGGGACCACCAGGAAGAAGTGCAGCCCCATGCATCCCAAAGAGGTCAGGCAATATTGCCAGAGGTAGTAGCAGTTTCCTTGCAGCACACACAGACCTGTGTCTGGAGCTTGTGGTTCGTAGTAAGAGATCCAGCTGCTGAAAGCAGAATGTGTCCAGCACATTGCAGATGCAGTGAACCCCAAAGCACAAGGGCAGAGTCGGTGGGAGCTTGGATCAGTGGGGGACACTCAGTGTGGGTCCCTCAGTCAGGACTCCCAGGCTCTGCCTTTCCCTGCGAGGGACGTTCCTAACCATGAGCTCATTGTAACCTCCCTGCCCCGATTCCACCCAGCTTCGCTCTTTGCACACACGAGACACACTCTGAAGTGACGAGATCTCACAGAGGGATGAGGCAGAGCAGATCCCAGGAGTGCCTTGTGTGCAGCATGTTTGAACAGGGCCACGCTGCACTCAGCTGGGATGACTGGCCTCACCCTGGTGCCTTGGGCTTGGGTTGGCAGCTACAGCCCTGCACGCCTGTGCCCTCAGCTGAAAGGAGGGAGGGATTAGTCCTAAAAGCTACTGTCCAGAGCACTTAGCTTTATCTGTGTCTCATCACCTATGGAATTAACTAGAGATAACTCATGCAAACTCATTTCACTGGTCACAGCATACTGAAGTCAGAGGTGCACACAAAATACAAAATACTCTAAAATAACTTTTTTTTTTCCATATAGACTATGCCAAGGGATTTGGAGGCCGTTATGGGGTCCAGAAGGATAGAGTGGATAAGGTAAGACTGCTGCAGCCTGCAATTTTTTCCTTGTAACCACTGCTTTTTGCCCAGCTGAAAGAGAAGAGATTCCCCCAGAGGAGCTGAGATCCCAGCACCCAGTGCACAGCTATGGAACCAGAGGGTGCAGAGGAATGCAACCTGGGGAGACTGTGATGCAGGAATTCCTCATGGCACTCTCTGTCACCTCTCACTGCTCTGCTGTTTGTTACCCTCTGCAGGTTTTTCACTCCTATCAAGGAGTGCCTCATGGTCTGCTCAGGTGCTAAATCTTCCTGCACACCTTGACAAACTCCAGCAGGAATGGGATTGGCATAGATCAATCTGCTGTGCATGAGAAGAGGTCACCAAGTTGCTGGTTCAGGTTTTCTGTTTGGGCTGACACCAGGCAAATCTACAGTCCCATCTCAGAGTGAGGCACTGAGACCAGTTCTGTGCTTGGCAGGCTGCCCTGAGGGCTTGGTCCCCAGAGGGGGTCCAGAGTGGCTGTGATCTGCATGCATGTGATAGCCTAAAAGATGCAGATCCTGGGGCTTTGGGCATTTGGAGGAGGAGTGAGGGTGCCTTCCCTGAAACCTCCTTCCTTTGCTGGGGGCACGGGGCTGTGTTTGGTACAGCAGCAGCATCACTGTCCTCGGGAGCTCGAGGAAGCAGGGGAGGATGCAGGCACACTGAAAGCACCCCCATGGTCCTGTCCGTGCTGCGTGCTGGCTGGGCCTGCCCCAGAGAGGGAATGCTGTCCTGCCCTCAGAAGAGATTAGTGCTGGCTCTGAATTTAACCACAGCAAATGGAGGTGCACTGACAAAAGGCACACCTTGTATGTGGTCAAAAACAACATGCAAAAGCACATGAGGACTGGGTAAAAGGGTTGTGGCTCTTTTGGGAAGCAGGATGCAGAGAGGAGATAAGTAGTTCTTGTTTGGCTGAAAGTGAACATGAATTTGTGCATTTTAAGAATACTGAAGCATAAACAAACATGGTAAAAATAAGAATTACTTGGGCAAGTAACTAAGTTTCAGATTGCCTGGTCCTTAGGAATTGAGAAATGCTGAGTTTGCTGCACCAGAGCAGAGCATAACAGACTCTCAGGCAGCCTGAACTCCCCTTTGGTAAAGTTCTGGACACTCAGTATCAAACTAAAGCTCACACAAAATAAAAATGCTGTCATATACACAGCATGTCCAGGCTTCTGCTGTGACCTGTGGATACC
Organism: Sphenopsis melanotis; assembly: GCA_035221435.1. NCBI lineage: Eukaryota > Metazoa > Chordata > Aves > Passeriformes > Thraupidae > Sphenopsis > Sphenopsis melanotis. Next base: position 67,242 of record JAWMRF010000058.1, read on the forward strand.
TGGTTCTGAGCCTGCAGGCTGGTTTACCTGCTCAGGTGTGTTTTCTGCAGGGAGGGCAGAGCTGCTGTTGGGCTCCATGGCTGCAGTCAGCTATCGTAGCATGGGTCCCTGCCAGGTAATAATTAGCATTGACTCCATGATTCTAGAGGGCTGATCAATCGCTTTATTATACTATACTACGCTTATTAAGAAACTCATCGTCCTTTGCAGACAGTCCAATACAGACAGACCAGACAGGTCAATTGAATCTAAACCCTATCACTAGCGGCCAGTCAAGAAATCACCCTTTAGTAAACAAATCTCCATAAGACATTCTACATGTTCACAACAACAAGTACAATAAATGAAGATACGAATTGTTTAACATTCTTTTCTCTCATCTTCTCACAGCCTTCCCCAGGAAAATGCCTGGGCAAGTTGTGCCTTGCTCTCTGTGGCCAGAGAGCTGCTGCCACAGTCCACCACCAGACTATTGTGACACCTGCAGGCAGCATCTGCTGTAAAGTGTCAGGCTGAGAAGTGGGTCCTACCTGCTCGTTCCTTTTTGCGTGAAATAATTTTCTTATGAAAGCAGATAAACCCTTAAGCCTTTTATATCTCACTTTGGCCTTCCTGCACCCTCCCCACCAGTCCTGTTCCCAGTCCAGCCTCTCTCCATCCCTCCTGAAGCCGGTGGTGCCGCAGGTGTTTGCACACAGGTGCTGCTTTCCAGCCTGTGCCACTGCACACAGGTGGCAGGTGAGGCAGCAGCTGTGTGTCCAGCAGGGAAGTGTTTTCAGGCCTCATGCCACGGGGAGTGCCGGGGTGGATGCACAGTGTCCCTGGGCCTGGGGAAGAGGCACATGGCCAGGCATCCCCCCAGCTCCTCGCTATGGTACAGGGAGTATCCCCAGCGCTGCTGTCCTGTGTCACTGCTCAGCCTTCCCTGCTGGGCTCCACAGCTCCTTTCCAGCTCTCTTGGGCAGGGACACCTGTGTCCTTGGCTGGGGGGCAACAGGCACATCCCCAGGATAGGGAGGTGTCAGAAGGGGGGACTGCAGCCAACAGCCTCCCCTGGGCCAGGGCAGGTGTGCAGGTGAGGACAAACATACCTGGGAGCAAAGCCTGCCATCACCAGCACCCAAAGCCAGCACTGGCATTGCCCAATGGGCTGAACAGTTCTTTCACTTCCTCTTGCAGAGTGCTGCTGGCTTTGATGAGATGGCAGCTCCTGCCTCCTCCTATGAGAAAACAAGACCCGTGGAGGCAGGTGAGACCTGAGACCTGACCCTGGGCTTAGGAAGCTGTGGGCCTCACAGTACTTCTGTGGCAGCCTGCTGGCCGGTGTGTGCTGTGGTGGGATAGGGGTTTAACCTGTGCTGCAGGGCAGGAGAAGGAGGCTGACTGCAAGTTTCTCTGGAAGAGGCAGAGGTCTGGGTTTCTCCTGCATGCTTGGGGTGGTGGAAGGAAGACAAGGGCTGGGTCAATCAGCTGTCTCCTCACAGGAGCCTGCAGTGGCACCAGCAGCCTGCGGCTGCGGTTTGAGCACATGGCGCAGTCGGCAGAGGAGGAGAGCAGGAGGCAGGCCCAGGAGGAGTGGCTGAGGCGGCAGCCCCGGGAGCACCGGCGGGCTCAGCAGCAGGTGAGCCAGGGCTGTCTTGCCGTGTCCTCCAAGACTCGTGACACAGACTTTTCTTCGGAGCCTTGCAGCTCCATGTCCTTCTGTCTGGTCTCTTGAGGGTAACCTCCTGCCTGAACTGCTTCCCTGCATCTGCCAAGAATGGCCACTGAGCTTCACAGTTGTCCAACTGGACTTTCCTTTTCAGCACACCAAACACTCATACAGGGACATACCTGCACTCAACCTGTGCTCTGGCCTCAGCTTCTTTTGCTTCAGGTGCCTGGCAAACAGTGTGGCTACTGCTCCCCAGCACTGCTATCCCAGCAGTCTATGTGGGATGCATCCCAGCAAACTGGATATGGCCCCCAGCCCCTGTTTTTACCTGCCCTCCCCCTGGTGCTGTTCCTGCACTCAGAGGACAGAGGGGTGTTAACGGTGGAGCTGTCCCCCCCACACTGCTCCTCTTTGGGGCTGCCCAGCTGTTGTCACCAACCTGCGAGTGCCCAGGCCCAGAGCAGGTTTGTAGGTGGAGGAGAACATTCTGAGTAGCTCTGTTGGGAACGTGAACAGCCATTGTTCAAATGGACTAAGCAGTCTGATGGCTTTTCTCCAGCAGGAAATCCCTCCGAGAGAGAAGGAGCCCGCTGGGATTGGGGCAGCCCCTGCAGCCATGCCAGCAGGAGGACCATGGGGCGCTGCTGGGGACCAGCCCATGTCACCAGGACAGCAGGTACCAAGGCAGCCTGGGAGAGCTGGGAGGGGAGCAGGCAGAGGGGATTGCACCTGGCAGGAGCTGTGCTTTATGTGCAGCCCTGCAGGAAGACGTGGAGCACAGCCACAGGGTGGGGGAGGCTTTGGAAGGATAAAGGGGAGCACTGGGCTGGGGATGGGCCATGGCTGCACAGCACCCGGCCCCATGGGACAAGCTCTGGGAGCGGGTCGGTGCAGTGGCACTGCCACTGGCTGTGGTGAAGTATGAACAGAGTTCAGACATGTGAGTCCTAAGGGTCTCTGGGACAATCCCAGCTGCTGGTTCAGCACAGCCCGAGCAGCTCAGCTGTTTCTCTGGTGTGCAGGGAATGGTGTTCCTTTTGTGCCCGGGCAGCAGTAAAGGGGCTCCCTTGTGTCAGGTGCTGGGAGTCACCAAAGAGCTGCCTGTGGTGGGTGCCTTGCAGGTGACTTTGCTGTCCCTTTCCCACCTCACGGCAGGAGGCCAAAAGAGAGGATGAAGAAGTACCACCCACTTTGCCACCAAGGCCAGCAGATCTGGATGCAGAGCTGTGCAAGGTCCCCAGCCAGGGTCAGCCCACCTACAATGTAAGTTTGGATGTTGGTGGAGACTATGAGGAGCTGCCAGAGCCCTCTGACTACTGTGATGGCACCAGTGGAGGTGCTGAGTATGAGGAGCTGCCAGCCCCGCTGGGAAAGCTGGATGCCACCTACGACTTTGGAGGAGATGGAGGTGAAGACTATGAGGTGATCCTTCCTCAGGAGCCCAGACAGAGCCATCCCCACCTGGGTGAGTACTAATGAAATAGCCCATGTCTTGGGAAGCTTGTACCTGTCCACTAAGCTCACTGGATGTATGGGACAAACTGCAGAGGGAATTTTTATCCTGAAATCTACTGTGGTCAGGATAGCAGCTTCTGTGATAGAGACTTGGTTGTGTCCCACTCCCCTGCCCAGCTCTAAGGTGCAGATGAGCTGCATGGGATGCTGGACTGGACAGCAGGAATCTGCTGGATCAGGGTCTGGGCAGGAGGCTGCCACAGGCCCGGCAGAAGCTGGGTGTGGACCAGTGCTCTGGCTGCAGTTTCCTGGCAAGTCCTGCCCTGGGGCCTGGGGGTGCCTCTGTTTCAGCCCATATGGCTGCTGTTCCTGGGACCTGCTCTGGTGGAGGCTCTGGTGTGAGGAGTGCAGGGAGCCTTTGTCCACACACAGGAGCAAACTGCACGGGCTGCTGTCAGTGCTTCCATCACAGCTGGCATTGCTGGCAAGTGAAGAGGTTGGAGTTATTCCCAGCCTTTTTCCTGGGACAGGAGCATGAACATCAGGACCCAACTGGAGGAGAGGGAAGTCAGTCCTTGCTCTGGGCTGTGGTGCACCTCTCCTTGCTGACAGGTGCTTCCCCAGAGCTGGGCTGGAGGGTGGCACTGACCAGGACTGTGTGGATGCTTCAGCCTCTGTCTCATCTGTGTGTCCTGCAGGGAACACGGACCATGCTCCTGAGGGGCAGAGCCCCGGGATGTGCGCAGTGGCTCTCTATGATTACCAAGGAGGTGGGTCTGCCCCAGCGCTGGGGACGGCGCTGTGCCCGCAGGGCTGTGCGTGGGGGTTCACTGCAGCGGGGAAAGGACGGGGCCTGGTGGTTTACATTTCTTCCTCCTGGGAAGCAGAATGAGGCCTGGCTTGGGAACGTCATGGTGTAGGAATGGTATTCTCCAGTTTAGAACTCCCAGCATGCATCACTTCTCTCCAATTGGAGGCGCAAAAAGGCAAAGATTTCAGGTTGAGATAACAACAATTTTGGAAACAGCAATAAGAAAGCGAAAAGTAACAGCAACAATGTTAATAACAAAAGATATAAGAAAAGAAATTTTTCACCTGGAAAAACACCCACCTATAGACAATATTGGATGGCTCCCTCCACCACATTTTCTCAACCCAGTGTTCCTTGGAATCAAGAGTCCCTTTCCCCCACCCTGACAATGACATGAGTGGTACAGAATAACCTCTGTGTCATGGCCATGGCCCCTCCCAACAACTGCAAAAAATTAGCCTTGTCCTGGCCCAGAGCAGGACAGGAACAGAGAAATTTCATCTTTCATCTGTGAGGTCTTGCTCCTTCTCTGCTTTATCTGTGCTGTGGGATGGGGTTGGGTGAGGTAAACTCTTGGGGTTATCAGAGCACTTGTTCTGTCTTCTCCTGCCCGGGGGAAGGTGGGAGGAAGAACGTGAACCAGCTCTCTCTGGGGTTCTCTTTGCATTGTGACTGTCTTTTCTTGAAAATTTTTGCAGATGGAGATGATGAGATTTCTTTTGATCCTGATGACACAATCACGCACATTGAGATGGTGGATGAAGGCTGGTGGCGGGGACAGTGCCATGGCAGAGTTGGCCTCTTCCCAGCAAATTATGTGAAGCTTCTGCAATGAAATTAGCACAGTGCAAGCTGCTTCCCTCCCAACTTTTGCCTCTGTCATGGTTTGACACTGGCCAAATGCCAGACACCCACAAAAGTCACTCATTCACCCTCCTCTGCCATAACTTTGCAGAGGAGAAAAAAATTTAATGAAGGCTTTGTGAGCTAAGGACTGGGAGAAAACACTCCAAGGGCAAAAAAGGCTTGACTTAGAGGTACAAAGTGAATTTATTACTAACAGAGCCAGAGGAGGATAATGAGAAATAAAAGAAGCCTTTAAAACATGTTTTTTCCCCCTACTCCTCCTTCCTTCCCACCAACAATGCAGGGAGACAGGGCATGGGAGTTTTGGTCATTTCATCACTGAGATTTTCTTCCACTGCTCTGGGAGAGGAGTCCTTCCCCTGTGAGATCGTGAGGTCCCTCCCATGGGAGACAGCTCTCTGTGAACTTCTCTGACACAGGTCCGCTCTCATGAGCAGCAGTCCTCCCAAAAGTGCTGCGGTGTGGGTCACTGTTCCACGGGGTGCAGCCCTCCAAGGACAGGCTGCTCCAGCCTGGGAGCAGGGCCCCTCTCTCCACTGGGGCTCCCACTGGATCACAGCCTCCTCCAGGCATCACCTGCTCTGCCATGGGCACCTCACCCATGGGCTGGGGGTGGATCTCTGCATCCCCCGTGGATCCCATGGGCTGGGGATGGATCCCATGGGCTGGGGGTGGATCTCTGCATCCCCCGTGGATCCCCACGGGCTGTGGGTGGATCTCTGCATTCCCTGTGGAATTTTCAGAGCCACCAGAGGTTGGCTCTGCTGGACATGGTGGAAGCTTCCAGCAGCTTCTCACAGAAGCCACCTCTGTGCCCCCCACTACCAAAAACCAGGCTGTGCAAAACCAACACATTCCATCTCTTGTGAATCACATATTGAAGAAGAAGATCAAAACAAAGTGGGCACAGTTTGTTTTGGTTTTTTCCAGCCAGAGAAGAGGGGGAGGTGAGAACATGTGAGGGAAACAACCTGGAGACGGCAAGGTCAGTGGGGAAGGAAGGGCAGGAGGTGCACCAGGTGCCAGAGCTGAGATTCCTCTGCAGGCCATAGTGAGACCATGGTGTGAAGTGTTTTCTCACAGTCCTTAACTCATGAACTCTTCATTTAATTTTTTCCCTCCTCTGTGCAGGTGAGTGAGTGACTTTTGTGGGTGCCTGGCATTTGGCCAGTGTCGAATCACAGCAGCCTCTCTCTGCTTTAGCCTTTCCTGTGTTATCAGCTTCATTTGGCTCAGCTTGGTATATCCACATTCACAGAAATATCAAGGAGCAAATTGGCAGTGCCAGAGGGAATGTTTTGTCTTATGCCCAAGAGGCTTTTGATTCCCATCCACTTCCAGGTGGGAAAGGTGGGATGGTTTAAGAGCATATGAGTGCAATGCAAGGTCTCTTCTATCTAGGCTGCCCCACCTGTCAGCCAGCAAGCCTGCAGGAGTGTGTCCTGTTCCCAGTGGGGCAATTCCCAGAGCAGAAATACAAAATCTAGCGCAGGCAAGGCAGAAGGGATGTGAGCTGTGGGACCTTTGTCAGTTGCTGTGGCCCTGGATCTCATCCTAATCAGGGGTCAGGGAAAAGAGCCCTGGGAAAGCCAAATTTGTGTTTATTCCAAGGAAGGGTTTCCATTTTTAGGACGAGCCGTGTTTGCAGCATGGACCAGAGAAACATGAACATGGTCTGTGGGACCCTTTTGGGCACAGGTGTGTCTGTCCCTGGGGCTGTGCCCTCCCTCCCAGCTTCTGCTCTGGCCTGGCTCAAACCGTGTCCCAGTGATTCTGTGGCAGCTCATGTCCTCTGTGCCTGCTGGAGGCTCCTGAAAAGCCTGGCTCTTCATCACCGATGTGAGGAAAAGGCTGGGCACGTGGGAAGCAGGACAGGAGGAAACATTTTATTGCTAATGTTTAAAAAACAGTTGTCAGAAATGCAAAAGTAAAGCCCTCCCTCAAGCCAGTACCTCTCAGGTGGATGTTCAGCTGTGGGAATTGTTCCTCTGTGGGATGCAGGTACCATCACAGCAGGAATAAACCTGGGACAGCTGAGTAGAACAGCACCTGAGGGGCTGTGGGACTGAGGGGCTGTGGGAGCACAGCTGAGAGGCTGCAGGAACACCTGAGGGGCTGTGGGAGCACACCTGAGAGGCTGCAGGAACACCTGAGGGGCTGTGGGAGCACACCCCATCACTGCCACTGCCAGCAGTGTGTGCAGAGGCTGCCTCTGTGGCACTAAAGCTTTTGAGTTCTGTGTGGTTCGCAGGTGAGTTCTGGACCACCCTGCAGTTGACCAAGCCTGCACTACCTGTGCAGGAGTGTGGCATTCCTGCTCAGTGTTTGATCCTGGGAACACCCAACGCTGTCTGTCTGTCACAGGAAAGGTGCATTGGGATTCAGGTTAAAAATTATCAATTTTAATGTAACTTTTCCGGAGGTTTCTTGTTTGGGTTTCTGGTTGGTTGGTTTTGGGGTTTTTGTTTGGAGTGCTTTGGGTATTTTGTTTCTCTGAGGCAACTTCCCCAGTCTTTTTCCTTGTGTGGTTTCTGCTGTTTCCTGCTGTCCCCTTCCAGGGGCTCCTTAGAAAGGTGTCCACTGGTCAGACTGATGTGTCCAATGACACTGGGCTGAGGGGCTCACAGCCTGTCTGGATAGGAGCAACAGCCCAACCCAACAGGTGGGTTACAGAAACATTTCTTTCCCTGAAGCATAGAATCAGCATGTGTTGTGCACTAAGAAATGGCAAACTGCTCTCTCTCAACAAGGCTGTGTGCCTCCTAGTCCCAGCTCTGACTCTCCAGTGGGTTTCTTTGGGAACAGATTAGATTCTGTTGGGTATCTCTTGGTAACTGAGCTACAGATGAGGGTGTTTGGGTCCAGCTGACGCAGGTTATGTGACTGCAGGTGTCACCTGCCTGTGTCATCTCCCTTGCCCCAGTGAGCCCGTGCTCCTGGCTCTGCTCATGTGCCTCACGTGCACACCTGCAGATTTGGCTGCTGCCCCCACAGCCACAGAATCATTTGAGCTTGGGCCCAGCTGCAGACCACCAGCCAGTCCCCAGAGCCACAGCACACACCACAGCTGCACAGGGAAATTTTTCTGGCCATAAAGCAAAGCATTTCTGGTGAGGAGTTCAGCGCCACCAGCTCTCAGCTCAGTGCCAAGACCTCCGTGTCTGAGTGCAGCACTGAGGCCGTGGGTGGCCTGTGCAAGCCGCTGTGCTTACGTACAGAGTGCTGCAGAGTGCTGCAGAGGCTCCCTGGCAGCCTGGGGAAACCCAGCAGACATCAGATTTGAAGCCAAGGCACATGGGGACACTGGATGGTGGGGCAGCCCCTCTTGCCCAGGCCAGGTTTTGCAGTCCAAGGCACTGCCCTTGTTCTGCACAGAGCCTGACTCAAGACCTGGGGCAGTCCTGAGGCAGAGCTCGTGGCTATGCTCAGGGCCAGCACATGTCTGGCTCCACATGAATTTGCCTTTTGCAGTGCTGCCTGGCAGTAGCACAGCTGCAGCACATCCTGTGCCGAGCTCAGCATACGGCATCTGGAAAATAAAGACAGAATCCTGGACCTGTAGCCTTGTTCCTGACTTTATTTTGCCATTCTGCTCTCAGTGATGCGCTAAGGGTGAAATGAGCGATGGCAGTGTGCCACGTGCTTGGGCTGGGAGCCCCAGGCTCGCTGTGCTGTCACAGACGTCCCACTGATGGACATTGCAGTGTTGGCAGCCTGTGGCAGCCCTGGCACTGCTCAGGTGTTGCTGCCTGGGGAGCCTGGTGTGGGAACCCACCCGCACGGCCTTCCGCAGGGCCCCCCACACGTCCCGGTTGCGGAGGCTGTAGACGAGGGGGTTCAGCATGGGGATGATGATGCAGTAGAGCACAGAGACCAGCGTGTCGGCTGCCGGGGAGTAGCCCGAGCTGGGCCGGTTGTAGTTCAGGTTGGCTGCCACGAAGCACAGGGTGACCACGATCAGGTGTGCGGAGCAGGTGGAGAAGGCCTTGCGCCGGCTGGTGGCCAGCGGCATGCCAAGGACGGTGGCCAGGATGCAAAGGTAGGAGACGACGACGAGCAGGAAGGGACTGAGTCCCACGAAGATGCTGGAGATGTGGAGGGCCAGCTGGTTGGGGCGGGTGTCCTGCAGGCGGCCCCCAGGAGCGGTGGCACGTCGCAGAAGATGTGCTGGAGCCGGGCCGCCAGGGGCGTGTGCACGGCCGAGTCCAGCAGCCCCCAGAGCCAGCAGCCGGCGGCGGCGGCACAGGCGCTGCGGCGCAGGGCCTGGCGGTAGCGCAGGGGCTGGCACACGGCGGCAAAGCGGTCGTAGGCCATGAGGGCCAGCAGCACGCACTCGGTCCCCGTGCACCCACATCAGCAGGAACATCTGCGCCAGGCACCCCCCGTAGGAGATGGTGGCCCGCAGGCGCAAAGCGTTCGCCAGGATCTTGGGCACCGTCACTGAGGAGTAGCAAAGGTCCAGGCAGGACAGGTGACCGAGGAAGAAGTACATGGGGCTGTGGACGTGGGGATCCAGGGACACGAGGGAGAGTATTGCAGAGTTGCCCAGCAGCGTGGCCAGGTAAATGGCCAGGAAAAGAGCAAAGAGGAAGGGCCGGCCGTGGGAAAAGCCCAGGAGCACAAACTCCATCACCTGTGTCTGGTTCATACCTGCCGTGGGGCAAGCTGTCCGGCTTTGGGCAGAAGTGAGCCCTGAGGAGGCTCTCTCCCCGACTGTGAGCCAGGGAACTAGAGCACAGCCCCCCGTGAGGCAAGGGGGTCCCTAATGGTACGGCTCTGATCCCATCTCCCTGGTGGGTGAAAGTTTCCTGAGTTCAGATTTCACAGATGCTGGAATTTTGGAGTCCAAAGAGCTGCCATCCTGGATTGGGTACCTAACTGCAGAAGAAGCACACAGAAAAACCCAAGACCAGGGGGCATCCACCCACACTTCTTGGAGTTCTTTGCCTACCCAGCCCCTCACCCTGATGACTTTCCCAAGCATGTGTCTCTCCCCCTCCTGGATGTATTTATTCTGAGTAAATGTTTCCCTGACCCTGGTCAGGTCAGAGCATCTCCTAGATGCTGTCACTGAACTTGCTCCTCCCCAGCCCTGGGCCGGGGATATGGCATCACCCTGCGCCAGTTAATTTTTTTTTCTTTATCCTGTTTCCTGCTCTGTAATAACCAGCTCTCACAAAGAAGAGGTTCCACCTACAAAAGTACAGGTTCCAACAAAGAGCAACTCATCACATGGAGTTTGCTGAGCCACAGGAAAATTTAAGCCAGCAGGGATCTCCTGGCCTGGAACTCCCGACCTTTTTTCCGTCATCCTATTTCAATTTTCACCCTTACACAACGGGTTTGCTTACTGTCATATGGAGCTGTGATCACCATGTCCAAGAGATGGAGGAGGCCTGAGGAAGCATTTCTGGTTCAGAACTTCAGCCAGGGGCTGAAGGGGGTGGCGTGCGCTGGGCACATCCAGCCAGGGCTGCTGCTGCCCACCCTGCCCCTGCCATGGACTCCGTGGATGGGGCCAAGGTGCTTCAGTGGGCAAATGCAGTGAGCAAAAAAAAGACAAGGCCAGAAAGGCTGGATGGGGAACAGAGAGGGAACACAAATGCCACCAGTGCCAGGCAGGTTCCTGTCCTTCCCTCAGGAGATGGGAGAGACCTTTGTGACAGTGCCATGTGAGCCAGCCAGAGACCCAGCTCTGCTGGTGCAGGAGCACATTTGTGCTCCGTACCCACACAGGGAAGCTGCTCTGCAGGAGGATGTGGCTGTCCTCAGCAAGCCACTGCACCTCTGCAGGAGGATGTGGCTGTCCTCAGCAAGCCACTGCACCTCTGCAGGAGGATGTGGCTCTTCTCAGCAAGCCACTGCACCTGTACCCACTCAGGTGAGCAGAGCACGCAGCCTGGAGCACTCAGCCCTGGGAGGTGGGTCCTGAGCCTTGGGCACAGCCGTGGCCCAGTGCGAGGGCACAGCTGAACTGAGGGAGCAGATAACAACACAGGATTCATTTCTCTCAGAAAGGACTGGATGCTTCTATTGGAGGCAGCAGCAGCAGCCAGAGCCTGCCCAGACCACCCAGAGCCCTGGGGGCCAGCACCAGGTTCCCCCCAGCAGTGCATGACAGGGTCCTGGTGAAGCCCTGCCCTCTCACCCCTCCTCACCTCCACAGCCAAGAGCAGAGACTGGATGCACCTAGTCCTTAGTAAGCTGTCCCCAGGTGCTGTCCTGTGTTCCATGTGGCAGCCATGCCCCAGGTGCTGGCTGGTTTGTCTTACCTGTGTGAGGAGAAGCCCGTGTATGTGTCCTCAGTGCTGTAAGCGCAGCAGAAGCTTTTAACCCTGAGGGGGCCCTGGGGAGTGGCTTCCAGAGGTGGCTCCTGCTCAGGGACAGGAGCGAGGAGCAGCACCCAGCAGCCTGCAGCAGTGGGAGCTGAGCCCACGGGACCAAGCCCTTGTGACACAGCCCCATGCTGACCTCCACCCTTGCCAGGGCTGTGCCAGGTGCTGAGCAGTGCCGGACTCTTGCTCCAGCCTTGCAGCTCTTCGGCACCTGGGCACGGGGGGAGGCTGCTGGAGGAGCTGGGAGCTGCAGCTCCTGGGTGCCAAGTCCTTCCTACAGCCCCATCTTACCCGTTGCAGGGCTGTGAGGTGCCTGCACCTGCCACTGTCAGCAGAGAGGAGCAGTGATGGGGCTGGCCTTTGGCCAGGCTGGCAGCGCCACGGCTGTAGGGGCACAGAGGAGGTGACTGCACGGCACCCACGCTCCCTGTGCTCTCACTACCTGGGCTAACCGTGCCCACCCAGCCCAAGGCACAGCTCTCTGGGGGAGCTGATGTGGTCCAGAGGCCGGGAGAGGACTTGGACACGAGGGACAGAGCGCTAGCAGTGGCACTGGCTGAACACAGAAGGCACCAAGCAGTGCCCAGCGGTTTGAAGGGCTCAGCAGTGAGATGGCTCCAGCTCAGTGAGATGGCTGGGTGAGCGCTGCCTGCTCAGAGCCTGGAGCTATTCCTGAAAAAGGAGTGAGTTCAGCTGGAGTTCGCCATGTAGTGCCAGGGAAATGTAAAGTGGGACACCCAGGAAACGAGGGCTGCTGCAGGGAGTGAACCTGGAGGTCGAGAAAGCGCCGAGATGTTTCTGCAGCGGGGAAGCACTATTGCCTCAGTGTCCTTGCAGCTTCTGCTCCTGATGGTGGGGCAGAGGAGATGGTCCAAGCATAAACTCTGGATCTGGAATGTCAAGAGATGAGAGGATGAACAGTAACATCTTCTGGGAAGTAGGGAAAGTGTAGGTACAGCCCCAGATGGGGATGAACACCATGTGTGGAAATCCAGCATAGATACCAAGGGAGGGGCAGCCTCAGTGAGGGGAAATGCAGGTCAGAGAGTGTCTGGGGCTGAAAAAGATAAGCAGCAAGTGTAAAAAAAGAGCAGCTGTGGCTGTGACCCTGTGTGTGTGTGTAGCTGTGGATCTGTGTCCTGTGTGCACATGGAACACTGACTCTGGGCTCTGCCTTTCTCGAGCAGCTCTCAGGCAGGGCAGCTGAGCCAGCAGGGCAGAGGGGCCACGGTTATGGGACTTTTTCACTCATTTGCTTTGAGTTTACAAAATTAACACCTTTTGCTTGTGGCAGTGACGAGCATTTCCTTGTTTCACACAGAAACTTGGTGCCATGGCATTCCAATACAGCCTGGTCACTTTCACAAGGTTTTAGGGAAGGCACATCCTGGCAGCTCTTGCAGAAACCCCCTCCCACTTTGATATTGGAAAAGGGACTTTTCTGAGACCACCAATACTTGGCACAAATATTAAAATATACTGAAATCTCCCTGGATGCCAGAAACTTCAGTTCTGGTAGTCCACATCTTCAGAACAGCCTTTAGGATAATAAATATCATGTTTGTGTCCCCCTCTGGTCTCTTGATGGATATCAAACCTGGCCACTGGTGTCCAGCAGTAAATCAAATCTCCATGAACTTGTGAAATGTTAAGGGAGATTTTTTTTTAAACCAAATACCTCAAATTGGGGGTGCAGCCTTCAGGATTGGACCCAGAGCCTATAAATACTTGTCACTTCTGAAAGTCAGACTCTTAACTTACCTTCTCCAAGCATGTGTCGTATCTCCCAAAGCCAAGGACACTGTTGTAGCCCCAGTGGCTTCTCCCAGTCCTGCTTCCTTGGCTGTTTTGAGGGATGCACCTTCCTGCTCAAGAATTCTTTCTCCAGCAGAAATCACCATCGCTTGTATCTCAGCTGGTTCTGGTCTCCACATGGGCACAAATGCTTCCTTTGAGGATGGGGATAAGAAAGTGGTGGGTTTTGTCTGGATTTTGCCTGCTGCTCCCCCTCCTCCCTCCATGTCCCCCTGCAGTGAGTGTGGCACCGGTTTTGGGGTAACCTCCCGACAGGGACTGGCAGACAAACGGCTCCTTGGTGTCCCCAAAGCCATTCCTGCTGTGGGCAGAGTCCACTCAGCAGTTCCAGCCCCTGCTCTCAGCGTGGGGCTTCACCCCCAGCCTGTTTGGGGGGTACTCACTGACATCTCCTGAGATGGTGGGGTGGATTTTTTCAGGGAGGGCTGGATGCAGGACCTGGCATTTGTCTTTGTTGAATTTTACCAGCTCCTTCTGGCTCCATTTCGCAGCCTGTCCAAGTCCTTCTGGCCCTGCCCTGGAGCACTGGTCCCCCTGACTTGTGTCACCCACAACCCTGACAGGAGAGCACTCTGCCACCTCTTTCCTACAACTGAATGGGATGTTCCACAGGGCATGTGCCAAGAGGGATCCTGGTGACATTCCACTTGTCCCTGCCCTCTAGACAGAGCATGACCTCTTCACACCCTCTGACCCCGGTGGCCCGGGCAGGTGCTTTCCCTGACATTGCTGCTGCTCTGACATGTGCCCACGGAGAGCCCTCCTGGCCCTCATCCCTGCTCACCCTGCTGCTGCCCAGGCAGCCTCTGCCCAGGATCCCCGCAGCCACACCTGGCTCGTGTCGATAGCCACGATTCCCCCTGAGGCTGCAAGAGCTTCATGCTCAGGTTTTTCCCCTCAGTGGTTTTGGTTGTGTCAGATGCAGTTCTGAGGCCACTAAAACTGTCCTGTCCGGCACGTGTCACCCAGACAGCAGTTCCAGCAGTTTTCATACAACCTAGAGCTTGTGCTTTTGTGTTCCCCTTTTCTTCTCCAGTTCAGCTTCCACATCCCTGGAAGTGTCCAAGACCAGGCTGAACATGGCTTGAAGTGACCTGGTCTAGCGGAAGATGTCCCTGCCCCAGACAGGTGGTGGAACTGGATGAGCTTTAAGGTCCCCCTCAACCCAAATCAGTCTGAGAGTCTGTGACTCTAGCACCACTTTTTAAAGTGCTCTCCATGGGCACTCTTCTGTAGGATTTCCTCATGTCCCACTGTTTTTGGAGGGAGGAAAAGGGGGCCCTGACCACAGTCTGCAGTTGCCTCATGTCACTGGGAGTGGTGACGGGTACAGACTCTGCTCACAGCTGCATGGTGACCAGAGAGGCAACTTGGACAAGCTGGAACAGGAGACATCCTCTCTGGACCTCAGGGAAAAGACCTTGGAACACTGGATCAAGGCCCTGAGAGGCCCTGGACTCTGACCTTGGAGATTCTCAGCACTCACCTGGCCACAGATGAGCCGCCCCTGCTGCAAGGGCCTGCTCAAAGCATGGCTTGGACCAGCAGTCCTTGCCCAGCACAAGTCTGATGCTGGAATCAAACTCTCAGCAGGTTTTCCAATAACAATATTTCAGGGGTTTCTCCCAATGATTTCCTCAGGAAAAGCACTTCCTTCAGGATTTTTCAAATTATTTTAGCTAAATTGTCAGGGCCACCTGTTACTGGAACCCGTTAAAAGGCCCCTGCACCCAGGCCCTCTGCAATAAACCCCAAGTTCTAAGCCCTGGCTTCAGAGATCTCTCGTCTCCATCCATCCCGACTGTCCTATCCCTCTCGCTCCTACAGGAGAGTGCTTATTTTCTGTGCTAGGAAGAAAACAGTCCCAGTCAATGAGGATTTTTTTTGCAGTTTGGTGTTTCTCTCACTCCTTGTTCCTCCTGCTTTGTACAGCAGCTCTGTGGGAAAACTGTGGCCAACAGGGTTGTGTCCCCCAAATCTGAGATGACTGTTTGCTGATCCCTTGGAACTTTCAGAGTGGGGACGGATTGGACTGCTCTGGCACAGCCTTCCCTGAACACCATTACTTCTGTTTGCCTGGGATTTGATTCTGTGGCTGCTTTCCCAGGCTCCTTTTCTTTTCCATGTGAGAACCCACAGCCTGATACAAGATCAAATCCACAAAATCTTTGGCCACCTACAACACCCTTGTCTGTAGCTCTGCACAGTGAGATGCAGCTTTAGCAGAGACAAGTGCAGCCAGCACTGAAGCGGTAAATTTGTCTTTATTTCCATTGTAGCAATTCTTCCTTGTCCCCGGACCTGGGAAAAGCAGGACACAGGCTGTTGTGAGAAGAGCAGATCTGCTGGTTCTTGGCTTCTTTTCTGCCTCTGTCAAGGTGGGGATTGAAGCACTCAAGACAGTGTTTTGTGCCCAGACTCAGGTGTTTATTATTTCTTATCTCTATTACAAGTAGTGAGTTCTACAGCACTCTACTAACAAGCTACAAAATGGCTAACAATCTTTCTGTACATGGTCTTTTAAGGCTAAACTATCCAATTAAGAAATGGTACCTAAATTATTTTCATGCTTAACCCAATAACTAATCACTCAAAGTCTGCAA
>JAWMRF010000058.1:82881-93154 GCA_035221435.1 Sphenopsis melanotis
AATTATTTTCATGCTTAACCCAATAACTAATCACTCAAAGTCTGCAATGCAGACTTTTCTGTCCAATTACACAAAATCACCCAAACCCATGAAGAAAAAGGAAGAAGGTGAAGAAGGACCAGGTACCATGCTAAAACCTCCGTCTTGCTCCACATATATTACTATATTCTAAAACCTTAAACTCTAAGTTTTCCACCCTGTGATATCACACACTTCTAACCAGCTACACACCCATAATACAAGTGCTATCAATCAGTTCTGGAAGCCTTCTCCACAGCCTCAGGTCAAATGCTGTGTTCTTTTGGGGATCAGTGCATGTCAGCACAGAAAGTCTGAAATTCTCAGCATCCAGGGTTCCAACACAGATCAGCTGCAGAGAGGGAAATACTGAACAGCAGCAGAGCCCCCCAGGTGGGGCTGGTAGGAATTATGGCCTTGCTGGAGGAAGGAGAGGCCTGACCTGCTGCCCAGGTGCCCACGTGGCCCCGGGGCATCCCCTGCCACTGCAGCAACACCCCAGGGCCCACACCTGCCCAGGAGCACAGAAAGGAACTCCAGAGGGTGTTGAGACCAAAGCCCTGCCTTAGCATAGGGGCTCCTGACCTTATTTTATCACCCTTGCAGTATAAAAATAATAAAGGAGGGTTTTTTATGTCTCAGTGAAATTGCCAGTTTTCAGGTCGTTTCCACTGCCTTGTGTCCATACCTGGGATACCTGAGGTTCCCCTTCACTGCTCACACCTGGGATTTCCACCCACTGATAAACCCCACTGAGCTCCTGAGTCTGAGCAGCCCCAGCCCTCAGCCTCTCCTTACCTGCCAGATTCTCAGATGTCCTAATCAATCCATGCTGGACTCCAGTTCTGACCAGGCTGTCTTGCACTGGGGAGTTCAAACCTGGTGCCAGTGCTCCAGATGTGGCCTTACCTGTGCCCCAGGAGGGGATGGAGGTAACCTGTGGCCAAGTGCCCTGGCTCCCACACCTGAGGATGCTGTCAGACCACGGAGGTGCACTGCCGACTCAGGGGTGGCTCATGGCCATCAGGACAGCCAGATGCTTCTCTGGTCCCTCACGTGAGTGTTGGCAAATGGAAACATCCCTGCCCAGGCGCAGGAAACGGCGTTTTCCTCTAGAAACTTCATGAAATCCCCACTGGCCCATTTCTCCCTGAAGAGACCAGCCCAGGGAGCAGGTACACACCTGAGGGACTGAAGCCTGTGGGTGTGCCATGAGTGAGTAAACAAGAAGGAAAGAGGAAGAAACAAGTAGAAAAGCAAAGCCCAGCCCAGCCCCAGCCCTCTGTGCTGTGTCACCTCCCCCAGGGACTGGGAGAAAGGACGCAGAACCTGCAGGAAAAGAGGGGAGAAAAGATGCTGGACTGAAGCTGAACCTGGGAAAGTAGAGGAAAGGTGCTTCCCCAGGTGTTTCTTTAGTCATTATCTTGGGTTTTCCTTGTTACCTGAAACTAAAAGTTTGTGTTACAGCAATAAATCAAATGAAATTCCTCAAGCTGAGAGGGTTCTGCCCGTGGTGGCAGGGACTGAGGTCAGGCCTGGGCTGGGAGCAGCACTGATTTCCCTCTGAAGCCTTTCCTTCCCTTCTTCCCAGGCCAAACCGTGTTGTCCCCTCTAGCGCTGACACAAACCTGCTCAATTCTTCCAAGAGCAGATTGAGTTGAGGCCCAAACTCACAGGTAGGAGGAGACCCAGCTCCACACCTGAGGTGTCCCTGCAGGTGCGCCCCAGGCAGTGCTTTGCAGCAGCACCTGGGGCAGAAGCTGCTGCAGACACACAGCTGTGACCAGCCCTGTGCACAGACCCCACAGCTGGGCCAGGCACCTGCAGCTTCCAGGGATCTCAAACTGCCCTTCAAACCAGCACTGAGGTGCCACATTGTCTGGGTTTGAGACCAACTGGGAGACTGATTTACTGCTGTAACACACACCCATCAGCACGGAATGGCTTGGGCTGGGAGGGACCACACAGCTCATCCAGCTCCATGCCCCTGCCATGGGCAGGGATGTCACCACTACACCAGGCTGCTCCAGAACCATCCAGCTCAGCCCAGGTAACTGCCAGCGATGGGGCAAGCACCACTGGAAAAGCAAAAAATCACTTACTGGGTATTTACAAGGAAAAGAAAAAGAAAATGAGAAAAAAAACCCCAAAGCAAACAAACCCACTTTGATAAGAGCCCTCCAAGCTGAGTTACCTGTGACATTTTTTAAGACTTCCTTGGAGAGGAAAAATCAGTTTTGACACTGTCTCCTGCATCAAACACCAAGTGCTTCAGCCTCAGGTCTCTGATAAAGTCTGCTGGACAGCTTTAGATTCACACAACAAATCCTCTGTCTGGGGCAATGGGCTGCCCAGTGTGAGCACCTGTGCTCAGGTACAGCCTCAGGGCCAGGGCAATGTCAAGGTGCCACCCAGCAGGTACCTGAATCACAGTGGCTGTGAGGTGGTGTCACTGTGACAATCCTGCTGGCAGAGTTCTCTGCACTGGCAATGTTCAAAAGGGCCCTTTTCCCAAGTGTAACCATCGCGAGTGAGTAGGAAAAAAGACCGAAACTTCAAAAGTGGCAAGTGTGAGCCAGGAATTATCAGTTAATGATATTACCAAGGAATATCCCAAAAGGAAAGCACAACATAAAAGAAGAAAGGTGAAAAATAGTAAAGTTTAATAGTTAAAAGAAAAACACACAGATCTGAGCAAAACCTCCGGGAATCAATTAAAAAACATGACAAAATATCAATAAAGTATCAACAGCACTGGGGACAACAGCTCTCAGACCTGTGTGAAGACACACAGGATCCTGAGCAGATCCACTCTGGACACTGCTGAGGACAGGGACAGCAGTGGTGTCCTGCAGATCCCTGGATCTGTACCTGGAACAGAACAACAACCATTTGATCCCAGACAGGAGGAGGAGGGAGCACAAACACGTGAGTTGGGCGAGTCTGGGCCGTGCTTTCCACCACAGAGTCAGTCAGTCACTACCCAACAGCTCACGGGGTTCTGGAAGCACCTGGAGAGTCGCTGCCCTGGCTCTGTGATGTGCCAGAGCTCTGCTGAATCTCAGCTCAGCTCTCCTGCCCCAAGCACAGCACAGCACACCTTCCCCAGCCCGAGCATTTGGGACTGCCCAAAGGAAAATCCAACAGGGCACTGTAACTAAAATGGCAGCACTGCAAGGAGCCCATAGGGAGACAGCATAAATGGACTGAAACCCTGTTGAGGAACACATCTCACACAGCATCACAGACAGAAAAGCAAATCAGCCGCCAGGACCTGGCTCTGTACCTCCCAACTAAGCCCTCCTGCACCACCCTGTCATTGTTCCACCACATATCTGGCCTTGTTCATCCCATTTCCCAAGGACACGGAACTGCCCCGGCACCCAGTCAGGCCGTGGACACTGAGGGCTCCAAGTGCTCTCACATGCAGAGCTATTGGCAAAGCTCCTCATTTCCCAGCCCAGTTGCAGGTGAGCAAGGACAGGACAGTTCATCTTGCCCCGCTGATGATGTCTTTCTTCACATTCTTCTTCCTTTTCTCCCTGAGGCACTGTGGGAACAGCCAGCTGGGAGAATCTGAGGCTTCCCATCAGCAAACCCAGGCCAATCCCACCTGGAACAAGCAACCCATCCTTCACCTGGCCCTTGACCAACTCACCTGTCCTGTTCACACCCAAAAAAACTCAGGGAGCCGGTGAGCTGCACGGCCAGACTGTCAGCATGAGCACTGCTGAGGGAACTCTTCCTGCAGCCCCCAGCACCTGCCTGTTACACCAATAACCTGACCCCAGGCAGCGCAAGGCTGCTTTCCCCCTCCCACGCTCCCCGGCACACAGCACAGCTCTGTGTCTGCTGCCCAGGAGAGTGCCCACAGGGCTGCCAGGCCAGCACAGCACCCCCTGCCCGGTCACTGGGGTCACCTGTGCGGGCTGAGCCCCGAGCAGGCGCTCCTGGGCACTGTGGAACAGCTGCCCGCTCCGCAGCCGTGGCTCCTCCTGCTCGTACCAGCGCTGCTCGTCGAACTCGGGGAAGAAAAAGGCAATTTCTCTGCTGGCTGAGGCAGGTGAGTCTGTCAAAAGAGAGGGAAAGGCAATGAGATGCCAGTCTGCCACCACAAACACGTGCTGCACTCCAAAGGTGCCTGGCTAGGCTGCACCTGGCTGGGTGTGCGTGGGGTCTGCAGAAGGGAACAAACTGCTCACTTGGAGCCCCAGAACTAAAGCAAGGGCAGACAAAGCACCATCGTTCCTGCCTCCCCAAGAACCATCCAGGAATGCCAGGCCTACCTGAGCCATGGGTCGTGTTCCTGGTGTCCGTAAGGCCGTAGGCACCTCGGATGGAGTCGGGGTCGCTGTGTCGGGCTCGGAACACTTTAGTGGGTCCCATCAGGGATCTCCAGAGAGGGACAGCATTCTCATGGGCCAGGATGTAAGCCCACATGGGGCCACTGCAGCAAGGGCCAGGGAACAGCAGGAGAAAAGATTACGAAGAGCTCATTACAAACAGGTTATTCGTCCTTACAAACCTGCACAGTACAGCTGCCACGCTGGGCCCTGGCCTGCCCTGCCACGCCGTGGGGACGGGCACGGTCCCAGCGCGGCACCGAGCCCACGGCGTTGGCACTGCTGGCCTACTCCGCATGAAGCCCTCCAGCACCTCCGGGGGTGCCACCCGCCAGGTATCGCTGCTGTCACAGCAGGCTACGATGCCGAGAGCCTCCCAGCTCCGCACACGCCGGCGAGCCCCTCTGCACACGGGTCACGGCAGCGCAGAGCCACGGCGCGTACCTGGCCATGAACTCCACCAGCCGCTGGTAGAAGAAACGCCCTGCGGACAGACACGGACCGAGTCGGCACCGGCCCGGGGCAGCACCCCGCTCCGGCCCCCCGAGCCCCGCTCGTACCTGCGTGCTCCCGGTAGAAGCGGCGGCTCTGCTCCGCGCCGCACCGCACCTCCTTGGCGCGGACGATGAGGAAGCGGTGACGGAGGATGGCGGCGTGCACGGCCTGCGGGAAGAGGCGGCGCTGGGGGGCTCGTGGCGAGGCCTGCTGTGCTGTGCTGTGCTGTGCTGTGCCGTGCCGTGCCGTGCCCGGCCCGGCCCGGCTCGGCTCTCACCTCGCACACGAGCGGATGGGCCACGGCGTCCGGCTTGAGCAGCGCCAGAGTCAGCTGCAGCCGCCGCGCGGGGGCCGCCATGGCCGGGCCGGATGGGGGGCGGGATCGGGGCCGGGTGGGGGCGGGGCCAGGGGCGGGGGCGGGGCGGGATGGGGGCGGGGCCGGGGCGCGTCGCGCGGCAGCGGGGACGCGCAGGCGCTGCCATGGCGACGGCGGCGGAGGAGCAGGGCCGGGCCGCGGCGCAGGAGGAGGCCCCGGAGGGGGCCCGGGGTGAGGCCCGGGATAGCGCCCGGGATGAGGCCCCGGCCGGCGCCGAGGAGACGGTGAAGATCATCTGCCTGGGCGACAGCGCCGTGGGCAAGTCCAAGTGCGTGGGGCGCGGGCGTCCCGCGGGTCGGGGCGGGGTTCCGCGGAGCCGGGCCGCGGCGGCGGGGCCGCGGCTCACCGGGACACGTGCTCGCTCTCTCGGCAGGCTGCTGGAGCGGTTCCTGCTCGATGGCTTGTATCCTTGGCGGCGGGGAGCGGGGCGGGCACGGTGGGCGCGGCGGAGCGGCTCTGCCCCTCTCGGTGGGTCCTTAACGCGCCGCAGCAAGCCGCAGCAGCTCTCCACGTTCGCCCTGACGCTGTACCAGCACCGCGCCCGCGTGGGCGGGCAGGAGGTCCGCGTGGGTGAGTGGGGCCAGCCCGGGGACGTGGGGTGCCATGGCAGAGGGAACAGCACGGACGGGCAGATCCCCTCGGTCTGGGTCTCGGTTATGTGTTTTGATAGCCAACAGCATCGTGACAAATCTGGTGCCCTTCTGGGACAGGGCTGCAGCATACGTGGATGGGGCAAAGTGACTGCCATCATCCCCCTGGGCTTGGAAGAGTGTAGGGCACTGTCCCCACGATGTCCTGGACTCTGAGCTGGAGAGACAGGGGTTGGATGGATGGGTGGACAGTCGGAGGATAAAGAATGGTCTGGATGGACTCCGCACGGAGTCACTGGTCATGGCTTGTTGGGGCTGGGGCTCACACTGCTCAACATCTTCATTGTGACACAGACAGTGAATGCAAATGTGGTCTGGTGGGGACCTGTCTGTATTTGGGCAGTTTAAGAAAGTCACTGTCCAGTAGGTCTGACACAGAGTCCAGTCACAGTATCAGTGCAAAGGAATTCCTAAGGAAAATGGCTCATTTGGCTTTGGGTACAGCACCATGCTTGGGTCCAGCTGACAAGAGGTGTGACTACACTGAGGTTCTTAACTGAAGCTGTGCCAATTTATACCACAAACCAGAGCCAGATATGAACCTACAAACCCAGTGAGAGGTGGAGGATCTCCACCTGAGCTGCACCAACAGCTAAAGGCACGGCCGTGTCCAGGTTTGCCCCATGATATCTGGTGTACACAGAACTTCATGGGCTGGGACCTGTTTGCCTCTGGCTGACTTACCTTCAGCACTTCCGAATGATTCCTGTCCCTGGGAGAGCAGAGTCAGATGTCCGTGAGAGGAGCTGGAGCATTTCCCACGGCAGGGCCCCAGCTGACCATCACTGGGGCAGAAATCAGCAGTGCCCAGCAGCTCCTGGAGTTTTAGGTAGTTTCCCGTTGTCATCCCTAGTGACAGAGTGCCAGACATGGCTACTGCTCTGTGCACTTCTGCCTGTCTTGGTCCTGCTGTCCCACAGGGACATTGTCGTCTCACTGGTGGCTTCTCCTTTGTTGTTGGCCAGTGCCAGCACAGCCCACAGCTGAGCCCAGTAAGGAAAGGTCCCAGTTTGGCACAATTTCTTAACCCTGAGGTGTTTCAAATTGGTGAGATGAAGCTCATTTTGTGTCTCTGAGCAGGTGGGCTACGCTTTGCCTCCTGGGTGTAAGTTGTGAAAAGAACAGAGCTCGGTGAGTTGTGTCATTGTGAGCTGTTTTTGTGTTACAGACTTCTGGGACACAGCGGGCCAGGAGCGGTTCCGGAGCATGCACGCCTCGTACTACCACCAGGCCCATGCCTGCATCATGGTGAGGGGGTCTCAGCTGCAGCCGTGGGACCTGGGTGCACAATGGTCTCAGGGACACTTGGCCTTTGTGTTACTTTGATGGTTACACTGCCATGTGTTCCTTGTCTCTTCCAGTGGTTTAAAAAACTTTCCTAGATTGTTCTTTCTTCTCTCACCAGATAAACTCCCTGCAGATGGAGCTGGTTAGCTCTGGTCTGTCTCTCCTGGTAACCCTTTTCCTCTGTCCCCTGGCTCTGCTGTCTTCTCAATGTCCTCATGTTTGCCCCTGTTGCCAGTTTTGTTGGCTCCTCTCCTGCTCAGATCTCCTGGTTTGTCCTATCACTCTCACTTTCCACTGTTCCACCAGTGATTTTCATTGGTGGTTTAGGTGTCAGAACAGAGGAGGCCACATCTGATCCTGTTTGGCACAAACTGTTCCCAGTGCCAGCTCCCTGTGTGGGTGTCAGGGGCTTGCACAGGACACAGGACAGTGTAAAGGACATCGAGGGGCTGTTTCCTGCTGGCTGGGCTTGGCAATACTGTCCCTTTCTCTCTCACCCTTTCTATTAACGCCCAGTTCCCTTTGTCTTGTGTTCCCGGGAACATTCTGGATTGTGTCCTTGTGTTGGTCAGAGCTGTCCTGGGTCAGTCAGTGCTGGGCTGGCCCCGGGATAGGTGGTTCTCTCTTGGAAGGTGTTTGATGTGCAGCGGAAGGTCACCTACAAGAACCTGAACAGCTGGTACAAGGAGCTGAGGGAATTCCGCCCAGAGATTCCGTGCATTGTAGTGGCCAACAAGATTGATGGTGAGTGTGCCTTCTGCTCCCAGCTTGCCAGGGTCATGCTGGGATTCACTCCTGTCCTTACTGAGAACCAATGTCCCTTGTCTGTTGGGTCCAGAGGATTTTCTCAGTCCCCCAGGGCTGGGTCCTGTGCTGACCTCAGCTGCTGTCTTACGGGTGCTTGTCCTGCGTCACCAGCAATTAAAAGTGCAAATTTCATCCATTTCAGTTTTATTCAAGTGTTTTTCTTCTAGTTCTGTCCTTATCACACTGCCTATTCTATCCATCAAGAGCCCAAAAGTGCTTGGAGTAGCACCTGGTCAAAAACGGCAGCAAAAGGAAGCCAAAGCTGTTCTGTGGCTTCCCTGGATCAGTCAGGGATGGCCTTGGTGCTCCTTCAGCCTGCACAGACTCCTCTGTGCTGAAGTGTCTCAATGCAGCTGCTGACAGAACTGTTCACCTGGCTCTGCAGGATGCTGGAAGGTTCCCTCCCATGGGGAATGCCAGCCAGCCCTTGGTGATTGCTGTCACAGGGCTGTGGCTCGTCTGGCTCAGCAGGGGTTGATGTGTCACACAGCAGACACCACCTTCTGCACCTCCTGCCATGTCTGACTGACCATGTCTTCTTTGTCTGCCTCAGCCGATATGAAGGTGACCCAGAAAAGCTTCAATTTTGCCCGGAAGTTCAGTTTGCCCTTTTACTTTGTGTCTGCTGCTGATGGCACCAACGTGGTGAAGGTGAGATGGGCGTTTGACTGCTGGGCTTGGTGTCCACGAGGCCCCTTGGCAGCCCAGGGACATGGGGGCTGCTGTGGGCACAGAGAGCAGGAAATGGTCCATCATTTCAGCTCCATGTGAGTGGCTATGGAGAGCTGCAGAGGGTTTTTTCCCCGGGATGTGGGAACAGTCTCCATCTGCTACAGAAACCCAATGCCCGTGTGCCCCATCCTGTGAGTGACAGCCTTGTCCTTCCCACCAGCTCTTCAACGACGCCATCAGACTGGCCGTGGCTTACAAACAGCACTCGGGAGACTTCATGGACGAGGTCCTGCGGGAGCTGGAGGTAGGGAAGGCTCTGTCCCTGCTCAGTCTGAGCAGTTCTGCTCTTTTTCCCCTGTGGCAAAGGGGGGAAACTGTGCAGCACGGGAAGCTTTGCCCTCTGCTGGGCTTTGTGTGCTGCTCAGTCTGGGCTGGGAGGGGGGAAGTGGGAACCATCCCGAGAGCTCTCACTGCCCTAGGCAGAGTCTAAAAGAGCCACCGCAATACAGTTGTTACAGTCTGTGTCTTTTCTCAGCAGTTCCTTGTCCTGCTCCTTTCCAGAGCTTTGACCTGCAGAACACAAGCAAGGATTTGCCAGACAAAGAGGAAAGCTGCACTGAAGAGGAGCCCTCATCTGCCTAGGCCTGGACCCTGAGCCTGTTTTCCCCTTGGCTCTGGACTTCTGGGGCCTGTGTGGAGGACAGTGATGCTTCTCATGCCCTAGAGCTGTGGTGATGGGCAGCTGGGCCTCTTCCCTTCTTGTGGGAGCCTACCTGGACAGGATCTTCATTGGCTCGGCCCTCGCTGCTGCACATTTCGCTCAGGAGAGGAATGGGAGGATCCACATGATTCCACATGGATGGTGGCTCATTCCTACTGCTCCTTCAGGACAGAGCTGCCTAGGAGAAGTGAGCCATCCTGGACCTGCAGGAGGGATCCTGCCCAGGCACTGTAGTGGTACCTGCTGCAGAGAGCAAACACTAAAGGATATTTTTTACAAAGCTATGATGGCATCCTTCCCACACTGCTGCTGTAAGGAGGCAGGTCCCAGGTTGTTTAAGGCCACAGGCCAGCCCAGCTTGCTTCCAGCTGAGCCAGTGCTGCCTCAGTCCACCCACGACCTCTGCTGCCATCCCTGGGCTGCTGTCCCCGTTCTGCCCCAGAACAGCCAGATCCCAGGGGCTGCTGAGCACAGGAGGCTTCTCCTTCCCAGTCCATACAGCTGACACAGGGCTCACATGAGGGGCTGGTTCTGTCCCAGCTTGTTGGATGTGGCCGTGGCTCTTGTCTGTGTGTGCGTGTGTGCACAAGATGCTGTATTCCAGAGAGCTGGATACACACACACACACTCTTAAAACAGTCATGGAAACATGGAATGGTTTGGTTAGAAAGGGACCTTAAAGGTCACCTCCTTCCACCCCCTGCCATGGACAGGGACACCTTCCACTATTTCAGGTTGCTCCAAGTCCTGTCCAGCCTGGCCTTAGACACTTCCAGGGATCCAGGGGCAGCCACAGCTTCTCCAGGCACCCTGTGCCATGGCCTCACCACCCCCTGAGTAAAAACCCCTTCCCAGCACCTCATCCCAATCTCCCCTCCTCTAGATTTAATCCATTCCTCCTTGT
>JAWMRF010000058.1:114414-129420 GCA_035221435.1 Sphenopsis melanotis
GGGGCAAGGCAGGGGTGTCTGGGGTGGGTGCTGTGGGACAGCAGGGGACACTGTGGGTCAGCATATGGGTGTTGTGGGGCAGGAGGGGATGCTGTGGGGCAGGAGGGACGCTGTGGAGCAGGGAGGGGTGCGGTGGGGCAGCAAGGGGACATCGTGGGGCAGTGAGGGGATGCTGTGGGTCAGCAAGAGGATGCCAGAGGCCAGCAAGGGGATGGCATAGGTCAGCATAAGGACACTGGGGGGCAGCCCCACCTGTGACGAGGCACTTGCTGGCATCGCCAGAAGGCACGGCCAGGACCCGGAAGGGCGATGCAGGGATCTCGTCGCCCCCGTACTTGACAGTGCTGGTGTAGCGCCCCGGCACGTCGGGCACGTAGGACACTGTGTAGGTGCCATCCCCGTTGTCCCGGATTGAGGCCTTCTTGGGCTGTCCCTCGGGGTCCTGCAGGCAACCCCCATCAGTGCCCTGTGCTGGGGGCACCCTGTGGGGCTCAGCAGCCCGGGATGTGGGGAAAGGGCACCCTGTGGGGCTCAGGATGTGAGGGAAAGGGCACCCTGTGGGGCTCAGGATGCGAGGGAAAGGGCACCATGTGGGGCTCAGCAGCCCGGGATGTGGGGAAAGGGCACCATGTGGGGCTCAGGATGTGAGGGAAAGGGCACCATGTGGGGCTCAGCAGCCATGACTCTGCCCTGCACTGACCAGGGTCTGGACTGTGAGCAGCCAATCCTCAGTGTGCCTCCCCACAACCCTCACACTCCCCCACATTTCCCCCTCACACACTGACCAGAATCTGCACCGTGAGCAGCCCCTCGCCGGCGTCGCGGGCGTCAATGGTGAATTCCACAGGGAGGCTGGCCGGGATCCCTCCCGCGCTCAGCCCGGGGCCGCTCGCCCGCACCTTGCTGGCATCGTGGGTGGGCAGCGCCGTCACCTTGAAGGGGCTGGGGGAGGCAGGGAGTCAGGAGGGTGCCGGGATCTCCAGGCTGTGTGGGGATCCTGTCCTCCTGTGCCCAGCCGAGGCGGGGTCTCACCTGCGTGGCACCTCCTGCCCCCCGTACTTGACAGACACGGTGTAGGGCCCATCAGTGGCTGGGGTGTAGGTGACCTTGTGGGTGCCATCACCGTTGTCTCGGATCTCCACTGGCTCCGGCAGCCCTGTGGGGCAGTGGGACATGTGGGGTGGGGACATGTGAGGCAGGGAGACGTGTGGGACAGGAGGACATCGGGGTTTAGAGCAGCATGTAGGGCACAACCTCCCTGGGTGGATCTGAGTATCCATGAGGAGGGCACCCCATGGAGTTGGATGCCCTATGAAGAAGGGCATCCATGGGGCTGGACGTCCTATGGGGTAGGACACTCTATGGATCAGGATGTCCACAGGTAGGACACCCTATATAACAGGGGACACCGTGAGGCTGGACACCCTTTGGAACAGGGGGTCCATGGTGCCAGACAACCCAGGAGTCAGGGCACCCCAGGGGGCAGGACTCTCCACAGACCATGGCATCCAAGGGCCAGGACATCCTACAGAGTAGGACAAGAGGCAGGACACCCCAGAGGTCAGGACACCCCACGAGACACAGGCCCCCCTGCCCCCATGTCCCCACGTACCAGTGGGCCCCAGCAGCGTCACCTCGAGGGCTGCACGTCCCGCGGCACTGACGTCCACGGTGAAGTTCTGGGGCAGCCGGGCACGGACACTGGGGCCCAGCCCTGGCCCTGAGCATGTCACCTTGGAGGCATCCACAGCATCCCGCACTCGCACCCGGAACGGGCTCCCTGTGTGGAGAGAGGGGTCAGGGCATGAGGGAGGCACCACGGGGCAGCTGGGGATGGGGGCAGTGTGGCTGCTGCCAGTGTGAGTGTGGGGTCAGCGTGGGAATGGGGTCAGCGTGGGGATGGGGTCAGCGTGGGAATGGGGTCAGCGTGGGAATGGGGTCGGCATGAGGACAAGGTCAACATGGCCATGAGGTTCACAGGGGCACAAGCACAGCATGGCCATACAGTTGGCGTGTCCATCATGTGCATGGACACTTTGTGGGGCCAGTGTGTCATAAGGTCGGTGTGGCCATGGGGTCAATGTGAGCCATGAGGACAACACGACCATTGGTCAGTGTGGCCACGGGGTGCCCATGGTCATGGGGACAGCACAGGCAGGGGACAACCTGGCTGTGGAGCCACCGTGGGTGGCATCACCACAGTGAAGCCCTGTGACCAAGAGAGGACAGTCAGGACATCTCCCCCCACCCGCACCCCCTGTCCCTGTGTGTGCCCGCACCGGGGATGGGGTGGCCGCCGAAGGTGATGTTGACGTCGTAGTCACCAGGCGTGAAGGGGACGTACTCCACTGCGCAGCTCCCGTCCTTGTTGTCCTTGCAGGACATCTTCGCCTCTGAGGGACCCTCAATGGCCAGGCCCAGCCCCCCAGTGCCCGCACCCCTGGGGACAAGCCACCGCTCAGAGAGGTGACATGGGCAGGGTGGGGCCAGGGGGAACAACTGCCATGCTGGGGAGATGGAGGTGCCACCTCCATGGCAGAGGTGGCACCTCCATGGCAAGGGGACAGAGATGATATCCTGGTGACATGGGATGGAGATGGCGCTTTCATAGAGGGGGGGGAGATGCCTGTCTGGTGACATGGGATGGAAGTGGCACATCCATGGAAAAGGACACAGGTGGTAGAGGATGCAAGAGGTTGGGTGTGGGAACTCCGTGGCAGAACATGAAGATGCCAGAGTGGTGGCATAGGATGGAGGTGGCAGGCTGGTGACATGGGATAGAGGTGGGACATGCACATGAAGGTCACAGGTGCAAGAGGATAGTGGTGGCACTTCCACGACAGGCAAGGGGGATGGTGGCTTGGGATGGAGGTGACATCTCTGGGGAAAGAGTCCATGGGTGTGGGAATGGAGGGACCCAGGGTTGGTGCCCACCTGCTCTCCACACTGAAGCAGGGAGCCCTGCCCACCCCGAACCCCCCAACATGGACAGCATGAGGGGTCCCTGGGTGTGGAACACGGCTCGGGCAGGGCATTTGTAGGGCAGGGGTTGGGGCCCTTGGGGAGCAGGGCCGGATCGAGGCTGGGGGTCAGTGCCCACCTGGTCTCCACAGTGAAGTGGTTGGCCGTGCCCACCAGGCCGCCCTCCAGGCCGGGGCCGTGTGCCCGAACGCGGGTGGGGTCGCAGCCCTCGGCCACCCCCACGCGGAACGGACTCTTGGGGACCGCCACGTCATCGTATGTCACCTCCACCAGGTGCAGCCCTGCAACAGGGACACATCACACGCTGCCCATGGAGGGGGCACAAGGGGTCTCTGCGGTGGGGATTCTCAGGGGAGTTTGGGAGTCCCTCGTTGGGGTTTGAAAGGTCTTGGGGGTTTTAGGGATCCCTGGACAAGGTTTTTGGGGGAGGTTGGGAGTCTCCGGTTGGGATTTGGGGGTGTCTCAGGGGTCTTGGGGGTTCCTGGTTCTGGGGATCCAGCGGGAATTGAAGGGGGTCCCCACTTGGACATGGTATGGGAAGGTCCCTCCCTCTCTGAAGGTCCCTCATGAGGAATGGAGGATGCCTGGCCAGGACTTGGGGTCCTAGGGGGAAGTTGGAATCTGGTGTAGGAGAAGAATCCCGGGGGGAGCTCATGGTCCCTGGAGGTTCCCAGGGGTTTGGGGGTCCCGAGGGGTTTGGGAGTCCCCTGGGATGTCTGTGTTCTGCAGGAGGGTCTGGGGGTCTCTGGGGGTGTTGGGGCTACCGGGGGGGTTGTGGGGGTCCCTCACCCTCCTCGAAGGGTGTGTACTCCACGCGGTAGGTGCCATCGCCGAGGTCGGTGACGAAGGTGTCGATGGGGGTCCCTGAGGGGTTCAGCACCCGGGCCCGGACGTGGGGTCCCCCGGTGGGGGCCAGTGCCCGTGCATCCACCGTGAACTCAGTGCTCACCTCCCGCAGCACCCCTGAGGGGCACAGGGCAGTCAAGGGGGCCCAGAGCTCAGCTGAGGGTCCCTTACAGCAGCCTCTGAGAGCCCATGGCCCCCTCGGCACACACAGGGTCTTCAGGGGGAAACTGGCACACCCTTGGGGTCCCACCCCACACCCCCTGCATCCCCAGAACCTCCCCCCAGGAATGAGGGGAAAACCACAGGGACCCTGAGTAGTGGTGGTGGCAAGGGAGACAGGGGGAGGAGAGATGCCTGTGGGGTGCCCAGGAGGGCCCCCATTAGAGGGGATGCCCATGGGGAGCAGATGTTTGTGACCACGGGAGTGTCCATAGCCACGGGGTTGTCCATGCAAGGGGGAGGTGCCCATGGAGGGATGTCTAGAGGGTGCCCAGAAACCCCCACATGAGAAGAGCTGTCCATGGGGTGCCCACAGGGATGGGATGTCCACAGAGAGGGGACACCCACAGGGATGGGGTGCCCACGGGAATGGGGTGCCCACGGGAATGGGGTGCCCACAGGGATGCTCATAGAGGGGAGATGTCTGTGGTGATGTCCACAGGGGTACCCAGGAGGAAGAGATGCCCACAGGGACGGGAGGAGACCCCCACCCAAGGAAGGAGGCGCCATGGTGAGCGGCCCCTCGCTCACCTCGCGGCTCCACGCCTTTGCCGTAGACCTTGACGCTGCTGGTGTCCACGGCCGGGTCCACGGTGACGCGCACGGGGCAGTTGGGCACCGGGAGGCCGCCGTAGTTGATGGTGATGGTGTAGGCGCCGGCGCAGGCCGGGGTGTAGGTGATGGCGTAGGTGCCGTCGCGGTTGTTCTGCACCAGCACCTCGGCCTTGACGCCGGCCTCGGAGCGGATCTCGATGGTGAGCTCGGCCTCGCCGGCCTGGGAGCAGTCCACGGAGAAGACGGCGGCCTCGCCGGCGCGGCCGCGCTCCAGCCCCGGCCCCGAGGCCGTCACCTTGGCCGGGTCGAAGGGCGCCGTGACCGCGGCCGTGAAGGGGCTGCCCGGGATGTGGCGGCCGGCAAAGAGGATGTTGATGTGGTACTCCCCGGGTGCCGTGGGCAGGTAGGACACGGCACAGGAACCGTCCCCGTTGTCCTGGCACTCGATCTTGGCCTCGCAGGGCCCCTCCACTGTCAGCCCCAGCCCCCCACTGCCCGCGCCCTGCGTGGCAATGGAGAACGGGGCTGGCACCCCAACACGGCCGCCCTTCAGCCCCGGCCCCGAGGCCACCACCTGCAGGCACAGGGACACACGGGGGTCAGGGGAACACAGGGACAGGGGGAGGTCAAGGGGACACAGGGACAGGTAGGGGGCAAGGGGTACACGGGGCCAGGTGGGGGTCAGTGGACCCCCATGTGACCGCCCTGCAGCCCCAGCCCCGAGGCCACCACCTGCTCGCACAGGAACACGTGGGGGTCAGGGGGGACATGCAGGGGTTATGGGGGTATAGGCACATTTGGGGCTTGTGAGCAGCACACAGGGGTCAGGATGGCAGAGGGACACACAGGGGCTGGGACACACAGGGGCTGGGACACACACATCCCTGTGGCACACACATCCCTGTGGCACACACATCCGTGTGGCACACAGATCCCTGTGGCACACGCGTGTGCCAGGCTCACCTTGGAGGGGTCAGGGGGCAGCAGAGCCTCCACAGGGAAGGGGCTGCCTGGAACCGGGTGCCCATCATAGGTGACCTCGACGCGGTGGGGCCCCTCCTCGGAGGGCGTGAAGGTGACAGGGTGGGGGCCCCCAGGGGGGGCAGGCCCCACTGTGCAGGGCACGGGGCGCCGTGAGGGGCCCGTCACCTTCACCTCCAGCTGCCCCTGGCCTCCTGCACCCTGGGCCTCCACCTGGAACTCCTGCACCTGCCCCACCTCGGCCTCTGCAGGGGAGTGGGGGGTCAGAGGGGCACCCTGTGTCTGTCCCAGGGTGCGTCACCTCCACCCAAGGATGTTCCCATATCCAGGGTATTGTTTCCCCACAGGGTGTGTGCCCCCCATGCCCCCACCCATTTCTGTCCCCCATATCCTGGTTTCTCCCATGCACTCCCAAACCTCTCCTACTCAAGTGCCCCCCAACCCACCCTTGGGGCCCCCAAGCTGCACCCATAACCAGGGTGTGTGTCCCCCAGCCAGGTGCCCCTACATGCAGTGTCCATGCCCCCATGTGCCCTCACCCCATGCTGCGCCCCACACTCAAGAGTGCCCTCCCCGAGAGTGCCCTCACATTCAGAGTGCCCTCCCCAGGCTGATCCTGTCCCCCAGGTGTCCCCCAAGGTCTCTTCCCCCAGGGTGCCCCCAGTGCTCAGGATTCCCTTCCAGGGCCTGCCCCCCACTCCACACCACATGCAGGGCGCTCCCCTCCCTCGGGGTCCCCCCCCCATTCCCCCCATGCTGCACTCACTGCTGTTGAGCCCCTGCACCTTGACCTTGCCCAGCTGCAGGGGGGGAGCCACAGTGACGGGGAAGGGGCTCTTGGGGATGGGGTCCCCCCCATAGGTGACCACCACGGACAGGGGGCCCTGCAGGAACAGCTGCACTTCAGGGTGCTGCCTGGGGACCCCCACACAGCACCCAGCCATGGGGCAGAGGGCAGATACCCAGGGGACGGTGCTGGGGGGTTCCAAGGGGGTGCCAGGGGACCCAGCCATAAGGCTGAGGGGGGCTGGGGGTCACCCATGGCTGCTGGGGAGGGTAAATTCCCAGGGGTGGGGGAATTCATGGACCTGGGGATGCCCTGGGTTGACAGGTACACATGTGGGACTGCAGCTGCCCCAAAGGGGTGCCCACAGAGATGGGGTGTCCACGGCAATGGGGGGGTTCATAGGGGTGGGTTGCCCAGGAGCTGGGGGTGCCTGTGGGGAGGGGGTTCTCATGGCGTGCCCTCCACACTGGGCTCTATGGGTGGGTGTCCTTGGGGGAGCCCAGGGAATAGGATGTGGGTGAGGGTGAGGGGTACCTCTTGGGTACCCCACGGGCCGGGGAACCCCTGTATGTTGGGCATTCATTCCCCCAGGGGGTGACCCTGTGGGTTGGGGTGCCCAGAGTGGTTGGGTGCCTCCATGGGATGCTCCCCTGGGTCCCGGTGCCCCCAGCACGCACCTGCTGCAGCGGGGTGTACTTGACCGTGTAGGAATAGTCGTGGTTGTCGATGACCTCGAAGTCGGCAACCGCCGCGCCCGGCCCCGACCCCACGAACCGCACGTCCAGGGGGGCCTTCCCCGCGCCCCGCGTCTGCACGCGGAAGTGGGTGGGGGTGCCCACCTCCACCCCTGCGCCACAGCATCAGCTCAGGTCACTGCAGGGCCCACAGCACCACGGGACCCACAGTCCCTGCCCCACAGCACCCAGAAATGGGTGGGGGTCCCCACCTCCACCCCTGTGCCACAGCCTCAGCTCAGGTCACTGCAGGACCCACAGCACCTGCCCCACAGCACCCAGAAGTGGGGGGGCTCCCCACCTCCACCCCCGCCCCCCAGTGTCAGCCCCGTGGGACCCACGGCACTCAGAGCACCTGCCCCACAGCACCCCCACCCCATGTCCCCCACCCCACTGGCTCCTCACCTGTCCGGCTGAGCCCAGGTCCCTCGGCTTTGACCTTGCTGGCGTCGTGGGATGGGTCCACCTTGATGCGGAAGGGGCTGGAGGGGATCTCCTGGGGACCAAGACCAGGGCACAGTGACGCGGGGGCTCCACGGTGTCAAAACCCCGGCCCCACCTGGCCCCCGGGGGCTGGGGACACCCCACAGAGTGCGGGACGGACCCCAGGGGATGTGGGGCCGTGCCAGAAGCCTGACCTGGTTGGCAAAGAGCACCATGATGGTGTAGAGCCCCGCGCCCGGCGCCGTGTACTTGACCGTGAAGGTGTCGTTGTCATTCTTGATGATGTCAAAGTCGATGTCGGCCTCCAGCGGCCCCACCACGCCCGGGGCACACTTGATGCCAATGCTGACGTCACCTGAGGGGGTGGCCGGGTCAGTGGCCCCCGCTCCCAGGGGGACACCAAGGAGTGGGACCGGTAGATGGGGCAGGGGACTGGATCAGGGCTGGAGGTGATGGACAGGACCAGGACTGATGATGGACCAGGATCAGAGATAATGGACCAGGGATGCAGGTGCAGGAACAGGGATGCAGGCCCAGGAGCAGGGACAATGGACCAGGAGCAGGGATGCAGGATCAGGAATGCAGGACCAGGACCAGAACTGATGGGCCCAGGATGAAGGACCCTTGATCCAGGAATGATGGAGCAGGACTGGCAGTAATGGTGCAGGACCAGGGGTGCTGGCCCAGGGACACAAGTCTCATGCCCACAGAGGAGTTCCAGGGTGCCCCCCACCATTGCACCCACCCTGTCCAGCCTCACTGCAGTCCACGGTGAAGTAGGTGGGTTCGTTGGCCTTCAGTCCCGTCTTCTCCACACCTGGCCCGTGCACCTTCACCCTGCTGGGGTGGCTGCCCTCACCCACGCTCACCTGTGGGCCCACAGTGTCTCATGGGGCAGGGGCACAGACTTCTCTTTCCCTGGCATCCATGGGACTGGGACCTCCAACCCCACCACTGGCACCCTGCCTCTATCCAACCCCTCCAGACTCCCATCCCCAGCACTTCATGCGACCCTCAGCCCCCTATAGGTCTGGGACCTCCATCCCCACATCCAGCACCCAATGGGACCCCATTTCCATCCACATCACTGCATGGGCCCCCAGCCCCACCCTGACCCCCATCCCCATGGGACTCCCATGCCCCACACCTGATGCCTCAACACCCTCCATGACTAACACCCCCTCCCTACACCTCAAGGGACCGCACGACCACCCCAGCACCCATGGGCCCCATGACACCCACACGGAAGGGGCTGTTGGGGGTGTTGACGCCTCCCCAGGCGACGATG
The DNA here is from genome assembly GCA_035221435.1 of Sphenopsis melanotis. NCBI lineage: Eukaryota > Metazoa > Chordata > Aves > Passeriformes > Thraupidae > Sphenopsis > Sphenopsis melanotis. Next base: position 123,251 of record JAWMRF010000058.1, read on the forward strand.
ACTGTGTGCTTCATGGCCTTGGTGGGGACATAGACACAGTGGAAGGTGCCGTCACCGTTGTCCTTCACCTTGATGTCAATGGGGAAGCCCTCGGCGTCCTGTGAGCAGCAGGGGGGAGGTGAGGGAGCCCAACGGCACTCAGTGTGGCACCCAAGGGTGCCCAATGGCACTCAGCGTTGGCCAATGGCTCCCAAGGGTGCTCAATGGCTCTCAGCATTGCCCAAAGGCACTAAGCACTGGCCAATGGCACTCAAGGGTGCTCAATGGCACTCAGTGCTGGCCAATGACACCCCAGGGTGCTCAATACAGTACTCAAAGGTGTTCAACACCACCCAATGTCACCCAGCAGCCCCTAGAGCTCCCACCTGTGCATAGAGCTTGAGGGGCCCCTTGCCAGCACCACGGGCGTCAATGGTGAACTCGGCCGGGCGATCCACGATGCAGCCAGTGGGCTCCAGCCCTGGCCCGAAGGCCTTCACCTGTGGAGAGGGGGCTTAGAAGGATGCAATGGGGTGCTGGCACCCCCAGCACCCACAGGTGAGGTGTGATGGGGCACAGTGGGGCACAGCAGGATCCGTGGGTTGCCATGGGTCGCAGCACCTTGTCGGGCCAGGAGTCGGGGGGAGCGGGGCGGATATCAGCCATGAAGGGGCTGTCCCTGATGTCCTCGTCGTCGCAGACCACGTGCACGGCGTACAGCCCTGGCTCCGTGGGCCAGTAGCGCACGTCGCACGAGCCATCGCCCTTGTCATCGCACTCGATGCGCGCCTGGGACGGGCCCTCGATGGAGAACCCTGCGGGCACCGCAGCCACCGTTACCTGTGCCTGTGCCACCACCCCTGTGCCACCACCCCCGGAGCCACCGCCCCCAGAGCTCGTCCTTGTCCCCTCTGTGCCTGTGCCACCAGCCCCAGAGCTTGTCCTTGTCCCCCTCTGTGCCTGTGCCACCACCCCCAGAGCTCATCCTCACCCTCCCTCTGTGCCCATGCCCCCAGCAGGGTGACACCTAACACGTCCTTATGTCCCCCCAGTGGGGACCCCCAGACCATTTTCCCCTCTCTGTGACCATGTCCCCCCAGTGTGGCACCACCTGTGTCCCCCTGACCCCTCTGGGGCCACCCCCGACCTGCCCCATGTCACCACCTCTGCGTGCCTGTGTCACCACAGCACTGGGGGACCCCACTATGGTGCCCATTCTCCAGCCTGTCCCCGTGTCCCCAGTGGGTTTTCACACACTCCGTGCCCTAGTCCCCACCACGCTGACACCCCCACAGTGCCACGCTGCCCCATGGTGCCCCCCATTCTGTCCACGTGTCCCCAACAGGGTGTCACCCACTCACGCCCCTGTCCCCACCACATAGCTCCCACCCTGTTCCCATCACAGGACCCCCAGCCCTGTCCCCATGTCCCCACCACGGTGCCCCTGACCCCGTCCCCATGTCCCCCCCTTCAGGGCTCACCCAGGGCCCCCACCACAGTGCCCCCCACCTGTACACCCCCCCTGCTCACCCAGGGTCCCCACTTCAGTGCCGACGGCCTCAACCACGAAGTCTGCGGGGCGCCCCACGACCCCGCCCTCGAGCCCCGGCCCCCAGGCCCGGACCTTCTGTGCCCCCGGCTGGGGGGACACCTGCACCTCGAACGGGCTGGGGGGACAGGCAGGTGTGAGGGGGCTGTAGCACACCTGTACACCCCCTCACACACCTGCACATTGAACGGGCTGGGGGGACAGGCAGGTGTGAGGGGGCTGTAGCACACCTGTACACCCCCATCCCCTCACACACCTGCACCTCGAACGGGCTGGGGGAATGGGAGGGAGGGGATTACACTACACGTGCACACACCTGCACCCCCCAGTCCCCTCAAATATCTCCCACCCCTGGGGGGACACCTGCACCTCAGATTGGCTCAGGAGGATGAGGGAGGTCTTGTACCCCACACACACCCCACATTCCCCGAAACCCCACCCCAGGGGGACATCTGCATCTCGGATGGGCTGGGGGGGTGGCGGGGCAGTGAGGGGTGGGCTTGTACCTCCCCCCGCCCCACCTTCCGCCCAAGCCCACCCCCTCCCTTGCCCCCGAGCTGGGCACTGACCTGCGGGGGATGGCGTAGCCGCCCCAGGTGATGGACACCTGGTACGTGCCGGGCACCCGGGGCACGTACTCGCACTCGTAGACGCCGTCACCGACGTCCCGCACTGTCACCGGCTCCTCCGTGCCCCCTGCGGGAGGGGTCAGATGGGGCACCCACCCCAGGGCACCCCGGCCATGCACCTCCCATGGCACCCCAACCCATGGCCACCCCAGGATGGCCCCCAGCCACCCAGCCTCCATGGCCAACCCCCCCCCTGCCCCCCCCACCCCCAGGCCACCCCCCCCGGGGGCCCCCACCCTCACCCCATGGCCCCCAGTGGGACCCTCCCCACATCCTTCCAGTGGCCAAGCCCGCGGGGCCCCCCGCCTGCCAGTCCTGCCATGCTCCCACAGTGGCGCGTACCTGGTCCTCGCAGTGTCACCCGCAGGTCCCCAGTGCCCACAGTGCCCCCCGCCTGCCAGTCCTGCCATGCTCCCACAGTGGCGCGTACCTGGTCCCCGCAGTGTCACCCGCAGGTCCCCGCTGCCCGCGCCCCGCGTCAGAACCTTGAAGTCGGCCACGTCCTGCACTCGGACCCCGCGTGGCTGCAGCCCCCTGCCCGTGGCCCGGACCGCCGAGGGGGTGCAGGCTGCAAACTCCCGTTAGCACCAGCAGGACCGGGGGGACCCTGGGGAACCCCCAGGGACAGGAACGGGGGTGTCCCAGGGCTGGGAGCGGCCCATGGGGATGCCCTGGGGATGCCCTGGGGATGCCCTGGGGATGCCCTGGGAACAGGGGAGTGCCACGGTGTCCTCAGGGACACAAGGAACCAACCCCTGGGGACACCCTGGGAACAGGGGTGCCAGAGGGACACCCCGCGGAGTGTGAGGGGACCATGGTTCACCCGTGGTCACTTATTGGTGCCATGGACCACCACAGTCACCACTGGGTGCCCTGGGGCCACCATGGTCACAGCTGGGTGACGTGGGGCTGCTGATAGGTGTCATTGTCATAGCTACAGTGGTCACAAATGTTCTGGAGGCACGTGGGGACCCAGGAGGGAGCCTCACCTTCAGCCACGTTGACAGTGAAGGGGCTCCTGGGGACCTGGGCACCGGCGTAGGTGACACAGATGGTGTGTGGCCCTTCAAGGACGGGCCGGTAGGTGCAGCGGAACACGTTGTCCCCCTTGTCCTCCAGCATCACCTCCACGGTGTCCCGTCGGCCCTGGGGGTCCGTGATCACCACCCCCACATCGCCCGAGCCAGCCCCTGCCATCACCAGGACACGTGCTCAGAGCCATGGCCAGGCCACCGTGGGGACACGTCCCCAGAGTCACCCAGGGTGCCATGGCCCTGTCACCCTGACATGGCTCCAAGGCCACCAGACCACCCATGGCCATGGCACAAGAAGGACACAGTCTTGGTGCCACTTGCCATGCCATGGCCCTGTCACCATAAGACCACCCCATGGCCATGTCACCACGAAGGTGTGGCCCCAGGGCCACCAGGTCATGCTACATCGAGGCCACCTCGAAGACACGTCCCCAGAGCCCCCATGAGATCATGCCATGGTCATGCCATGGCCCTGCCACTCGAAGGACACATCCCCAGAGCCACCAGGCACCCCACGTCATCATGAGGACATGGACAGTGCCAGCGTGTCGTGTCACAGCCACACCACCACAAGGACACGTCCTCAAAGTCTCTGGGTCGTGCCATGGCCGTGCCACCATGAAGGCACGTCCCCATTCCCCTGGCCATGCCATGGCACCACCACCCCGAGGACGCGTCCCCAGAGCCCCCGGTGCCCCACCTGCGGTGTAGATGTCGAAGTAGGTGGCCTTGTTGGCCACGTTGCCCACGGGCTCCAGGCCGGGGCCGCGCGCCGTGACCTTGCTGGCGTCGCCCAGGGCCATGCCCACGTTCACCCCAAAGGGGCTCCCGTCGATGTTCTGCCCCGCGAACAGCACTGTCACCTGCGGGGCACGGGGACACCAAGGGCGTCAGGGGACACCAAGGGGTCAGGGGACCACGGCCCCCACGGCCGCACCACACCCCATGGGGTGTCCCATGGATCTGCACAGACAGCACTGACACACCCCAGGGACACCCCCATGGATGACAAGCTGAAGAGGATCCCCCCCAGCAGGGACCACCCCAGGGACTCCCTATTGTCCCCTCCAGGGACCCTAAAGCATAGGACACCCAGGAATGCCAACAGGACACTCCAGAGTCCCCCATTACAGGATCTCCCCCCACAGACTTCAGTGTGGCACCCCGGGGACCCTACAGGGCACCCCAGGGCCACCCAGTGCCATCTCCAGGGTGTCACGGGGTGGGGGTGTCACAGGGACATCACAGGGGGTGTGTTAGGGGAGTATTGCAGGGGGTGTTGCAGGGAGGGTCCCCAAGGGGCTCACCTTGTGCAGCCCCCCAACCTTGGGGACGTAGGTGACGCTGTACGTTCGCTTCTTGTCATTGTTGGGGACCACCTTGGCCTGCAGTGGAAGAGACCCCAAAATGGGGGAATGGGGGGTGACACAGAGCTGGGGCACTGGGGGGTGGGGGGGTCTCCCAGAGAGGGAGACTGGGAGAGCCCCCAGAGGGGGGGCCAGCCCCCTGTACCTCCTCAGTGTGTCCCTCGGGGTCCTCAACGTAGACCAGGACCTCGCCCACGCCCGCCTCGAGGGTCTCCACGGTGAACTGGGCAGGGCGCAGCACCACGTTCCCCTGGGGCTCGATGCCTGCACGGTGGGGGGAGTCAGGGGGGCCCCAGCCCCCCAAAACCCCCCAGGACTTTGGGCCCCCAGGTTGTCCTTGGTGGTAGCAGGGGGGTCCAGAGTGTCAATGGTGGTTTCCTGAGCATGGGCAGGTGAGCCTGGCAGGACTTTGAGGGGTCCCTGCTCAAAGGGGGACTCTTGGGGAGCCCTGGCTGGGGAGTGGGGACCCTGAGGTTTCCCTCAGGTGTCCCTGGGCACAATGACACTCCAGGACTGGAGAGGAGTCCCTGGGCCTGGGGGGGGTCCATGGTTCACTCTCATGCCCTGAGAGCCACAGCCCCCAGGTACTCTCTTGTGCTGGGCTGCAAAGCCCCCATGGCCCCCACCTGGTACCTTCCCCGTGTGCCCCCTGTGCCAGTCCCCGTGTGCCCCCTGTGCCAGTCCCCCTGTGCCCCTGAGCTCCCCGTGTGCCCCCTGTGCCCCTGAGCTCCCCCTGTGCCCCCTGTGCCCCCGAGCTCCCCCTGCATGGGCTCCGTGCCCCTTTTGTGTCCCATGTCCTGCCTGTGCCAGCTCCCCAGCCCCTGGTGCCCCCACAAACCTCCCCCCTGTCCTGGGACCCCCCAGGCCCCCAGGTGCCCCCCAGCCCCATACCAGGCCCGTAGGCGCGTGCGCGGCCGGGCTCGGGGAGCCGGGGCCGCACGGGGGCCCCCGGCCGCAGCTTGGCCTTGGGGAACTGGGACAGGTACGTCATCACCGAGTGCTCGTCCACGTTGGGGTCCACGATCTCCTCGGGGGCGATCACCTGGCGGGAAGCCCAGCACCCGTCAGACCCTCCTGGCACCCCCACTCGGGGGGGCCCTGCTGGGGAACCCCCCCACCACGCACCCCACTGCCAGGAGGGGCCCCTGGCACCTGCCCGACCCTCCTGAGACCCCAACACCCTCCTGAGACCCTCCCTGCTGCGCTGGGGAACCCCCCGCACCCACACCCCTACCACACCCACGGGCGCCATGGGGTGCCCAAATGCCCCGGGACCCCTGTGGATCCCCAAGGACACCCCCAGACACACCCCTGCACCCCCAGCACCCTCTCCCAGTGCCCCCACCCCGTTCCTGCCCTGCCCCATACCTGGGCGAGCGCCAGTGCCTCCCCATGTACCTGGGAGACCCCCGCAGTGCCCCCCACGCCCCCCATGCCGTACCTGGGGGACTCCCAGCCAGTCGTCTGCCTGCTGCATGGCCTCCCGAGCGTTCTGCACCGGCTTGTTGGGGTCCCACTTCTCCCAGTCTGGGCACAGACCTGGGGGGCAGGAGGGTCAGGGGCGCACCACGTCCTGACCCCCGTCCTGACCCCCGTCCTGAGCCCCATCCTG
>JAWMRF010000058.1:133203-155792 GCA_035221435.1 Sphenopsis melanotis
GTCCCCCATTTGTGCCCCATTTGTGCCCCATTTGTGCCCCCGTCCCGCGGCTCACCCGGGGCGCAGTTGTCCCCCATTTGTCCCCCATTTGTGCCCCATTTGTGCCCCATTTGTGCCCCCGTCCCGCGGCTCACCCGGGGCGCAGTTGTCCACCAGCGCTCCCAGCGCTTTCCCGTCGCGCCAGTCGCGGTTGAAGTTGGTGATGGGCAGCTGCGGCACCTTGTGCTGGATCCAGCCCAGCAGCCGCTGCTTGGGGGTCTGGTGGCGGCCTTCGTCGTCCTCCTCCTCCTCCCACATGGGCATGGAGATGGAATAGTGCAGGATGAGGGTCCAGATCAGCCCCAGGATCAGCTTCAGGTTCCCGTCCACGATTGCTTTGCTGTCTGCGGGGGAGAAACGGGGGGGCTGAACCCCGAGATCCCCCCGGACTCCCCCCGGGGCACCCCGACACCCTGTGGGACCCGCTGGAGGGACCCCCGCACCCTGACAGCCGCGGGACCAGCCTCAGGGATCACCCCGAAACCCCACAGCACCGCCACGGGGACCCCTGACACCCCGACATGCCGCGGCACAGTGGGGCGGACCCCAGACCCGTCCCGGGGCACCCCGATACCCCCGGCAGTGCCACGGGACCCTGCACCCCAACACCTGCCTGGGGACATCCCAGAAGCGAGGGAGGACCCCAGGACGGTGCCCCCGAGCACCCCGAGCCCCCACACCCTGCAGGGACCCCAGCACCCGCCCTGGGGGGGCACAACCCCGGCCGCACCCGGGGGGCCCCGAGTGCGCACCCTGGAACGCCACACCCCGACCGCCCAAGGGATTCCTGGAGTGCCACCGTGGGGAAACTGAGGCAGGGGAGGGCTGGGGGGGGGGAGGGGGGCCCGAGGCATCCCGTCCCTCCCCCACCGCCCCGCGGAGCGGACCCTCCCCCGCTCCCTTCTCCCGCCGCTTCCCCCCACGAGCGATCGCGTTTCAGGGAGGAAATGGGGGGGATGTGGGAGGGGGCGGACAAAGCCCTCCCCGCCGGGAGCTCCGGGGGCAACACCTGGGAGGGCCCCAAAACTCGGGGTCACACCTGGGGGGTCCCGGGAGGGGGCAAGGACACGCGTGGGAGAGGAGGTGACAGCGCGGGAGGGGGTCTGGCACCCCCGGCTCCGGGCGTGTGGGGGGGCCCAGCCCTGCCCCGTGCCGGGGGGGTCACCCTGCAGCTGTCGGGTGGGGGTGGGCGCTGGGGCCCGGCAGGGGTGGGGGCGGGTGCGGGCCGGGCCCCCCCGCGCGTGAGCTCAGCGCCCCGGCCCCGCGCCAAGCGTGAGCTCAGCCCCCCCGCACGGCACAGCCCGGCTCGGCTCGGCACGGCACGGGCCCCCCCGCACGGCACAGCCCGGCTCGGCTCGGCACGGGCCGGCCCGCACACCGCAGCGCCCTGGCACACGCACCCCCTGCACACCCGCCCGGTGCCCCCAGCCTCGCACGCTCACCCCCATTGCCATCCCTGCACCGCCCTTGCACACTCATCCCGCTCCTGCTCCTGCCACCCCTGCCCTTGCACATCCATCCCCATTGTCATCTGCCCATCGGCCTCTTGCACACATCCTGCATTCCCATTCATCCATCGCCCTGCTCTTGCACACTCACCCGCGGGCCCATCCTCATCTGTCCATCATGCCCCTTGCACACTCATCCTTCGCTCGCACTCCTCCATTCCCCACTCGTGCACTCTCACCCTATTCACACCCATCCATCCCTCCCTTTACACACTCATCCATGTCCTCACTTGTTCATCCCTGCCCTCGTACACCCACCCTCAATTTCCCATCCCACATCACTCCCACCTTTGCACACTCATTCCTCATCCTCATTTGTCCGTTGGCCTCGCACGCTCACGGCCAGCCCCATCCTCACTCTGTACCCACAGCCACCCTCTTCCCGGGGCACCACCCCTGCCCCTGCCTTGCACACTCACGGTTCCCATTCCCCTTCCATCCTCACGCTGTTCCCCTTGCACACCCACCAATGGACACGAGCTTGATGTGCTCCCGCTCCAGGAACTCGAGGGCCACCGAGACGTTCTCCAGCTTCATCTGGCGGAAGTTGGGGCGCGGGTGGTGCTTGCGCCCCATCTTCTTCTGGCTGAGCACCTCGAGCAGCGCGATGAGGCGCAGCCCGTCGCTCAGGTCGCGCTGCAGGTCCACGATGCGCTTCTGCACACACTTGAGGTGCTCGTTGCACCAGCGCGTGAACGTGTTCTGCTGGATCTTCTTCCAGGGCGCGTCCTCCGCCAGGTCCTTCTCGGTGGCCGGGAGCTCCTCGGGGTCCTCGCCCGGTGCTGCCTCGTAAGTGGAGTTCATCCTGCGGGGGTCGGGGGCTCCTCGGTGGGCAGGGGGTTCCTGGGTGCTGGGGAGGGTCCCGAGTGGGTGGGGGGGGGAGTCCTGGGTCACTTCTGGAGCTGGGTGGGGGTCGCGGGTCAGTCCCAGTGTCCCGAAGGGATCCTGGTACCTTGGGGCGGGTCCCGAATCAGGGCCGGTGTCCTGTGGGGGTCCTGTGGGTGCCCGGCGTGGGGCTCCTGGGTCCCGGTGGCAAAGCTGGCGCTGGGGCCGGTGTCCCGGGTCGGGGCCGGTGTCCCGGGTCACAGCTGGTGTCCCGGGTGGGGCCCTGGCTGGGTGCTGTGCCCGCTGTGGGTCCCGGGTCAGTCCCGGCTCCTGCGTAGGGGTCCGGGTGGGCGTCTGTGTCCTGGATGGGGTCCCAGCTCCCGGCGATGGGGGACGGTGTCCTCGGTCGGTGCCGGTGCCCAGGAAGGGTCCCGGTGCCCGGGGGTCAGTACGGGTGCCTGAGGACGGGGTCCCGTCTCAGCCCCGCTGTCCCGAGAGGGGTTCGCTGCTCGGTACCGGTGTCCTGGGGAGGGGTCCCTGTTGCCGGGGTCGGGGCTGGTGTCCTGGGTCTGTCCCGGTGCAAGTTCCCGGTGGCGGGGTTGGTTCCCGGTGGGTTCCCGGAGGGCTGGGAGTCCGGTAGGGTCCCGGCTCGGTTCCCGGTGGGTTCCCGGAGCGGCGGTTCGCGGCGGGGTCCGGTGTGTTCGCGGTGTGTCCCAAGAGCGCTCCTGGGCCAGGGGCGACGGCGGCAAGTGGCGGGGCCGGGGGGCGGCGGCGGCTTTAAGCGCTGCCCCGGCCCGGCCCGCCCCGTCCCGGGGAGGGACCGAGCCGGAGGGACGGAAAGACCGCCCGGCCGCCGGGGGTGGGGGGCCAGGCCCTCGCTATTTACAGCCCCGGCCTCGCAGCCGGACCCCAGACACCGGCACCCCAAAACCGCCGGATTCGGCGCTCCCCAGACCCCGGACCCCCGGACTCGGCACCCCTCAAACCCGCACTCCGGCACCCCCAGAACCCCGGGATCCGGCACCTCCCGAAACACGAGATCCCAGCACACCCCGGAGCCCCCGACTGCGGCACCCCCAAACCGCGGCTCCCCCGAGCCCCGGCACCCCCAAACCCCCAAACCCCGGCAGTTCCAAAACCGCACAGACATCAGCACCCCTGAACCTCTGACATCCCTAAAACCTCCGTAACGTCAAACACCGGCACGCCCAAACACCGACACTCACAAACACAGACACCCCAAAACGCCGGCACCCACAGACTCCCAAACACGGGCACCCCAACACCCCAAAACTCCCCAAATTCCCTGAAGTCCAGCGTCAAAAACTCCTAAACTCTGGCACCTCGGAACCCCCTGCCCCAGACATTGGCACCCCCAACCTTTGCACGCTGAACCACTGGCACGCCTAAACTTCAGCACCCTCAAACCTCAGCACCCCCAAATCTCGGCCCCCAGGTACCCCAGCCTCCCTTCACTGAAACACTGGTACCCCAAATGCTGGCACCCAGACACCCCCGAAACTCTGGTACCCCAAAATCTAGGCACCGCCAAACTCAGAATCCATCTCCAATAATCCCAAATACCTGCAACCTCGACACCCCAAAACCTCAGCACCCTATAGCCCAGGCCCCCCAACACCCCGTTATCCTGACACAGCTGTGCTTGATACCCCAACACCACAGACACCCCAACACCGCAGCCCCCCACAGTACAACGCACCCAAAACCCCCCAAAGACGCCCCCCAAACTTCCTGAGAACCCCCTCACTCATCTCTTTACCCTTGGGAACCCCTGAAAAACTCCCATAAAAACTCTCCCCCAGCCCCGAGGGGCACAACCGAGACCCCACAGACCCTCCCGGGGAAGCCCCCCGGGACCCCTCCCCAGAGCCACCCCCGCAGTGGAACCTCGGCTGTGCCCCACTCCCCCCCGGTGACTCCAGCCGTGGGTCCCCCGGCCGTGCCTCAGTTTCCCCATGGCAGTGGCCCATGCCTGGGGAGGGGGTTCGCTCATATTTGGGGTGCGCCCTGAACCCCGCTGCCCCCCGAATCTCTCTTGTGTCTCCCCCCATTCCAGACACCCGAGGCCTCCTTGACACCCTCGGGAGGGGGGGGACACTTGGGTGACCCACATCTGGTCCTTTGGGGGGCGATTTGGGGAGTATCGTGTTCCCCCTGTTCCGGTGCCTGCCCTGGAAGCTTCCAAGGGAACGAGGGGGGGGGGGGTGCACCCCGAGGTGACAACGGGTGACAAGGGGTGACGTGGGGGGGTGACGTGGGGGGGGTGACGCGGTGGCGCCTGCGCCAACACCTAAAAATAACCTGCCGAGTCAGAGCCACGCACCGGCACCCAAAATACCCGGGGGGGCACGCGGGGGGGGCACCCCCAACACATCATCACCCAAAATACCCCGGGCAGGGGGCACACAACGGGGGGGGCACAACGCGACAGGGCCCCCCAGCAGGACCCCCAAACCCAGGGCAGGGGTGGGAAGGGGACCCCCAAACCCAGGTCGGGGGGGCTGGTGGTGGGGTCAGGATGTTTGGGGGGATCCAGGGGGGTCCAGGGGGGTCTGAGCAGTCAGGGCACTGCGGAGGGGTCAGTGCAGTCCGGGATGGGGGTTCAGGATGCTGCTGGGGCAGATCAGGGGACCCAGGGAGGTCCCAGAGCCCCCCAGGGTCTCGGCTCTGCCGCAGCCGGGGCAGAGGAAGATGATGGTGGAGGCCACGATGAGGGGACAAAGGACCTCACCCCACCAGTGACCCCACCAGTGTCTCTGGGGAGGGGACATAGGGCAGAGCCACTGCTGCCTGTGGTGACACCCTAAATGCAGCGTCCCCCAGGCTGTCCCTGGCCATGGGCACTGGGGCTGGGGGCACTCAGGGTCCTCAGGTGCGGTGACATGGGGAGGGGACCACCGGCAGCCTGGGGCACAGAGGGGGGGACACTGGGACACTGGGGACAAGGGGACCAGGGCTGAGGGCCATAAGGGACGGGAGAACGAGGGGTACGTGGGCAGTGGGGACAGCAGGGACATGTGTGGGGCCTCATCCAGGAGGGCACAGGAGCAGCGACTGGGAGGCCCTGGGAGTGCCAGGAGGGCCACAGGGCTGGAGGCAGAGCTGGGGGGCCGGGGGGGCCATGGGACCCGTGTGGAGGTGGTGCTGCCGGTACCGGTGGGTGCTGCCGGTACTGGTGGGTGCTGCTGGTACCGGTGGGTGCTCCCAGTACCGGTGGGTGCTGCCGGTACCGGTGGGTCCTGGTGGGCGCCGGGGGGTGCTGGCACTGCAGCCCCGGAGCTCCACACCCAGCGCCTCCTGCTGCTTGGCAGCACCCCCGAGTCCCTTCCCCACCCCGCGGCCGCCATCCCGGAACTACAGAATCACAGAACTCCAGGATCCCTGAGGTTGGAAAAGCCCTCCCAGCCCATCCGGTCCCAGCTGTGCCCAATGCCCACCTGGTCCCCAGAGCCCGGAGTGCCACCTCCAGGAATTCCTGGGACACCTCGAGGGACGGGCACCCCAAAGCTCCCTGGGCAGCCCCTGCCAAGCCTGGCTGTGGCCATCGTGCCCCCTCTCTGCCGAGGCCCCCCAGGCCCTGCACTGTGTCCCCCCCTCCGCAGCCCCCCAGCCTCAGTGACCACAGCTCCACAGGGGACCCTCTGTGCGGTGTCTGTCCCCTGCGTCACCACCTGTGGCACCCATCTGGGGGTGCCCCTCCATGGGCATGCCCAGTACAGCCCCAGCAGAGCTGACCTGACCCAGTACAGCCCAGTACGGCCCAGTACAGCCCAGCACAGCCCAGTACAGCCCGGTATGGCCCTGTTGAGCCCAGTACAGCCTGGTACTGTATGACCAGACCCAGTATAACCCAATAGGACACAGTACAATCCCGTGGCACAATACAGTGCAGTACAGCCCAGTGTAGTCCAGTACAGCCCAGTACAGCCCAGTACAGCCCAGTACAAAGCCGTACAAACCAGTACAGTGCAGGCCAGTACAAACCAGTACAGTGCAGGCCAGTATAATCCAGTACAGCCCAGTAAAACATGGGCTGGGGGTTCAGCTCACCCCATCCCCTTGTTCCTCCCCTGGCCCCATCCCTGGCCCATCCCTGAGCCCCCCCGGCCCCATCTCTGCCCCCGAGCTGGACAGACCCCCAGGGTGCCCCAGGGCACCCCCAGGGTGGGCACCCCACACAGTCTCCCCAGGGGCACAGCGTCCCCTGGACGTGTCCCCCTCTCCCTGACTGAGCTCCCCCTTCCCTGAGGGTCCCCAGTGCCACAGTGAGGTCCCAGCTCCGGCCTTTATAGGCGCCCCCAGCCCGGGGGGGCCCTGTAATCCCCCCCTAAGCAGCTTCTGCTCATCCTTCCTGTTCCCCGGGGGTGCCACAGGCTGGGGGAGGGAAAGAGGTGGGAGGGAGGGCAGGAAACGCTGGGAGTCTTTGGGACTTGAGTCCCAGCAGTGCACCCCCAAAGTGACCCCCCATCAATGACCCCCTGGCACTGCACCCCCCGAATGAGCACTCCCTCTCAGAGACCCCACCCCACCTCAAGCAGTGCCCCCCCAGTCTTCCCCTCCACTCTTTGAAACCCCCAGACTCCCCCCACCTCACCTGGGGTCTCCCCAGCACAGGGATCCCCCAAGCCCAGAACTGGGGACAATCACTTGAGGGGGAGACACCTGGGGGGCACCCTGGGGTGTGGGGTGGGGGGCAGCGGGTGCGGGGGGCTCACGAGGGAAACCCCGAGCTTTTCCCAAGGCATCAGGGCTGGGCCATCCTGGGGCAGTGGGGTCAAGGCTGGAGACACCTGGGGACACCTGGGGACACGTGGGGATACCTGGGGATACCTGGGGACACCTGGCCATTCTGGGGGTGACCAGGACAGAGCCTGGGGACCCCTGGGGCACACTGAGGACCCTGATGGGATCAGGACTAAGGTTGGGGACCTCTGGCCATTGTGGTGGGACCGAAACTTGGGCTTGGGGACACCTGAACACCTCAGGAGGAGCAGGACCAAGCTTGGAGACCCCTGGGGACCCTCCCCATACCCAGATGTTGAGGGGAGCCCTCCTGCCCCCCCCAAATCCTCCAGAGCACCGGCAATCGGCTCGAGCCGGCTCAGGGGCCCGATTAGGGGCTGAGCCCGGTTTAGCCCACCCTAATCCACAAGTTTGGCCGGGCTGAGCCCTGATCCCCCCTAAGCAGCTTTGGGGGCGCAGGGTATATCAGGGGGGTGGGCGCCCCCCCCGGCACCGCCGCCATGGACGAGGAAGAGTTCTACCTGTTCAAGAACCAGTCGTCGGTGGGGCCCTGGGATGGGCCCCAGTACCACATCGCGCCCATGTGGGCCTTCTACCTGCAGACCATCTTCATGGGGCTGGTGTTCGTGGCGGGCACGCCCCTGAACGCCATCGTCCTCATCGTCACCATCAAGTACAAGAAGCTGCGGCAGCCGCTCAACTACATCCTGGTGAACATCTCCGTCAGCGGCCTCATGTGCTGCGTCTTCTGCATCTTCACCGTCTTCGTGGCCAGCTCCCAGGGATACTTTGTCTTCGGGAAGCACATGTGTGCCTTTGAGGGCTTTGCAGGGGCCACCGGAGGTATGAGGGGACCGTGGGGCACTCAGGCTGCTGCGGCCACACACGATGGAGTGACCACTGGGGGCTACTGCGGCCAGAGGTGGCCACAGTGACCTCCAACAGGGGCTGTGGGACTTGGGGTGACCACCATGATCTGGTGGGGCTCAAGGTATTGTTGACCACCATGTTCTGCTAAGGCTTTAGAAGTTGGGGTGACCACCATGGGCTGCTGCGGTGCTGGCATTGGGGTGACCTTCTGGGCCTTTAGGAGTTGACCACTGTAGTCTGGTGGGACTGTAGGAGTCGGGGTGACAACTAGGGTCTGGTGGGACTATAGGAGTTGGGGCGACCACTGGGGTCTGGTGGAGCTGGAGGTGGGGTGCCCATCATGTTCTTCTGGGGCTGGGGAAGTTGGGGTGATCATTGTGGTCTGGTGGGGCTGAAGGTGGCAGAATGGGTAAGGGCCATGGGTAGGGCTGAGCCCTGTGATCTGTTGTGGCTGGAGGAGCTGGGGTGACCACTGAGGCCTGAAGGGAGAGGTGATCACTACATTCTGCTGGGGTCGTAGGACTTGGAGTGACCTGGGGGGCTATGGGAATTGTGGTGACCCCTTGCCCTGGTGGCCACGGGCGGTTGTGTGAGGCCAGCGGTGGCCTTGCTCCCCCAGGGCTGGTGACAGGGTGGTCCTTGGCCTTCCTGGCCTTCGAGCGCTACATCGTCATCTGCAAACCCTTCGGCAACTTCCGCTTCAACTCGCGCCACGCGCTGCTGGTGGTGGCGGCCACCTGGATCATCGGCGTCGGCGTCGCCATTCCCCCCTTCTTCGGCTGGAGCAGGTGGGACGTGGGCCAAAGGGGGCAGGGGGTGGGACAGAGGGGCAAGTGGGGGGCCGTGGGGGTGCCGTGGGGGTGCCAGGTGAGTGCCTGAGGCACCTGAAGTGCCGCGGGGTGCTGTGGGGGCACCGGGGGGTGCCCCACGGTGCAGAGCCGGGGCTGAGCACAGGTCTGCAGGTACATCCCCGAGGGGCTGCAGTGCTCCTGCGGCCCTGACTGGTACACGGTGGGCACCAAGTACAAGAGCGAGTACTACACCTGGTTCCTCTTCATCTTCTGCTTCATCGTCCCCCTCTCCCTCATCATCTTCTCGTACTCCCAGCTGCTCAGCGCCCTGCGGGCCGTGAGTCCTGGGGGCACGGGGGGCACAGGGGACACTGGGGGCACTGGGGTCAGGCACAACTGTGGCTGAGAGCAAGGGATGGAGAGTGGAGAGGGGCTGGGGGACAGGAGGGAGGGAGGGAGGGAGAACTGACTGAGCAGGGAGGGCAGGATGGGGAGCAGGAGGGAGGGAGAGGTGACTGGAGGGATGAAGGGATGCAGGAAGGGAGGGGGGGTTCCTTGGACAGAAGGTTGGGCAGGAGCACAGGCAGGAGCATGGGCAGGGGTCAGGGGGCTGCACAGGGGATGGGCAGGGGGCCGGCAGCCCGGGCAGGCCCAAGGTGTCCCTGTGCCTGGGCAGGTGGCGGCGCAGCAGCAGGAGTCGGCCACGACGCAGAAGGCAGAGCGGGAGGTGTCGCGCATGGTCGTGGTCATGGTGGGCTCCTTCTGCATGTGCTACGTGCCCTACGCGGCGCTGGCCATGTACATGGTGAACAACCGCGAGCACGGCATCGACCTGCGCCTCGTCACCATCCCTGCCTTCTTCTCCAAGAGCTCCTGCGTCTACAACCCCATCATCTACTGCTTCATGAACAAACAGGTGACACCAGTGACACCGGACACAGACACGGGGAGGGGGACACCCAGGGACACCTGGTGATGGGGGCATCCAGGCTTGCCCAAGGATATCTGAGGACCTGGGACACTCAGGGAGACCCAAGCACGGGGAACACCCAGGGATACCCGTGTGAGGGGACACCTCAGGACACTCGGATAAGGGGACGACATTGGCAAGGGAGACAGAGAAGATGGAGACACCCCAGGACATTGGGGCAGTGGGGACATGCAGGGGTGCCCAAGGACATTGGGGGACCAGGGACACCTGGGGATGGCGCATCCAGGAACACTTGCACGGCTGAGGGCACCATGACCCCAGGGACAGGAAATGGGGCCAGTGTGGCATCTGAGGGTTTGAGGACAGTGCCAGGGTCAGACACAGGAGTGGTGGGACCCCCAGGCCGAGCTGTCCCCCCTCCTGTGACCCCGTGTCACCTGTGTCCCCGCAGTTCCGCGCCTGCATCATGGAGACGGTGTGCGGGCGGCCCATGTCAGACGACTCCGAGGTGTCCAGCTCTGCCCAGCGCACCGAGGTCTCCTCCGTGTCCTCCAGCCAGGTCGGCCCCAGCTGAGGGGCTCCGGCACCGCCCCAGCCCCCGGGACCCCCGGCTGCCCCCCAGCTCTCCCCCAGCTGCCCCCCGTGGGGCTGGCTCTGCCCTGGGGGCCGGGGGCCCCGGCCAGCCTAGGATGTAGCGCGGGTGGGACAATAAACCATGGCCGCAGTCTGAGCGCAACGGGGACCCCTGAGCACCTGGGAGCTGTGGGACAGGGCACCCACGGCACGGGCACCCAGGGACCCGCTGAGCACCTGGGAGCTGTGGGACAGGGCACCCAGGGGCACTGCGCCCCACAGCAGGGTGGCAATGGGGGAGCTGGGGCTGGCTGTGCCGCATGGTGGGATGGGATGGAGGCCTTGGTGGAGCTGTGCCCCATGGCTGGGTGGGATGGGGGTCCCAGGGGTGGCTGTGCCCCACTGCAGGGCAGGACAGGTCCTGGGAGTGGCTGTGCCCCACGGCAGGGACAGAGGGTGGTCCCAGGGGAAACTGTGCCCCACGGTGGGGCAGGATGGGTCCTGGAGGTGGCCGTGCTCTACGGTGGTGCCATGGTGGGACCCTGCTCCCCTGTCCCCCTTTAGGCCTCACACACAGGGAGGGCAGGGAGGTGGGATGGTGCTGCCCATCTCCATCTGTGGGGCTGGGGTGGGACCTAAGGGCCCCCATCTGTGGGGCTGAGCTCCCCGTCCATGGGGCTGGGGCTGGGCCCCCCAGCTCTGTGGGGTGGGGGTGGGACTGAGCCCCCCCATCCATGGGGCTGGATTCCCTCTGTGGGGCTGAGGCCCCCAAGCCCCAGGGGCAGAACTCCCACAGGCCTCGTGTGTCCCCACATCCCCACCCAGTTCCCCCCCTCCCCAAACCCTTCAGGTTCAGTCCAAGGGGGCCCTCCCAGATCCCGGTTTAGGGGGAAACAGGGAACTGGGCTCCGTCCCCCTCGGCCCATCGGGGGGTGAACAGTTTTATTGAGTTCCAACCGATCCGGATCCCTTCAATCAGCCCGAGGAGAAAACCGAGGAATAAACCCGGAGGAGGCGAAAAATCCATGTTTGGAGTTGTCACAGGGGCCCAAATCCTCGTGGATGGGAGCCGGGAGATGTTAGGAGAGGGGCTGTTGCAGGGCTGGGTGGCTGCACCAGAGGCTTTCCCAGGGTTCCAAAAATCACTTCCGCTGTCCCTAATCATCCCTGGTGTCCCAAACTAACCCCGCCATTCCCTGATCACCCCCAGCATTCCCAGATTCCCCCCCTGCATGGGGCCATATTCCCGACCCACTTACCACTGGATTTAGGGAGGGGAGGAAAAGGAGGAGTAGAAAGAGGAGGAGGAAATGGGAGGATCTGGTCAGCCCTTGGAAACCTTTGGGAAAGGATTTAAGGGAAAACCTGGGGATCTGGAGATGGCCGGGCCCAATTCCACGCAGCTCTGGTGGCTGCAGGGGGACAAGCAACACAGAAGAGAGAAAACCTTGGGAATTGTCCCAGAGCGGGGTGGGATGAGGCCCTCCCCCAGGGGTTTGGGGGATTCAAGGCACTTGGAGCGGGGCTGGGGGGAGGGGTCTTGCCCAGATCCCACGGGGCAGCGACAGGGGAGGAGGGTCCAACCTCCCTGGGGTCACCTCCAGGTCACCCCCTGGGTCCTGCTGCTGCTCTGACGGTTTTTGGGGTTTCAATGTTCACTTTTCATTCCAATTTCACATCAGTGTTTCCATTTAATCCAATTTCGCTTATTTGGTTCCAATTCCATTTCAATTTCAATTTTCAACTTTGATTTCAATGTTTAATTCCAATTCCATTTATAATTCAAATTTCAGCCCAATTCTAATTCCAATTTTAATTCCAATTTCAACTTTAATTCCAATTCGAATTCCAATTCCAATTTTTATTCCAACTGCAGTTCCAACCCCAATCCCTCTGTGAATTCCCCACTCCCCCCCAGGCCCCCGGGCCCCGCAGCCCCGGGCAGCCCCGTCGCTGCCCCCGCGCGCCAGGGGAGCTGTCCCCACACGTGGTAAAACCAAAACATACAAAAATAACCCAAAAGTCGTTAAAATCCGGGGAAAACCCACAACGAGACGAGCCCCAGGTGCCGGGGGAGTGTGGCTTTCCCGAGCCCCATCCCCGGGAGCCGGGATGGGGTCTCTCCGCGGAGGAGCGGCCTCGGCCAGGGACGGAGCCCACGAGCGCTGCCGGCTCGAGCCTAGAACTCGTCGTGCCGCACCAGCGCCTCCCCGAAGTCCGTGGCCTGGCTGCCCACGAACAGGTCTGACTTGTCCACGATCTCCTCCCGCGTCAGCTTCCCATCCTGCAGGGAACGCCACATCCCGCTATTTCCCCATCCCACTGTCTCCCCATCCCGCTGTCTCCCCACTCTGCTATCTCCACATCCTGCTATTTCCCCATCCCGCTATCTCCCCCTCCTGCTATTATCTCCCCACTCCTCCTCCTGCACCCCCAATCCCCCCAGAGCTGCTGGCCCACCTTGTCCTGGTCGGACTCGTAGACGAGGTGCCGGGCCTCAGCCTCGGCGTGGTCATAGTCCGAGGGCAGGATCCAATCCTTGGTCTCCTCCTTGTCCATCTTCCCATCCCGGTTCTTGTCCCGGAACTCCACAAACTGTTCCCGCTCCGTCTTCACCCACTCAGGCTCATCAGCATCACCGTCCTGGCTGTACATGTCACCTGGGGGGATAGCAGCATCAGCATCAGCCCCACAGCCCTGTCACCACCCCAAGGATTGACCCAAAGCCTTGAGTTCCCTAAATCCATCCCCAAAACCCCAAAGCACCACCTGGGTCATGATTTCACCCGAAAATCCTCGGTGGAGGCCTAGGGGCAGGTGGAAGTTGAGAGAGAGAAGAACATTCTGTGAGGGGGAGGACTGGGAAGGACACGGTGGCAGTGGCTCCCACGGGACAGGGACACTGAGGGGACATGGACAGGACACGGAGCAGCAGCACCAGTGTCTCACCAATGTACTCCTCCAGGTCAATGAAACCATCGCCGTTCTTGTCAATGTCCTCCATGGTTTCCTGCAAGAAGGTGCCTGTGTGAGCCGGGCCCGAGGCAATTCCTGCCCCTCAGCGCCCACCCGCCACCAGAGCTTCCCCAAGTGCCTCTGCGCTGGCCCCACCTGCACAACGATGTCCTTCATGTAGTCGTACTCCTCGGGGTGCAGGAAGGCCGTGAACTCCTCCTTGGTGGCGGCCAGGTCCCCATCCTTGTCGGCCATCTTGAAGCGCCGCTCGTCCCGCACCATCATCTGCTTGTAGTTGAAGCCATCGTCAGGGTCCGGATCGTCTGGGGAGCACAGGGAGCACCCGGGTCAGCTCGGGCAGGGCGAGCACCCATAACCACCAACACAGCCTCAACCAGCTCAACAGTCTCTGTTCAACCTCAACCTCCTCTACTGAACCTCAGCTTCCTCTCAACTTCAACCTCAAGACAACTTCGATCTCCCCAACCCAACCTCAACCCAACCTCAACCTCCCCCACTCAACCTCCTGAACATAACCTTCTCATCCTCAACTTCCTCAATGCAACCTCAACATCCTCCACCCAACCTCAAACTCAACTTCCTCCCTCTCAGCACAACCTCCTGATGCTTTGTCAGCAAAGCTCAATTGCAGCCACCCCTTCTCTGCCGTGCCCACTCGCAGGAGGAGGAGGAGCTGCGGAAGCCCTGGGACCATGACATTCCCAGGGAGAGGCCCCAAAAGACAGGCCTTGGGGGCTTTGGCCGGCACGGCCAGAGGCTCAACAGGAACTATTTTGGGAGGGGAATGTGTAAGGGGATCTCACTTGCTGCTGGCAGTGGCAGGGCCAGCAGGCACTGGCCGGGTGGGACCATGGGGCACGCGTGGCCGCTTGGCACAGCCCTGCCAGCAGCAGGACAGGACTTACAGACACAGCAGTGTCCAGCAGCCCTGGAGAACGTGGATCCTGGGGGACACTGCCACGCTCTGCTGAAGTTAAACCAGAGCCAGGCCCCAACAAGAAGGTCCCTAAGCCCCTGTGTCCCTCCTCTGTTACCTGGGACAAAAGGCAGGCATTGGAGAGCCCTGGATTAAGGGGCTCAGGATTAAGGAGCTCTGGAGCGTCCATTAAATATCCAAAGATTTTGACTTTAAGGCAGCTCTAGGGCAGAATGAAACCCAAATTCCCCATTCTGTTCCCAAGGTTTGGCCTTGAGAAGCAGCATAGCCCCAAACAAGGAAACCTAATTAGTGGGTTTGATGGGGGAGTGGTGGCGGGGCAGATGGGTTAAAAAGGGTTAAACCCTCCCAAAGCCCCCAAAGTTACTTCCTGCCTTGGCCCCTGGGCTGGGAGAGGTTTGGGGGAGCAGACAGAGCCGGGGGGTTTTGCTCAGAGTATGGCAGCAAAGCCACAAACTCAACCCAACATCTTGTGTCCTGGTTTTGGATCCCACCATGGGATTGAGGAATTAACAGAAATAGGAGTGGTGATGATGATGATAATATTCTGATTTTGAAGGGAGTCTCAAAGGAATTTTCAGTCTCAGATGAAGCTCTTGGACATTTATCACTTGATATTCCTGCTTTCCAGGGTTCCCCCCAGCAGAACCCCACACTGCTCTGTGACACCTCTGGGGGCCACCCAGTGACTCATCCTGGTGTGTAATTAATTAATTAATTAATTAATAAAACCACTCCCAGCACCTCATTTTGCTGACAAAACACCACATTCTGGACGCTCCACAGCAGCCGAGGGCAATGCCTGGCCCCATGCATCCCTTGGCCGCGGGTCTACACTCAGGAGGCACTTCCAGAGGCATTCCAGCCCCACTCTGGCCAGGGAGGGGAGCAAGGAGAAGACAGGGGAACATTTGAGCAGCAAGGAGCCATGGAAAAGTAATTCCTGCCGAGAGGAGCCGGAGCCAGAGCGTGAGGCAGGATCCTCCCGGCGCTCCGTAAGGACACAAGTATGTGGGAGCAGCAGGAGTGGAGGCTGCACGGGGCCTGCCAGGGGCACACAGCCTCCAGGGCTGCTGCAGCTCTGGAACTGGCTGTGCTGGGGGCTGGGCACTCCCCACACCCTGCCAGACTGCGGGGAAACTGCTCCTCCAGCTCATCAAGGGGGTTCTGTTAATGCAGGGCCCTCTCATTATGGCTTTTCCTCGTGAATGCTCACACCTTTCCTTATCCAACACCTGCAGGTCCGAAATGCCACCCCAGACCCCTCAAACTGGGCTCAAACCCTTCCCAGGACCTCTCTGCCCCTTCCAGGCTGGATTCACACAGGCAGATTAGCCCAGAGCCCAGAAACCCATGGCAAAGGGAGCTTTGGGAGGTGCTTTGGGAGGACACCCAGCCCAGGGGTGTCACAGAGCCTTCCCCGGCCACCAGCACAGCAAATCCAGATCCTCCCCGATCCCAAGGGAGATGGATGAGCCTCCTGTGCAGCAGCTCCCCCTCTGCACATCCCGCGCAGCAGTTTGACTATTTTTGGCAATATTTAGGAAATTAGAGTGGATTCGACACTCCAGAGCTGCAGTTCCTCCACCCGGGCCAGTCTACAGTGCTGGAGGCCAGAGCTGGCACAGGGCTTGAGAGTTTAAGGTTTTAACCCCAAAAGAGCTGCTGCTTCCCTCATTCCCAGGGATGTCTGAAGCCATGCCACAGGTGCTGGCCCAGCACCTGTCCCAAAATCCCTGAGTTCTGGGGTCTAACACTGCTCCCAGGACAAGGGAAAGCAACTGAAATCTCTGCTAGTGGTTTTTCGGGTTTAGGGACACAACGGACACACCAAGGCGACTCCACAACCGCCGATCAGTGAGTTCCACCTGCTGGTCCCAAATTCCCCCACAAACCAGGAATTCCAAAGGGCTGGAAACTCCCATTCCCACGTGCCATTCATCCCAAAATCACCTGGATTCAGCCCAGAGCTGCATTTGTCACCAGGGACATTATTAATGCCCAAGTGTGGCTGCAGAGGAGAAACGGAGGGTGTGGGGTGGGTAAACTTTCTGTTGGGGAGATTTCCATGTATTTTGGCTTCTTCTCCTTGGATTTCTCTTTGCTAATGCCACCAGGAGGTCAATTTGTAGAGTTTTAGGTGTTTTAAAGTGTAACATACTGGGGACATCTGCTCCAGCTGGCCCCATCTATGCCAAGGCAACATCCTATATCATATTCCTGTGCTTACCCCAGGGGACAAATCCATCTCAGGTCAGCCAAGTGCCAGCCCAGCACCACTCCACACTCTCAACCACAACTTCCTCTGGGCCTCCCTAATCCAGGCCCCAAACTCCCCCTCCACCACAACCCCATCTGGATCTGCGTCCATCCCACTGACCACCACTCCATGAGCCCATACCAAATCCATGACCACCCACTGATCACCACTCCATGAGCCCACCCTGATCTCTGACCACCCACTGACCATCACTCCATGAGCCCCACTGACCACAGTGCCACAAACCCATCCCAATCCACCTCCACCCCACCGACCCTCGGTGACCCAAAGCAGAGCAGAACGTCCCAGCTGCTGGCTCCAGGAAAGGGCCATGCCAAGAGCCAGGACCTACCCAGGATATATCCATAGGTGGCATTTTTATACTCCTCCCAGGAAACAAGCCCATCCTCATTGAGGTCATGGCCCTTCCACTGGCGCTCCACATCCTCGTAAATCCAGCGCTTTTGGGCAAACTTGATCCAGGCCTTCAGCTCCTCCACTGTCACAAACCCATCTCCATTCTCGTCTATTTTCCCTACAATCTTCCTGTGGGAAACACAGAGAAATGCAGCACAAGTTAAAAAAATGAGAGGTTAGCAGGGAGGGAATGGGAAGGGGCAGAGCGGGAAAGTTGAGGTTGTTACAGAATTTGGGAATTCAACCATTTGGAGAGTTTATCCTTAAAACCAACATATGGTTCAGCTGCCAAAACTTTGGCTCAGACATGAAAATCCCTGGCTTTTGGACCACTCAGGCTTTGGTTTCTTCAGAAATTCTGAGTTTTAGGGGAAAAGCTTCCTTTTAAGCCCCTGGGAAAGACCCACCCATGTGTCCTTCGACCAAGACGGTGCAGGTGATGAGTATGGACCCATATTTATATTAAAAATGGGAATATTGGCTCTGCCTCTCCTGGTGATGCCAGGAGAAAGTTTGAGGTAATTATGAATTTGCAAATTCAACCATTTGAAAAGTTTATCATTAAAACCAACATTTGGGTTAGCTGCCGAAAAGCAAGGTCAGCTGCCAAAACTCTGTTTTGGACACAGAAAACATTGGCTCACACACGGAAATCACCAGCTTGGCCACTCTCGAACCACTCAGGTTGTGGTTCCTTCAGGAATTATGAGTTTTAGGGGTAAACCTTCCCTGTTAAACTTTAGGAAAGCTCCATCTGCATGTCCTCCCGCCTTGCCGGCGCCGGGCGAGGAGCATGGACACACATTTCTGCTAAAGCCGGGAAGTTTGGGGAAGTTTGGCTCTGCGGGAGGAGCAGGAGCCGCCCAAGCCCAGCGGAGCAGAGCAGCCCGGAGCCGGCCGGGCAGACACCGGAGCCGCAGCCCCGGAGCCTCCGGAGCCGCGTGCCTCCGTTATTTTTAGCAGCAGCTGTAGGAAAGGCCGGCAGGAATGCGGGATCCAGGGGCAGATGGAGCCGGGGGGTGGGGGCTGCTTGATCCGCAGCAGCGCTCACTCCCCGGAGCACTCCCGCCTCTGTGCTGGGGACGTCTCGGGCTCCTCGGATGAAAATCAGGGATAACGCTCCCAAAATCCTTTCTCTGGTGAAGCAGGATCCCGTTTTCTTCCTCTAACGTGAAGGTTTAACGGAAAACAGGTCAGGAATCCTGAGCTCCAGCCCAGGTATTTGAGGAATTTTAGAAGACAGGTGGAAAACAAGGAATTTTAAATTTTAGATCACCGCTAGGAATATTAATTCCAAAAATATTGACACAAAGGGAAAACCAGGCACCGGAGCCACCCATGCTCACACCCAGGTTTCCATGTTTCAGAATTGCATTGGTCTAGGAAAACCAGGAATTCCTCTGTGGCACAAAGGATGTTCCTGGCAATGAGAAGCTGGAGAGAGACTGGAAGAACAAAGGGAAAATGTGGAATTTAGTTCTGACAGCAAGAGGCCAGAGTGGGGGCAGTGGGCAGGGCTTGGAGAGCTGAGTGATTTTAAAGAGAAATATATAATATAAATATGTAAATATAAAAAATAGCTCATCAATAGTGCCCAAATTTATGCATACACATGTAAAATATTATAGAAATATTTCAGAATTTTATATATCAATGTGCAAAGTGTCCTTTCCAATATTTCTGATCAAACACAGAAATATGCAAAATGTCACATAAATATTCAAAATTTTCCATATAAATATATAACAAGTCAATCAATATTATAGAATTATGTAAGGTATCACATGGATATTAAACATTTGTCCACGTAAACATATAAACCACAAATAAATCTGTCAAATCCTTCCTATTTCAGGGAAAGAAATTCTGTGTTTCCCTCTCCCAAGAAGGTACACCACCGGCAATCCATGGGATTATTAGGGAAAATCCCTGGAATGGAGGACCAGAGTCAGCAGGGGTTGATGGCCAGGCAGTTTTTCCAGGGCGGTTTCTATGGGGTTAATTAGGGAACAGCTTCCCAGGGAAGTCAAACCCTCTCCAGTGCTCAGGAAGCTCCCAAACCTCCTCCCCACCCCGGTCCGGGGGCTGGCACCAGCTGCTCGCGGCTGCTTTCCCAGGGCAGCAGCCACCAAACCCCTTCACTTTGCCAAGGGCCCGTCCTGCCCCTGGCAAGGGCGGGCAGCAGATGCTGGGGAGGGCGGCAGCTGTTCCCCATTCCCACTGCCCGGTCCCGTTCCCACTGCCCGCTCCAAGGGACGGGCACTGCTCTGAACACACGGACACACCGACCAGGGCAGGCACTGGGCAGCAGCTGCTCCCCATTCCCACTGCCCGCTCCCGTTCCCACTGCCCAGTCCCGTTCCCACTGCCCGCTCCAAGGACCAGTGCTGCCAGGGACGGGCACTGCTCCGGACACAGCGGGGCAGGCACCGGGCAGCAGCTGCCCGCTCCCATTCCCACTGCCCGCTCCAAGGGACCAGCACTGCCGGGACACACCGACCGACCGGGGCAGGCACCGGGCAGCGCTCCCAAGCCGCAGTCCCAGGGCAGGAGGGGAGGGAGCCGAGGCGGAGCTCCCGCAGGAAAAGCGGCCCCTGCTGCAGCACAGCCCCGCTGGGGCACAGAGCTCACAGAACCCCCCGAGATAAGGGGTTATCGGAGCTCCTGGGCTCGGGCTGGCCGGAGCTGGCCCTGCGGACAGCCCTGGGCTGTTTGTGTGCAGGGCAGTAAATCCCCCATGGAAAGGCGTTCCGGGTAACTCGGCAGAACAATGGGATTGAGCCGTGACGGGCTCTGGGATCGCAGCCCTGGCATCGAGAGAGGCCGGGGGAGGCCCAGCTTCCCTCCCATCCAACGCTGCTCCAGGGGCATCGAGGCACTCCCTCTGATTGTGCCAGGAGGCAAAAAAGGACACAAAACGCCTCCTGGATCCTGTATTTTGGAACTTATGGAGGAACCAGGGCCTGGCTCCAAGGGATCAAGGGGTTTTCCAGTTTAAATTGTCCCTGGAGGGAGGAAATTCCCTCTGGCCACGAAGTGCTGGGGGAGAGGCCAGCACCTCCTTCCCACTGGGGGCCTGGACGATCCATAGGGATGGACAGAACCTGGCACCCCCTGCCCTGCACATCCTGCTGTGGGAACTGGCTCACTCTGGAGGTGTTCCCAGCACCCACATGTGGTTGAGCTTTTTATCCCATCGGGGAGCACCATTCCCAAAAAACAGTCCAAGATTCACCATGGGCTGTGGTAGGTGCTGCTCCAGCAGCAGAGCAAGGTTGGGATGCTTGGCTGAAAAAATCAAGCCTGACTAAAAAAAGGGGAGAGAATCAGGTGGAATCTTGGGAAGGAATTCCTGGCTGGGAAGGTGGGTAGGCCCTGGCACAGGGTGCCCAGAGCAGCTGGGGCTGCCCCTGGATCCCTGGCAGTGCCCAAGGGCAGGCTGGACACTGGGGCTGGAGCAGCCTGGAACAGTGGGAGGTGTCCCTGCCATGGCAGGGGTGGCACTGGAGGGGTTCTGAGGTCCCCTCCCACTCAGCCATTCCATGAAAACCCAGCCAAAGGCACCCCGTTCCAAGGTGACTGGAGCCCAGCATCCTGAGAATGTCCCGAGCTCCCAGGGAGCCTCTGTGCCCCAGGCCCCCCACCCTGCTGGCGGCTGCAGGTCCCAGGTTTGAGCCACCCTGAGCGCCAGAACAACTGTGGCAGCAGCTGCTGCGGGGGCACCCGGCCCTGCACGGCTCCCGGAACCATCCCGGGCCAGATCCCAGGGCAGGAACAGCCAGATCACAGGGCAGGAACAGCCAGATCCCAGGGGAGGAATGGCCAGATCCTCATGGGAAGTACAGCCAGATCCCAAGGGAAGCCCGGCCAGATCCCAGGGGAGGAACAGCTGGATCCCAGGGGAAGCACGGCCAGATCCCAGGGGAAGCACGGCCAGATCCCAGGGGAAGCATGGCCATCCTGGGGTCCCAGCAGAGACGCTGGAGGGGGAATCTCCATACAGGCTCTGTTTCCCCAGCTCCCAGCCAACTCCCAACTGAGAAATACCAGTGATCCCAGGGGCTCCAGAGGCACCCAGAGAACAGGGAGCGAGCACAGCGCAGAACGCCCCTGTCTGCTCTGGAGTTTTGGGGAATGCCGGGCACAGGAAATGGCTCCGGGTGGCTTTCTGGGGAGTTCCCGCGGGGGGAGCGTGCCCGTGCGTGCACTGCCGCTCCGGGCAGGGCGGGGACGCTGTCCTTACCCCAGGCGCTCCTTGCTCTCCTCCGGGGTGAGCTGGTCAAAGCTCTTGGCCTCGTCGGCGCCCAGGAAGGCGTCGTGGTCGTAGTCGAAGCTCTGGGCGTCGTCGTGCTCGCGGGCGCTGAGCGGGGCCTCGCGCACCACGCGCTCCTTGCGCTCCGTGGGCTTGGCCGAGCCGCACAGCGCCCACACGCCCACGCACAGCAGGAGCCGCGGGAACCGCATCGTGCCGGGCCTGCCTGCGGGGACACGGACACCAGCGTGGGACAGGGACAGGGGACACTGCTGTGGGACAGGGACAGGGGACAGGGACAGGGGACAGGGACACTGCTGTGGGACAGGGACAGGGGACAGGGACACTGCTGTGGGACAGTGACACCAGCGTGGGACAGGGACAGGGGACAGGGACACCGTTGTGGGACAGGGACAGTGCCGTGGGACAGGGACACCGGGACAGGGACACTGCTGTAGGACAGGGACAGGGGACAGGGGCACTGCAGAGGGTCAGGGACACTGCTGTGGGACAGAGACACCGCTGTGGGACAGAGACAACAGGACAGGGACACTGCCGTGGGACAGGGACACTGGGACAAGGACACTGGGACAGGGACACCATGATGGGGAACAGGGACACCACCGTGGGACAGGGACCAGGGGACAGGGACACTGCCGTGGGATAGGGACACTGGGACAGGGACGCCATGATGGGGAACAGGGACACCACCGTGGGACAGGGACACCGCTGTGGGATGGGTTGCTTGGGAAGAATAGAGTTTAGGGCCAGTTATCTTGGAAAAATTGGGGATTAGGGCAAATTATCTGGGAGAAATGGGGATTAGGGCATGTTTTTGGGGAAAAAACAGATTAATATTAATTTTAATACAGATTATGGGAGCAAAAATGATTGATCAATCCAGATGATCTGGATGAAATGATAAATGTGGATTGTCTGGGCAAAGATGATGATTTAATACAGACTGGGAAAAATGGGGAACTACTGCACATTATTTGGGAAAATGGAGAATTAGTGCAGATTTGTGTGGGCGCAAATGACTAATAAATGCAAATTATGGGGGAAAATGATGAATAGTCTGAGATCAAATTGATTAACTGATCCTAATTATCAGGGCACTGTAATGAACTGATATGGGTTATCTGGGCAAAAGTGATTCACTGACACGGATTATCAGGGCACAGGCATTCATTAACACAGATTATCAGGGCACAGTAACTAATTAACACAGCTTATCGGGGCACAGGGATTAATTAACCCAGATTATGGGGCACAGGGAATTTCCAGCCCCCGTGCACGTGGGCAATGTCCCGTTTCCCCAGAGCTGCTCCCGACCCCATCCCAGAGCAGCAGCTGGGCTGGGAAGGGATCAGGGTGGGGAAAGGGGTCCTGGAGGGACGGGAAGGGAAGGGAAGGGAAGGGAAGGGAAGGGTAGGGAAGGGAAGG
>JAWMRF010000058.1:163686-183108 GCA_035221435.1 Sphenopsis melanotis
CATCCATCCATCATCCATCCATCCATCCATCCATCCATCCATCCATCCATCCATCCATCCATCCATCCATCCATCCCAATGCTCTGGTGCAATGGTGTGACCCCCTGTGGGACCCACTGTGGGCACAGGGCATTCCCTGACAGCCTCATCCCACACTCCAGAGCTGAGCCCAACGGCTGGGCTCGGCCCAATCCCACAGAACCCAGACCAGGCCCTGGGCCCAATCCCAACCCCACAGAACCCAGAGCCGGGCCTGGCCCCACAGGTCCCTGGGCACTGTTCCTGGGCTCGGTCCCCAGCACTGTCCCCTCGTCCTGTCCCAAGGCTCTGTCCCCCAGCCCTGTCCTTGGGCCCTGTCCCTGGGCACCGTTCCCAGGAACCATCCCTGGGCACTGTCCCTGGACCCTGTCCCTGGGCATGGTCCCCAGGCTCTGTCCCCTGGTCCTGTCCCCAGGCACCGTCCCCGAACCCTGTCCTTGGGCACTGTTCCTGGGCTCTGTCCCCGGACTCTGTCCCTGGGCACCGTCCCCAGGCTCTGTCCCCGGGCTGGCACAGAGGACGGGGCACGGGCAGTGGCTCTGAAGGGCCCCGGGCTCCACCGGCGGGGCCGGGCGTGCCGGGGAAGCCCAAAGGCCGCTGCCAAACGGGACGAGGGCAGCCGGGCTCGGCGGCTGTGGGTGCCCCGCGGAGCAGGGCAAGGGCGGCGTGAGGGAGGTGCAGGAATCCCGCGGCCGGGGCAGCTCGGGAGCGAGCTGGCGGTGGGAGCACGATGGCCGAGGAATGCCCCGGCTAATCCTCCTGCCCGCCGCCGGCTATTTAGGGAAGAACCGAGGAGGCCGCGCTCGGCCCTGGCTCCGCTCCCGCTCCCGCCGGCTGGATCCGGGCCCGCGCCCCCTCCTGCGGCCGCTCCGCTCCGGGCCGGCCTCGGCCGGGCTGCCCCGGGCCGGGCCGGGCTGGGCACCGCGCTCCCGGCCGCAGGCACCGCGCTGCCGGCGCTGGAGCGGCACCGGGCCCGGGGAGCGGAGGGCGCTGCCGGGGCCGGGCGCTGGAGCCGTGATCTCAGGGAGCAGCAACGCGGGGGCGCTGCCAGCCCGGCTGCGGCAGCGCCAGCCCCGAAATGTCCTTGTCCCGGCACGGCGCTGTCCCCTGCGGGTCACCCGGCATTGTCCTGCCAGCCCGGGACAGCGCCGCTGGCCCTCGGCACCGGGGCAATGTCGGCGGTACCCGGGCGGCTCCGCGCGCCTCGGGCGTGTTTTGAGGAAGAAAAGAGGTTTTTGTTCCTGGTGAGGCCACGGCCAGACCTCCCGCTCCCCGCTTTGCGCCCCAAAATGCCGTGGGTGTCTCTGAGCCCCACGCTCCCGTTGGATGTACAGCCCGAACTCCAAGCGGCCGGAATTTGGAGCTCCCGGGACCCCGGGGCTGCGGGGAGGCGGCAGCTCCCACCCCGCGGCTTTCCCCGCCCTCCTCTCCCGCTGCAGGATGACGGATGGAGGTCAAAGATGACACCATCAGCGATGAATTTTCCCAGCTCTCTCCATCTACTGGGCCTTTGACTGGGAGAGCTTCAGCCAAAAAGGAGAAACTGTACCGGGGAATTCCTGGTTCCAGAGCAGCCAAATTTAATTAAAACCACTTCAAACATTAAAGCGATTCGCCAGCTAAATCAACGCAATGAGAAACCCCCTATCAATTCTGCCCTTCCCTCCTCGGGTTTGTTTCCCCAGGGAGAGGTCACGGGAGCAGTGGCCAGGCCAGGCCTGTGCCCCAGCAAGGGTGGAAGTGCCCAGGGACAATTGTGTGTCCCCGGTGTCCTGAGGAGCTCCAGTCCCTGCGTGTGGCTGTCGTGGCACGGTGCCTGTGCTGCAGGACGTCCTGGATTCGGTCCCTGTGCCCGCTCCTGTGTGTGCCCACGTGCGGCCCTGCCCGTCCCGGCTGCTTCCCGCTGCCCAGCAGATCTCAGCGCCCATTCCCGCTCTGCCCTTGGTCACCCGAGCCCGGAGAGCTCCCTGGGGCTGGCTCCCAGCGCCCGGCCCCTCGCGGCGCCCAGGGAACATCCCGTCACGGCTCCGTGAACTCAGCACCCCCCAAATAGCCCGGCGAGCCTGGCCCCCAGCAGGAGCGCTCCGGCCCCGGCGCTGGCCCGCGGATGATCTTACAGCCGGGGAAGCTCCAAACATGCTGCTCCTGCCCATAAAAAGCAAAGGGCCCTGGGCATGGAATCGTCGGGAACACGGGGACTGCGCCAGCCGGGGAGACGCTCCCGGGAGGCAGCGCTGCTGGAACGGCGAAAGGGCAGAGGGAGCTGAGGCTGGGGCGGGGGAGCCCCCAAACACAGCTCAGTCCCTCCAAGGGTTTGTAAAACACACCCAGAGCTCTGCTGCCGCCGTTTGGCTCCTTGGCCGCCTCGTCCCGATGGGAATACGTGACCCAAATCACGCACCAGAACCAGGTGTTAGGAACACAGAAGTGGTTATTCCGTTATATTGTGATCCCTGTTTTCCAATCGCCCCCACATCCCAGTGTGTCCCATACCACTGGCTCTGGAGACCATTCCAGAGAGCTGGAAGCTGGCAGAAGCTGTCCCCTCCCGGCAGTGCCCAAGGCACAGGCCCTGGGCACCACCCCAGCCGTGGAGCCCATCTGGTGGCAAGAGACTGCACAGGGAGGTCCTACTCAGTGAGAAGCTGAGGTTTCCAGGCAGGAAGAGGAAAAACACCTCACCGGAGCAAAGCTCCAATGGATAAAATTGGAATTTAATTAAATTAAGGAGATATCTGCAGAACTAGAAGATCCAAACCGCCCCCCAGCACACCATGTGATGCCCCCTGCCCGGACACACATGGAGACAACGGCCCCTCCAGAGCCTCCTGGACCGCAGCTGGTCCCGCTCTTCCGCGATTCCCAGGAATTCGAGTTCCTTATCTTATCTGGGCACCCGAGGCCGCCCTCAGGCGCCGCCGTCGGCCGGGCCGGCGCGCAGGTCGGGGCGCAGGCGGATCTCCACGAGGCGCACGGCGCGGAGCAGCACGGCCAGCTGCGAGCACAGCCGCGCCACCACGTCCAGCACGGGCTCCGCCAGGTCCCGCACGCCGCCCAGCACCTTCAGTAGGAACAGCAGCAGCGGCTGCAGCAGGCTGTGGAACAACGCCGCCAGGAACGGCTTCAGCACGTGGTCACCGACGGCTGTCAGGACACCGACCACCAGCACCTGGATTGGGGATGAAACCCTGTGTCTGAGGGATGCTTGCCAGCAGGAGTCACCAGACATGGGCTGAGGCACAAAAATCCCGCTACGGGAGGGAAACGTGCAGCAGTGGAGGTTCCTGCTCCCGGGGCTGAGGGGCTCTGCCATGCCCAGCAGCTGCTCCGGCCGCGGCTCTGCGGGAACAGGGCGGCTCACCTGCACCACGGCCTCGCCGAGGAAGCGGATCAGCTCCACCAGGAACAGGCTGAACACGCTGACCAGGCACCGCGGGACGGCAAAGAATTCCCGCAGCTTCCGCTGCACCGGCCACTCGGAGCTGCCGTGGAGAGCAGGGAGCGTCAGAGCCGGAGCGCCGGCCCGCCGAGGGGATGGATGCACCTCCATCCCGGAGCCCGCCGAGGGGATGGATGCACCTCCATCCCGGAGCCCGCCGAGTGGATGGATGCACCTCCATCCCGGAGCAGAGCCGGCACCCCAGGCAGCTCCTCGGCAGCACATCCCAGCTCCCAGCCAGCAAATCAGGGAGGAGAAAGCGCTGGAGCCGTGCTGCCACAGGCTCTCCCTGCACGGCCCAAACCCGCCTGAAGTAGCCCCAAAAGCCAGTCCCCGGGGATGGCACCCAGAGCAGCGGCTGGCCCGGGGAGCAGCAGCCCAGCTCCAGGGAATCCCATCCAACACCACCGGAGCAGCTCCGGCGTGGGCAGTTCTGAGGCTCCCTCTCATGGCCACTGCCACGAGGTGATCCGGAGATTTATTCCGGTTTCTCTTTCCGGAAAAATACCAAGTGAGGAGTGTGAATTGTGCCGGGCGGGGAGGAAACCCCAACCCAGCGGAGCACCAGCGTGTCCGAGAATGCATCGGCAGCAGCACCGGTTTGGGGTGGAAGGAACGACTGCAGGATGACCCAGACCCCGAGGTTTCCCCCCATTTTGTCCCCGTGACCAAACCCCCCGTTTCCCAGAATCCCCGCCGAGATGCTCCATCCATGCTGCTGCTCTCCCGCCCAGGATCCCACTGTGGAGAAACCCCCAGTGAGGCCGGAGCAGATCCCCCCGGGATCCTGGGGACACATCCCTTCAGCGCCCCATAACCGGTGCCTTGGGTGCCTTTCCCCATCCGGGATCAGCCCCTGGCCTGCGGCCAGACTCACACAGGCTGCAGCTGTCCCTCGGGATCAGCTGGGATCCCGGGAAAAGCACGGACAGGGCAAGAACAGGCAGAGCGGTGGGATAAGCTGCCGAGCAGTCAGTGATCCAGCCGGGAATCCAGCCGGGAATCCCCCTGCTCCGCTCCTACCCCCTGCTCACAGGGGTCTGAGCCTCTTCCCTGGGAATCCACCGGGATCTGAGCTTCTCTTCTCCCGGGAATCCGCGGGGCTCTACTCGCCCACCACCACCCTGAATCCAGTGGGATCCGCTCCTTCCTCCGAGCACTCCCCGGGATCTGCGCTCCCCTCCAGAAAGCCCCGCTCCCGTTCCCAGCGGCCGCACCGGGATCGGGGCGAAAATTAACATTAAACCCCTGAGATCTGCGAGTTAAACGGGGCGAGAGTGGCCCAAGCCCGCCGGGGCCCCCGAGTCCCCTCCGTCCCCCCGGGGACGTGCCCGACACCGGCACCGCCGGGGGCACATCCGCACCCCGCCCCCGCGTGGCACCATGTCGGGCTCCCGGTCACCGGCGGCGCCCAGGGCAGGGCGAGTCCCGGTACCTCCTTCGGTTCTTCCTCCCGGGGCGGGGCGGCGGCACCGGGGGGGCGCGGGGGGCACCGGGGGGGCCCGGCGTGCGGCGGGGCGCGCCCGGCGCCATGCGAGCAGCCCCGCCCCCGGGACAGGCCCCGCCCCGACCGGGGACAGGCCCCGCCCCCTGCTCATTGCCGTGCGAGCAGCCCCGGCCCCGGCCCCGCCCCGACCGGGGACAGGCCACGCCCATTCCCACTACGTTTTGCCGCTTTGGTCACGCCCACCTAAAACCGCGCCCCCTCATTGACAGACAGCTGGCTCGGGGCGGGGCTCGGGGGCGGGAGCAAGGGCACGCCCACAGATGAATGACAGCGAGTGTGACCAATCAAAACCCGCAAAGGCACCCGGTGTTCCCGCCCACCGCGGAGATCCCCGCGCGTCACGTGGAGAGAGAAATGGATGCTGTGTATGCAAATATACGCAAACCATATGCTAATGAGGGGTCTGCCAGCCGTGCGGGCTGACAGCCGGGCAGACGGGGCGGGATCCGGGAGGGGACACAGGGGGACAAGGAGGGGGGACATGGGGGAGAAGCCGTGGGGGCGCGGGGCCCACGGTGGGCGGGCGGAGGGACACGAGAAGGGTGACACGAGGGGGGTCCCGTGGGGACACCGGGAACCCCGCTCCACGCCCCGCGTCCCGGGGCGGGCCCGGCCGGTCTCGCCCCACGCCCACGCCCGGCCCCGCGTGCGGAAGCGCCGGGCGGCGGCCCCGGGAGCGGCCCCGAGCGCAGGTGAGACCCGGGACCGCTCGCGACGGGCGCGGGGAGTCCGCGGGGGGTTCCCGTGGGGAGGGGGTCGTGGGGAGGGACCCGTGGGAAGGGGGCCGCGGCAGTGGCGGGGCGATGCTGAGATGCCGGGGAAAGCCGCGGGGACAGGCGGGGACAGTGCCCGGTCCGTGAGCCGGTGGCCGCGGCCGGGCCCGTCCGTGCGACACGCGTGGGCCCTGCCCCGCCAGGGGGGACCGGCGGGGACCCGCGGGAGCGGGGGGCGCTCCCCTCGCGGGGTTCCTGTGACTGCCCAAAAACCGCGGTCGGACTTCCCGTGTCCCCCATGTGCTCTCCGCGTCCCCCCGTCCCTCGTGTGCCACCCCCTGTCCCCGTGTCCCCCGTCCCCGCTCATCCTCTGACCGTGTCCTCCCCATCCCGTGTCCGCTCTCTCCTAACGTCACCCGTGTCCCTCCTCCCTTCTCCATGTCCCCTGTCTCCCGCACGTTTCCCGTGTCTCTCCACATCCCCGTGTCGCTACAGGTGTCCCCCATCTCTCGTGTGTCCCTTGTGTATTCCCCTTGTCCACTCTGTGTCCCCGCGTCTCCCATCCCGCGCCCTCCCCTTGTCCCTCGTGTCCCCTGTCCCGTGTCCCCTCCGACCCCCTCACATCCCACGTTCCCCGTGTCCCACTTTCCCCTCGGTGTGTCCCCTGTCCCTCGTGTCCCTCGTGTCCCCTCCCCTTCTCAGCTCCTCTTTTCTTTCCCCGAAGCCACCGCAGCTTCTGCTTTCGGCTGCGGGCGCCGCCCCCGACACCCCCGGGGCAGGCAGAGCTCGGGGGGGCTCCCGCACCCTCCCGGCCCCGAAAGCGGAACCGGGGCTGCCCCGCAGGGCCGTGCGGGGCCGGTTCCTCTTTCGGGAGCGAGGGCGGCGCCCGCCGGTGCCCCCGGGCCATGGAGCCGCCGCGGCGGGTGCGCCTCAAGCCCTGGCTGGTGGCCCAGGTGAGCAGCCGGCGCTTCCCGGGGCTGCGCTGGCTCGACCCCGAGCGCCGCCGCTTCGTCATCCCCTGGGGACACGCCACCAGGAACCCCCCGGGACCGCAGGACCACGACACCATCTTCAAGGTGACACCGGGGACACGGGGCGGGAGCCACAATGGGCACGTGGGACGGGGACGTGGGGACCTGGGGACATGGGATGGGGGCGATGTGTGATGGGGTGACAGTGGGGAGGGACATGGGATGGGGGCTATGGGGTGACAGTGGGAACATGGGGTGGGGACGATGTGTGATGGGGTGACAGTGGGGACAGGGGATGGGTGACAATGGGGACAGGGGATGGGTGACAGTGGGGACATGGGGTGGGTGACAGTGGGGACATGGGGGACAAGGGACAGGAGTGACAGGGTGATGGGTGGCAGGGACACAGCATGGGGGTGGCCAGGATGATGGGGGCACACGGGACGGGGGGTGCCGCGCTGACCCCCGCGCAGGCGTGGGCGCAGGAGACGGGCCGGTTCCGGGCCGGGGACCCGCCGGACCCCCCCCGCTGGAAGGCCACGCTGCGCTGCGCCCTCAACAAGAGCCGCGAGTTCCGGCTGCTGCTGGACGGGCCCCGCGGCTCCCCGGCCCAGCCCTTCCGCATCTACGAGCTCTGCGAGGAGCCCCCCGGGGGCGCAGGTACGGGGGGCTCTGGGGAGGCCTTGGAGCAGCCCCCGAGGTCCCAGCCCCCCACAGAGACCTGACATCCCCCAAGTCCCCCACACCCACAAAGCCCAGCACCCCGTGAGGTCCCAGCCCCCCAGCAGTCCCCCACACCCCACAAGGACCCAGCGCCCCCAGAGACCTGCCCCCCCCAAGGGACCCACCCCCTGTGAAGCCTCAGTGCCCCATGAGTCCCCAGTGCCCCTCAATATCCCCCCATGAGTCCCCAGTACCCGTCAATATCCCCCCCAGCACCCCCAGTTCCCTCTGCATTTCCCAGCCCCTCTGTCCCTTGCAGACGGGGGAGACGAGGATGACTATGGCTGCAGTGGGGAGGAAGATGTTAGCCAGGTATCTGGCGGGGCTTGGGGTGGGGGGATCCCCAAACCGGGGATACCCCAGAGGGCCTGGGGGGTCCCTGTAACACCCACTCTGCCCTGCAGCTCCACAAGATGACATCCCTGAGCATCGATGGTGAGTGGGGGGCTCAGGGTGGGCCGGGGTGTCAGGGGGGCTGGGGTGCAGCCTCTGACCCCCCTCTCTGCTCCAGACACGCAGCACGGGGGGGACCTGCTGCCCCCCTACCCCTGGCCCAAGGAGGAGGCCCCCCCCTTTGCCAGCCACTGCCCCCCGGGGGGCCCCTTTGGGGCTCCCCCCCCGGCGCTGCTCCAGGGGGAGGCGGGGGGCACCCACGGGGCCCCTGAGCTGCTCCCCGGCGCCCTCGCCGAGATGGGGCCCCCCCTGTGCCCCCCGGGACCCTCGTCCAGCTGCCCGGTGGCGCCGACAGAGCACCTGATCCCCGACCTGCTCGTCAGCCCCCACATGCTGCCACGTGAGCAGGGCTGGGGGCCTGGGGAGCTGCCTGGGGCACCATGGATGTGGGGGGTGCAAGGACTGGGGTGGCCATGGCGGGTGGGACAGAGTGGCCATGGCTGTGGGGTGGCCATGGGGTGCTGGGACAGAGTGGCCATGGCTGTGGGGTGGCCATGGGGTGGATGGGAGTGGCTACAGGGTCGCTGGGTGAGGGTGGCCATGGGGTGGCTGGATTGGGGTGACTGTGGGCACAGGGTGGCTGTGGGATGGATGAGGGTGGCCATGGGGTGGCCATGGGGTGGCTGGATTGGGGTGACTGTGGGCACAGGGTGGCTGTGGGATGGATGAGGGTGGCCAGGGGGTGGCCATGGGGTGGCTGGAGTGGGGTGACTGTGGGCACAGGGTGGCTGTGGGATGGATGAGGGTGGCCATGGGGTGGCCATGGGGGGGCTGGATTGGGGTGACTGTGGGCACAGGGTGGCTGTGGGATGGATGAGGGTGGCCAGGGGGTGCATGGGGTGGCCCTGGGGTGCTCCCAGCCCCGCTGACCCCGTGTCCCCCCGGCAGTGACTGACCTGGAGCTGAAGTTCCAGTACCGGGGCCGCCAGGTGTGCGCCCTGACCGTCAGCAACCCGCACGGCTGCCGGCTGTTCCACAGCAGCCTGGAGCCCACGCGGGAGCAGGAGGAGCTCTTTGGGCCCCTGACGCTGGAGCAGGTGCCCTTCCCTGCTCCCGACACCATTCCCAACGAGAAGCAGCGCTTCTACACCCACCAGCTGCTGGACGTGCTGGACCGAGGGCTCATCCTGGAGCTCCAGGGCCAGGACCTCTTTGCCCTCCGGCTCTGCCAGTGCAAGGTCTTCTGGACTGGGCCCTGTGCTGCGCCGCAGCCCGGCCCCAACCCCATCCAGAGGGAAACGAGGACCAAGCTCTTCAGCCTCGAGGGCTTCCTCAATGGTCAGAGGGGAAGGGGGGGTGGCCCTGTGTCCCTTGGGGGCAATGGATTGGGATGGAGAGGCCAGCTGGGGTGGGGGCACACCAGGCACGTGGTGGCATCAGGGGACAAACGTGCAATGGGGACACCAGCTGGAATGGTGGGGGTACCAGGTGGCACATGGGAACCTGGTGGAATGTGGGGACAGAGCTGGGATGGGGTCACCAGCTGGCTCTCGGGGTTGCCCTCAGTGGCATGCTGGTGGTCCAGGCAGCCATGAGGTCCCATCTTGTCCCTCACCTCGGTGTGGGCCCCGCAGGCCTCATCCAGTTCCAGAAGGGGCAGACCTCCACGCCACCCCCCTTCGAGATCTTCCTCTGCTTCGGCGAGGAGTGGCCGGACCAGAAGCCCAAGGAGAAGAAGCTGATCACGGTGCAGGTGAGGGGCCGGCCCGCGGCTGTCCCGGGGCACGGCGGGGTCCCTGCCCCGGTGTGACACCCTGCGGGGTCCCTGTCCCGGGGCACGGCGGGGTCCCTGCCCCGGTGTGACACCCCGCGGGGTCCCTGCCCCGGTGTGACACCCTGCGGGGTCCCTGCCCCGGTGTGACGCCCCGCGGGGTCCCTGTCCCGGTGACGCCCCGCGGCTCCCGCAGGTGGTGCCGGTGGCGGCGCGGCTGCTGCTGGAGATGTTCTCCGGGGAGCTGTCCTGGTCGGCCGACAGCATCCCGCTGCAGATCTCGCACCCCGACCTCAAGGACAGGATGGTGGAGCAGTTCAAGGAGCTGCACCAGCTCTGGCAGAGCCACCAGCGGCTGCCGCCGGCGCAGCCCCCGCCCGGCCCCTCCGCGGGGCCCTGGGCGCTGCCGCCCGGCCCCCTGCCCCACTGACAGGGACACGGGGACAGTGGCACTGCCAGCCGGGGTGAGTCACTGCGTGGCCAGCTCGGCTGGTGGGGCCGGGGCCACCCAGCACCGTCCTCACCCCTGTCCCTACCCCCGTCCCCATGCCTGTTCCCCCAGAGCTGGCAGGGACCAGCACCAGGGGCTCTGCAGGGGAAGGGGACCATGATCCCCCCACCCTGCGCCCATCCCTGCACTGCCCAGGATAATGGCCCTGGGATTTTCGGGGGAAACAGCAAGAAAACAGGGCTGGGGCCACCTTGGACCTGGACACGCCAGGGATGGGGGTACCCAGCGCTGGGGGGGCACAAAGCAGCCCCAGCCCTGGGAGGAGAACCAGAGGGAGCTTAGGAGGTTTTAATTTATTTTTTCAGTTTTTTGTTGTTTTTTATTGTTCTCGAGATGGCTACACACCCCCGGAGGGAACCGCATGCGCCCGCCCTGCCCGCACTCGAGCCACCGCCTCCTACCCCAAAATCAAACCAAAGAAAACCCCGAAAAAGGGAAAAAAAAAAAAAGAAAAAACCAAACAAGAAAACAAACAAAAAAAGCAGAACAAAATAAAATATAAATCTCTATTTGCAGAGTCCGTCCTGCCTGTGTCGTCTCGGGAGTCGGCAGCAGGCAGGCCACGGTGGGCTCAGGGGGGCAGCGCCCCAGGACCCCCAGACTGACCCCCCCTTCCTAAACAATTTGTACTGTTTGTTTTTTGTTTGTTTCTTTTCCTTCTTTTTTGTCTCCATTTCACAGAAAGTTTTTCTACTTCTTTTGCTGCCAGGCGGAGCCGAGTGGCTCGGCGTGGCTCCGGTGCCTGGTGGGTTGCAGTCGGGTCGGAGGCGCCGCCCCGGGGCTGCTGCTCGGGCGGTGCCCAGCCCCGGGCAGGCGGTGGCCCAGCCCCGGGCAGGCGGAGCCGCCGGGACCCCCGAGCCCTCCTCCCTCCCGTGGCTCCGGACTCCGGGACGCGCTGGAGCGGGCGAGAGCCCTCGGCTGATTGTGGGACACATTCTTGGGTTGCTGTTTCCTGTCTTCTCCTTAAAGACATTCCTGGCAGGAGGAAGGGAGCTTCAGCCCTTTGTCCCCGATGTCCTGTGGGGCGG
The DNA here is from genome assembly GCA_035221435.1 of Sphenopsis melanotis. Taxonomy (NCBI): domain Eukaryota; kingdom Metazoa; phylum Chordata; class Aves; order Passeriformes; family Thraupidae; genus Sphenopsis; species Sphenopsis melanotis. Next base: position 174,782 of record JAWMRF010000058.1, read on the forward strand.
GGGACCCCGGAGCCAGCCCTTACCTGGGAGACAGGTGCCACGTGGAGCCGGAGCTATCGGAACAGGCGGGTGAAGTCCCTCAGAGCCCAGCAGACTTGTTTACATTCCTCAGCACTGCAAGACAAGGGGGGACATCGGGGGGTGACCCCAAGGGGACCCAGAGAAGGTGTCCTGCCGAGGGATGGGAGCTGGGAGCGTGACAGCTCAGCTCCAAGGTGTTGGGAGAGATGAAGGGACAATCATCAGGGCAGAACGAGGTTGGCAGCCCCCGAGACTGTCCCCGGAGGAGACCTGTGTGCCACCACAGTGGTGGCTGAGTGGAAGGAACCAGCTGCCCCCAGGCACGCAGCCTCTGGGATTTGTCCAGGGACGAGATGGAGCCAGGCAGAGGGAGGTGATGTTCCCAAAGCAGCTGGTGGCCCTGGGAAGGGACAGGCCTGGGCAGGGCCTGGCAGCTGGAACCAGTGACTCACGGGGATGAGGAGGTGGCTCAGAAGGGCCCGTGGCTCCGCAGGTATTGGGCCGGGCAGAAAAACCAGTTGGGTGATGGCAGAGGCGCCACACGGCCCCAGGGCCCCGTTCACGCAGATGGCACATCCCAGCAGGACCAACTGCACAGGCAGGGCTGGGGCTGCTGGAGGCCAGCCTGAAGGAGGGAGCTGGTGCCAGCTGGAGACCCCATGGCACTCACCTGGTGACCTGCTTGTGGAAGTCGGTGAGCTGTTTGTGTGTCACCTGGATGGCTCCGCCCGTGGTTTCCTTTGGCAACCCCTTCAGCGAGTTCTCCAGCCAGCGGCAGAACGTCTGTGCCAGGCAAAGGGAGCAACTCGGAATGTGGAGCCCAACCTGGCACCCGGGCCCTGCCTCGGCAGAGCTTGGGGGTGCCAGCCCTGCCCCTGGGGCCCATCCTGTCCCTCTGGGTCCCTCCCCTCACCGGGCGGTCGATCTGCATGATCTCCCAGAGCACCTCGGCGACGTCGGGCAGGGTGTAGGGCGGGAGGCAGAAGCAGCACGTCTGCAGTAGCTGGTTCACGAGCTGCTGCCCCAGCTGGGTCATCACCTGGTTGATGAGCTCCTTCCGCACCTCAAAGTCCTCCTCATGCTGTGGGAGGAAGGAGAAGGGGGTGGGCAGGGCCTGGGGACAGGACACACTGGTCCTGGGGACAGGGATAAGCTCCTCCCTCTACCGGTGGCTTGTGGGGACAACAGCACAGGGCGGATGAGGATGGTGGGGCTGACAGGGCTTGGAGCAGCCTGGGACAGCGGGAGGTGTCCCTGCCATGGCAGGGGTGGCACTGGAGGGGTTCTGAGGTCCCTTCCCACCCAGCCCATTCCATGATTCCATGGTGACATCCCCGTGTGTCACTCACGTCGTTGGCCACCCCGGTGTGGATCAGATCCCGCAGGAATTTCATGACGCTGCAGTTGGCGTCCCGGTGGTCCAGGGTGGTGGCAGCGATGGCCCACTGCAGGATGGGGATCATCACCTGGCTGCGCAGGAGGGTGATGGGGCTGCGCTGGATGAACCTGCCCGGGGACACAGACGCACGTCAGGGCAGGGCCTGCCTCTCCCCGCCCCACTGCTCCTGTGGGAGCTCCCACGGGGACCCTCCAGGAGGGGAGAGGGGCCGGGTGGCCTGTGCAAGGAGGTGGCACCTGGCTGCCAGGCGGAAGAGGTCATCCACGGTGTCCGGGTGGTTCTGGAGGCCGTTGGGTTGCTCGAGGAGCTGGAAGGTGGGGATGCAGAGAGCCTGGGGAGAAAAGGGACCCATCAGCAACTACCTGGGATCACTCCTCAAGCCGCCCTTTCCCACATGGAACAGGCCAGGGCTGCCCCATCCCTGGAAGTGTCCAAGGACAGGCTGCAGGGGGCTGGGGACAACTTGGGATAGTGGAAGGTGGCCCTGCCCATAGATGGGCTTCAAGGTCCCTTCTTACTCAAACCAATTTGAGATTCTATATAGACTGGATATTAGGGAAAACTCCTGGAAAGGCTGTCCAGCCCTGGCACAGCTGCCCAGGACAGGGGTGGAGTCCCCCACCCCCGGAGGGATTGAAAAGCTGTGTGGATGTGGCACTTGGGGACAGGGTCAGTGGTGGCCTCGGCAGTGCTGGGGGACGGTTGGACTTGATGGGCTCAGAGGGATTTTCCACCCTGAGTGCCACTGTGATTTGGGCAGGCGGGCCCCACCTGCAGCATGTCGAGCAGGCCCTGCCGGCAGCCCTCCTCCATGCCGTACTCATCCACCAGGATGCTGCCCAGGTAGAGGAAACAGGAGTGCTGGTGTTCCCGGTACACATTCACCATCTGGGGAGACAGGAACGCTGCACAGGCACCGCCACATCTGCCCTGACCCCACATCCCCTGGGCCCAGCCTGTCCCCTGTGGGCAGGGACATCCCAACGGACTCGCTCAGGTCCTGGGATCATCTCTGTGCTGAGGCCACCTGAGCCAGCAGCACTTCTCCATGGAAGCTTCCCCTTGGAGCCTGGCAGGAGCCAAGTGGAGCAGGGAACGCCCAGCTCTGGGACTCAGAGATCCTTCCCTCAGGCTGGGTTACCTCCCCAAGGAGCTGCACCATGCAGGGTTTCACACACACACACACACACACACACACATACAGGGATCCACAACATCCCTGCACTCCCCACCTCTTCAAAGCCTCTCTCCTCCCCAAGGGTTTATGCTGGAATTCCCAAGACTGCCAGGATTCACCACAGCACTTCCCAAGGTTTATGCTGGAATTCCCAAGACTGCCAGGACTCACTGCAGCACTTCCCCATGCCCACAGCCACCCCTGTGACACTCGTGGCAGTCACAGCGACCTGAGCCCCCGGGCCAGCTGTGTCCCCACCTGTGTGACGAGGGGCTGCAGCAGCGCGGCCGAGCCCTTGCCCACGCAGCGCACGGCGAAGCGCAGGCAGCGGCAGCAGCGCTCCACGATGCGGTTGTCGGCACTGTGCTTGTTCAGGGTCTCCGACAGCACCGGCCAGATCTGGGCACGGACACGTGCGACGGTCACACCTGACCCGGGACACTGCCCGCTCCCTCCCGGTCCCCAGAGCACCCAGATCCCAGTGAGGAATGGCAGATGGGGGAGGAAAGCTTTCTGGGGAGCCTGGGGGGGTTTATCCCCTCCAGTGCAGCGTGGCAAATGGGACACGGGCAGGGAAATCAAACACCTGGGGCATTCCCAGAGCCAGGGCCCCTTCCAGAGGGTTGAAGCCTCAGACTTCCCCCTCCACACCCCAATCCCTGCTTCCAGGAGGGACAGGAGGGTGACCCACAGCTCCCCTCCCATGCAGCCCTGGGCAGACACGTGGATCCGCCGGCAGGCAGGAACTGGGACTCTGTACAACACCCCAGGTACCCCCATAAACTTACACACCCTGGAAACCCCCACCCCAAAACCCCTCACCAGAACCCTGTCCCCAAATCCCAGCCCTCTCCCACGCACCTCCTGAATGACTTTTTGGCACGGGTGGACCTGGCCGTTCTCAACAATGGGGTTGGTGTGTCTGTGGAAACAGCCAAGGGTTAAAGAGGGTTTGGGATTAAAGACAAGGAAAAGGTTGGAGCTGTGGGAAGTGGACCAGGAACTGGCTTGGGGGGCACCTCAGGAGCTGGAACCTGGGGAAGCAGAGACTTCCACCAGCCCATTCCCCAAGCAACAGTGCCCCAGCTCCTTCCTCACCTGAAGATGACGGCGAGTCGATCCAGGGGCACTGTAGGGTCTGAGGAGAGGCCATTGCTTGGCTCCTGGGACAGCAGCTGGAAAACAAGGGAAAAGGATAGGATTTCAGGAGCACAGGTAGCCCTGGGAAGACACTGCCTGGACACTGACCCCACCAGCAGCACCTCCTCAGGTGGGATTAGGGAAGAGCTCAGTCCTGACCATGTCCTGTGTGGGTGCTGGGCCCCGTCCCCCACAGAACAAGTGACATGATGAGAGGGAATGGCCTCAAGCTGTGCCAGGGGAGGGTCAGGTTGGATAGTGGGGAAATTATTCCTGGCCCTGGCACAGCTGCCCACGGCAGGGGTGGAGTCCCCATCCCTGAAGGGATTTAGAAGCTGTGTGGATGTGGCACCTGGGGACATCAGTGGTGGCTTTGGCAGCGCTGGGGAACAGTTGGACTCAAGGGGCTCCAGGGGCTTCTCCAACCCAAACAATTCCATTACTCTAGGATACACCTCTGGCTCTGAGGACACAGCTGCTGTAGCAGGGCTGGGGCCTGGCCACTGTCCCCACTGTCCCCTCCCAGCTGCTGTTCCCCCCATCCCGACGCACCTTCTTGAGCGCCAGCACCTGCACGGCGCAGAGCTCGCTCAGGCACTCCGAGATCTTCTCCAGGGGCAGCCGGGCCAGCACCAGCGCCGTGCCTGCAAGGACACACACGGCTCAGGAGCAGGGAGGGCGGAGGGGCGATCACATTCCCAGATGGAATGGCGGCAGGACAGGGGCGGGGCCTGGGAGAGCTTCCCTGCAGCTGAACCTGGCTCTGGCTGAACCAGACACCGAAACGCTCCAGTCCCAGCAGGGAGTGACACTGGTGTAAGGGACAGGGACAGGCCAACAGATCCACAAGCACATCTGGGCTCACCACATGTCCCCAGTGTCCCCATCCCAGTCCAGCAGCACTATGAGATCTTGGGAATCTCCAGGGAAGGCATGTTGGGGCTCCCAGCCATGGAATATGAGGAGCACTGAGCTGCTCCCACTCCCAACGGGCAGCAGCTCACCCTCAGCTCTGGCACAGCCAGGATCTGGCTGTGGTGCCAACCACCCCGGGGGGAAACCTCCCTGGCTCAGGAATTCCTGGCTTGTTCTAAGGAAGGGAGAGAAAACCCTTTGGCAGGGAGAGGAGCAGCTCAGCCAGTGCTGGGGCATCCAGTGGAGCAAGGGGAGTTTTGTCTCCCATGACAGCACACGACTGCAGGGAAGGCTCCCTGGCTCTGGGGGTAAAGGCTCCAGTAGCACTGGAATTCACTAAAAATCTTTAAGGCACATCCCAAAACCAGCCGTGGTGGAGGAGGCTCATGGTGCCCAACAGTCCAGTGAGACACCAACAGTCTGAGTTAAAAATCTCCATTCTTGAGCCCAAACTCTCTAAAATGACCAATACTTCCAAATCTCCACTCTCTGTGTCCAGCAGGTGATTCCCAGAGATTGGATGGAGGAGTGACCCACTGCCAGCCTGGCTCTCAGCATTTCCCAGATGTTCTTCCCATGTATCCAGCCCAGGACAGTCCCTGAGCTCTGTCTCAGGGATGGGGACAGTTACCAATTGAGGATTTATTTCTGCTCCAACCCCAAGGGAACTCCTGAGGATGCCCTGCATGTGGAATAGGACTTGGGGCCCATCAGGACAAACCCCATGAGGATGGGCTCAGCACCCTGGGCAGCAGCTCCCATGGATCCCCCAGCAGTTTCCATGGATCCCCTGGCAGGTCCCAAGATAACCCCCAGAGCCCAGGGATACCCACCCTTGAGCAGCCCCACGGCGGCCTCGGGCGACAGCGCGAAGGAGTCGAGGGCGCGGGCGATCTCCAGCAGCCCCGAGAAGTGCTGGGCCATGTGGTCCCGGCACACGGAGCAGATGTTGTGGATGGCCTTGGCCGCGGCCGACGCCAGGCGCCGGTCACAGAGCCCCTTCATCAGGTAGCCCAGCACAGGATCTGCGGAGACAGGGGCTCAGTGGGGGCTGCGGGGGCACGGCGGGGACACGGCAGGGGCGCGGGACTCACCCAGGAACTGCGGGTTCCTGTCCACCACCTCGCTCATCTCGCCCACCAGCTCGATGCTGGTGTAGCGCACGGCCGTGTGCACCGACTCGGGCAGCCGCACCACGCCCTCCAGCACCTCCACCAGCGTCGGGTTGTTCTCCCTGCGGGACAGCCTCGGCTCAGTGCCTGGAGGGGCTGGGAGAGGCTGCCGGACCCTCCGCCACACAGGAGACTCTGAGCGTGCTATGTGACTGGGAGCACACCGGGACAAACCCTGCGAGCGTGGGGCTCAGCCCCACGGACACCAGTGCCACAGCAGGGAACGGACAGGGAACACTGAATGCCTCCAGGGAGAGCCCCACCACTGCTGGGGGACATGAGAACCAGGGGGTTCAATATCTGGGAGCTGAGCCCCACCACTACTGGGGGACACGAGAACCAGGGGGTTCATTACCTAGGGACTGAGCCCCACCACTACTGGGGGACACGAGAATCAGGGGGTTCAATATCTGGGAGCTGAGCCCCACCACTGCTGGGGGACACAAGAACCAGGGGGATTCATTATTTGGGAAGTGCCTCCTCCACTGTAGGAGGGTGTGATGGGGTGATCCCGGGCTGGTGGGGGCAGAGCCCCAGTGCTTCCAGCCAGCACTCCTGGGAACAAGGCATTGGAAAAGTGAGCAGGAGCAGCCTCCACAGAGATAACAGGAGCTGGTGATGTGAAGGGACTGAGGTGACTCCTCCAGGTGCCTGGGGAGCAGAGGGATAGGATTGCCAGCCTCACAAGGAAGGGAGGGATGGCGTTACCAGCCTCCTTGGAAAAAGGAGTGACAGCAATCACAGCCTCCCAGGGAAGAGAGGGATGGGGATCCCAGTGTCCCAGGAGTGGGAGGGACAGCATTCCAAGCCCAGGGAAGGTCAGTTGGGTTGTCCCACTGCTGGCAGTGCACAGGACTCGCTGTGGGCTCACCACCCTGGGTGTCACCTGTCCATGCTTCCACTGCCACCAACATAGGAGGAAACACTTTCAGGGACTTAACCTTCCCTATGGATACCTAGGAAAACTCCACCTGGATGTGGAATGATCCCCCATGAATGGTTTGGGTGTGAAGAGACCTGCAAGCCCCTCCAGTACCACCCCTGCCATGGCAGGGACACCTTCCACAGTCCCAGGTTGTTCCAAGCCCAGTCCAACCTGGCCTTGGGCACTGCCAGGGATGGGAATGTCCTTGGGATATCTGTAGTGTCTGTGTCACACGGAGGCAGCCCTAGCCCCCACAGGACACAGGCAGGACTCACTGGTCGACGCTCTTGGCGATGGAGGCCATGATGAAGAGCACGGCTTCTGTCACCTCCCAGGGCGGGTTCCCGTCCTTGAGCGTCGCGTAGAGCTGCAGGAGGGACGGTCACCGAGGGGCCACGAACCCCCGTCACCAACCCCTGCCCCAAGGCCCTGCTCCTGACCCCTCGCACCCCCAAACTCCCACCCCTCACCCATCCCAGCCCCAAACTCCCGCCCCTGACCAATCCCACCCCCAAACTCTCGCCCCAGCTGTGGGCCCACAGAAACCCCACATTCCACACTGTGGGACCACAGCGGCTTTCCCCAACATGTCAGAAACCTCCTGCAGCTCCCACACCTCCTGCTCTCCCAGAACAGTTCCCACCACACACTTCCTTGTGCACGAGATGTGTGGGACCTCCTCCAGTCCCAAAGGCCACCAGGGCTCGGTGACCTCCCCTGGCATTTGCCTGCACCTCACTGCACTCCCACAAACCCACCTGAGCAAAACACTCCACTGAGCCCACCAGGAAGATGAGGTCCTTCACCAGGTCCGAGACACGCATCCGGAACTCCCCGAAGTCATCGGTCTCCTCCGGGACTCCCTCCTGAGGGAGAGGAGGGAGAGCACAAGGGCAGCTCAGGGGAGTTCAGGCTCCCACTCAGCCACAGCCAGGAGAACACCAGTGATTCTGTTTCAAGGAGATCCAGCATTCCTGCCCTCCTGCCACAGACCAGGCTGCTGGAGGGTCTGCAGGGCTGTGCCCAGAGAAAACAGGACCAGCCTGAGCACATACCATGTATTCCTGCTCCAACAAGTGGAGGAAGGGATGGGAAGCAAGGGGATGAGGAGGGGAGGAGAGAACAAACCATCCCAGAGTGTACAGAAGAAGATACCAGCTGGGGCTAGTAAGCCATGCCATCCTCATCCCAATAAAACTGCCTCAAGCAGGGACAACACAGCTTCCAAGGGGACACACATCCCACTGCCCAGCTGTTCCCTAGGGACACACACACACACACACCCCAGCTGTTCCCTAGGGACACACACATCCCAGCTGTTCCATAGGGACACACACACACACACACACACATCCCAGCTGCTCCACATGGACACACACACACACATCCCAGCTGTCCCACAGGGACACACACACACATCCCAGCTGTTCCCCAGGGACACACACACACACACATCCCAGCTGTTCCATAAGGGACACACACACACATCCCAGCTGTTCCACAGGGACACACACACACACATCCCAGCTGTTCCACAGGGACACACACACACACATCCCAGCTGTTCCATAGGGACAC
>JAWMRF010000058.1:221985-257694 GCA_035221435.1 Sphenopsis melanotis
GGGGGGCGGGGGTGAGGTCGGCCCCCCCACCCCGCGGCGCGGCCCGTGGCCGCGCGCCGGCGGCTCCGGCGTCACCGGAGCGGGATCTCGGCCCCGCGCCAAGACCTTCCCAATGCAATAAAGGAATGGATTTTGGGGGGTGGGGGGCTCGGGGGGGGCGGGGGGCACAGCCTGAGGGCTGGGGATGGACGTCTGCAATGTATTCAAGCAAAAAAATTCCTCAAAAACCCACGGGAAGGGGAAAAACCCCGTAAGCGCCTGGGGGGTGGTTTGGGGGGGATCTGGGGGGGGGGAGAGCGGGTGCCCCCCCGCTTTGCTCTGCACCCCCTTTCCCACGGTGTTTGTCACCCCCCCGGGCCTCCCGGACCCCCCGGCACAGGGCTATGGCTCCTGGGGGGCTGGGGGGGCCCCCACGGGAGACCTGACCAATGATTGTAACCACCTTCACTAAAAACGGCATTTTTAGTCCTTTTATTTGACTGGGGGGGAGGTGTGGGAAACACCCCCCCGTCCCCGGGAGGGGGTGACAATGGGGACACCCCCCCCAAGGGCTGCTCATGGAACGGGGGGGACTGGGAGAAATTAAGGGCTTGGGGAGGGGGGGGAGGTGACAATGGGGGGCCACCAGCATCGGAGGTGGCGCCGGGGGGGTCCCGGTGGGGACCCCAAGTGCCTCGTGGGGGTCCCGAGGGGATGAGGGGGTTGGGGGGGTCGGGCAGCAGAGAGGGGGGGCCTCCCGGTTGCTCGGGCACTGGAATTACTTTAATTTCTTGTTTTAGCTTTAAAATGTTCTCGGAGGGGGGGGGCAAAGCTGAGCTAAAATTTAGGGTTTGGGGGTGTCCGGGGGGGGGAGGAAGGCGGGAAGGAGATGCAGAAGTTCCCTCTCGGGCTGTAAACGCCGGAAGGATCCGACGGTACCGCGAATCCAACAAAAAAAAAAACAAGTGTATTTTTGTATTTTAATAAATATTGTTCCAAATTTGTAACGCCGAGTGCCCGAGGGGTTAAACGGGGGCGCTCGGGGGGGCCGCGGGGCCCCCCCTCCCCGCCAGCCTGAAAGGGGTTTTTTGTCCTCTCAGCAGGAAAAGCTTTGGAAAAATCGCGGAGCGGGAAAGGGAGATGGAGGGAGAGGATGGAGGAGGGGAGGGGGCGAGGACAACTCGCTGGGGGTGACATGGGGGTGACAACAAGAACTGGGGGGGACATCAGGGCGACAAGAACTGGGGGGGCTAAAATTAGGGGGTGACATTGGGGTGATGAGAATTGGGGGAGGACATGGAGGGTGACATGGGGGGACAATTACAGGGTGATACTGGGGGGAGTGATGAGAATCAGGGGTGAGACAGCAGCGGGGGGCACTGGTGGGGGGGCACAGGGGGACCCTGGTGTGGGGCTGGGGGTGTTGGGGGTCACCCCCCATGCTGGGAGTTCCCGGCTGGAATTGGGATTAGAGGGAGGGAGGAGGGATAGGGATCAATCAGGGGCACTTCCCCTGCCCAGGAGGGACAGGGGGACACTGGGACCCCCCTCTGGGGGGACAGTGGGATCACAGAGCCTGAGGGGACAGCGGGATCCCCCATTCTGTGAACGGGGACACTTTGAGGGGACACCAGGAGCCTCGGCTGTGTGGGGACACTGGGACCTCCAGCCTGGTGACAGGACACTGGGACCCCAGCCTGGACACCGGGTGCCACTGACAGGACAAGGGGTGTGCTGGGTGCTGGTGGTGGGGACAAGGGACACAGGGACAAGGGACACAGGAACACAGGGACAGGGACACAGGGAAAAGGGACACAGTGCAGGGACACAGAGTGTCCCTCTGACACTGGGGACCTTGGATGGCACCAGTGTCCCCAGGGTGCCACCTCCACCCCAGTGCCACCACCACATCCAGGGGGCTGAGCCCCTGCCCTGGTCACCACACAGTTGTCAGGGTTCAGTGTTGGGATTTGGGGGATTTTTAGGATTTTTGCAATTTTTGGCAGATCCGGGTCAGTTTTTCCCAAAATCATATTCCTGCTTTTCCCTTTATTCCTGAATTTTCCCACCCAGGCCAATCTGGGAATGCCAACACCTCCTGTTCATCCTGGGGGATGAACCCCCCTGTCCTCCTTGTGCTGGGGACAGACAGGAGTGATACCCAAAATCCTGGGAATGCTGCAGGGGACTGGAAGGATTTATGGATTTTATTAGCACTGATTTTAGCCCAAAATTAGAGTAGCTGAGTTCATCATCATCATCATCATTATCCCATCCTAATCCTGATCCTCAACCTCATCCTTATCCCCATCCCATCCCATCCCATCCCCAAACCCCTCAGGTTCTGGACCCCCCCAGCTCCCACTTTCAGGAATTCCATCCCATCCATCTTGCTAAGGACAATCCCTGTGGCACCCTGGCCCCTGGAGCACCCCCAGGTCTTTCCCTGGAATGATTCCTTCGGAGCAGGGTGGGAATCAGGCTCTGGGATGTGGGGAAAGGCAAATACTGACAAATTAAGACCAGGGATTTTTAGGGAATGACTGGGAAGACCCCATGGCAGCGGGATTTGGAGCTCTGCTCATGCCTCCCCCGGCATCGGCGGCTCTGGAGGGAGTGGGGTGAGGTGGGATGGGGTGGCATGGGATGGGATGTGGGACAATGCAATGGGACACAGTGAATGCTCCCAGCACAGGGCTGGGATCAGCCCTGGGATTGGGATTTGTGCTGGGATCTCTGCTGGGACTGGGATCGGTGTTGGGATTGACCCTTGGATCAGGGTTGGGATTGGTGCTGGGATTGGAGTTGGGATCAGCACTGGGATCAGGGTTGGGATCAGTGCTGGGATCAGGCTGGGAATAGGATTGGGATCAGCACTGGGATCAGATTGGAATTGGGATCAGTGCTGGGATCAGTGCTGGGATCAGGGCAGGACTGACCCCCTGGGAATCCGCATCTCCAGCAGACAAAAGGCACTGGAACGTGTGGGGGGGCCGGGGCAGTTTCCCGGCGTTCCCGGAGGATCGGCAGCTCCTGCAGGACCAGCACGGCCGTGGAGGAGCCGAGGGGCTCCCGGGGGTCCCCTGGGCCCTTCCCGGGTGCTGCGGGAGCCGCGATCCCGCCGGAGCATCCCAGCACCCCCTGCCCCCCACGCTGCGGGGCCGGTTCGTCAGCGGCGGCTCCGGGCCCGTGAGTCAGCAGCAGCCGGAGCCGCCGGATAAAAATATCCCACGGCTGTGGGGGTGGGCAGGGACTCGGCTGCCGGCGGGAACGCGGCCGGGGCCACCGTGGGAACCGCGGGGACCCGCGCCGGGACCCGCAGCCGGAGCCAGGGATCGGCCTGGGCGGCACCCCGGCTTCCCACGGCCTCCCTGCCACGGCATTCCTGCCCCGCATCCCCAATTCCTGCCCCGCATCCCGAGATCCTGCCCTGCATCCCCAGCTCCTTCCCTGCATTCCCAGCTCCTGCCCTGCATCCCCAATTCCTGCCCTGCATCCCGAGATCCTGCCCTGCATCCCCAGCTCCTGCCCCGCATCCCCAACTCCTGCCCTGCATCCCCAACTCCTTCCCTGCATCCCCAGTTCCTGCCCTGCATCCCCAATTCCTGCCCCGCATCCCCAATTCCTGCCCCGCATCCCGAGATCCTGCCCTGCATTCCCAACTCCTGCTCTGCATCCCGAGATCCTGTCCTGCATCCCCAGCTCCTGCCCTGCATCCCCAACTCCTGCCCTGCATCCCCAATTCCTGCCCTGCATCCCCAGTTCCTGCCCTGCATCCCCAATTCCTGCCCTGCATCCCCAGCTCCTGCCCAGCACCCCCAGCTCCACGTGGCCTCCCCACCGCCCCGTTCCTGGGCAGCAGCCCATCTTCCCACGGCCTCCCCACGACATTCCCGGGAAGCGTCCCTGCTTCCACGTGTCCTCCCTGCCACAGCGTTCCTGGGAAGCAGCTCCGGCTCCATCTGGCCTCCCTGCCACGGCATTCCTGGGCAGGTGCAGCGCCCGAGCCTCCGGAATGTGCCGAGGCAGCGGAGCGAAGCCCTTGGGATGCGGGTCAGCAATTCCCGGCAGCGCGAGATGCTGAGCAGGGAGGGGGACGACTGCAGTGTCCCTGTGTCCCTGTACTCCCGTGTCCCTGTTACTCCATGTTCCTGTATCCCTGCACCCCTGCATCCCTGTGTCCTCGTGTCCCTGTGTCCCTGTTTCTCCACGTTCCTGTATCCCTACACCCCTGTGTCCCTGTGTCCTCGTGTCCCCGTGTCCCTGTCCTCCTGTGTCCCTGTTTCTCCTCCTTCCTGTATCCTCCTGTCCCTGTGTTTCCCTATCCTCAGGTCCCTGCATTCCCATGTCCCTGTGCCCCTGTGTCCCTGCATTCCCACAGCCCTGTTTCCCCGTGTTCCCATGTCCTTGTGTCCCAGCATTCCACGTCCTTATGCCCCTGGGACTCCACATCCCCATGTCCCACATCCCTGTGCTCCTGCATTCCCATGTCCCCACAGCTGGCACCACCAGCCTGCAGCTGCTGCCACATCTGGACCCACACCCACATCTGGATCCACGCCTGCATCTGGGTCCACAGCCACAACTGCACCCGTGTCCACCACATCTGGCATCCATGGCAACACCTGGATCCAGGGCCACAGCTGTCACCGTGCCCACAGCTGGATCTCTGCAGCCACATCTGCATCCACAAACCACGTCTGTATCCCTGCCCACAGCTGCACCCATGTCAACATCTGCATCCCTGCCCACATCTGGATCGGTTTCTGGGGATCCATGCCCAAAACTGCAGCTGGGTCCACATCTGCATCAACCGTGTCTGCAGCCACAGCCACATCTGGATCCATAAATCCCATCTGGATCCATAATTCCCATTTCTATCCATGCCCACATCTGCACCAGTGCCAACATCTGGATGGGAGCATCAGTCCCTGAATTTTGGCTCAGCGGGACTGTGACAGTCGGAGGGGGAAGGATACGGTATCCACCTCAGAATTGTGAATCAAGGAAAAATTACCCAAAATGGGCCCTGAGCTCCGGAGCTGCAATCAGGGAAATCACAGGAGTTCCAGGGAATTTTAATATTCGGAGACGTTAACGGGAACAGCTTCAAACAGGGATCCATCTGGAACCCAGCCCCACATCCAACCCCACATCCGTCCTGCACCTGCCCAGAGCACTCTCAGTATCCCCTGGGATCTCCTGGGATCTCCTGGATCTCTCAGTAACACCTGGGATCTGCCGGTGACACCTTGGATCTCTCAGAACCACCCGGGATGTCTCCATATCCCACAGGATACTCCTGGTATCCCCAGGATCTCCAGGTGCAGCTCACAGCTGCTGCCCCCGGATCCCCCCGGATCCCCGCGCCCGGCTCCGGCCGTACCTCCCTCTGCAGCACGAGCTCCTTGGTGAAGAGCGTGGCCTCCTCGCTGAAGGGCTCCCCCTCCTGCGTCAGCCCCGGCGCGTTCCGGGCACCCCGCGGGCACTCGATCCCTGCGGGAAAACCGGGCAGGGTCAGGGCTTGGGAACGGCACCCTGGGAATGGCACCCAAGAATGGCACCCCAGGAAGGGCACCCCGGGAATGGCACCCCGGGAATGGCACCCTGGGAAGGGCTGGGAGGGAAGGGGACACTGGAAAAAAGGGAGATGTGAGGAGCTCCAGTAGGGTCCAGGGGTGGCACGGCTGTGGGACAGGCTGGGATCAGCATGGATGGGGACACAGGGACAAACAGGGATGGGAACACAGGGACTAAAAGAGATGGGGATGCAGAGGCAAGCAGGGATAGGGACACAGGAATGTGTCTGTAGGGATGGGGACTTGGACAAACAGGGATGGGGACACAGGGATGTATCTGCAGAGATGGGGACTCAGGGACAAACAGGGATAGGGACACAGGGACATGTCTGCAGGCATGGGGACACAGGGACAAACAGGGATGGGGACACGGGGACACATCCAGCCCCCCACCCAGATCCCTTTGTCACAGCCGCTCCCCTGCCCCCTTCTCCCGCTGCCCCAGGGATCCCCCTGCTCCAGCTCAGAGCACAGGGAAGTCCTGCATTATTAATGATCATTTACATAATTTGCATAATGAATGAAGTGCCGGGAATACAGCTCCAAGCTGGAGCCATGAGTGAGGAGGTGACACATCCCCAGGGCCATGTCAGTGTCACCAACACCCAGGGACACAAGGACACGGATCCTGCCCGGAGCAGCTGGGAGCGCCCAGAGCCCATCCTGAGGGACAACGTCCTGTGCCACCGGGTCCTTCCCCATCCCCATCCCCATCCCCATCCGTGTCCCCATCCTCATCCCCATCCCTGACCCTGTTGTATTCCCATCCCATCCCATCCCAGTCCCCACTCCCAGGCCGTGCTGCCTCCAAGGAAAGCCATTTCCAGGGAATCCAGCAGAAGCTTCCCAGCCCTGTCCCTGCCCTTCATGGCACACATCCTCTGTCCCCAGAAATGGGGACAGAAAGGGGGGATTTCTGGAGAAGGGGAATTCTGGGAAGCACAGCAGAATGTGAGATGGGGAGCAGGAAATCCTGGGATCTTTTTTCATGATTTGGAACCATCAGGCTCCCCCAAGATCTGGGATCACCCCAGGATTCTCCTTCCAGCACTGGGTGGGCTCTGGCACGGCTCTGATCCCGACCCTGGCTCTGATCCTGACCCAGCACTGATCCCAAATTTCTCCAGCAAGGAGCATCCCCCAGTGCCACCCTGGGAGTGGGAATGAGGGGCTGGAGCTGCCCTTCCTCCTCCATGGAAGGGGCCAGGGGGCTCATGGGCCACAATGGAATTCTTTCCCTCAAAATAACAAGGGAAGAGCTGAGGAAGCAGCAGAATCCTTTAACTCCGCCAGCTCCCGGCTCCTCGGGGCTGGGATCCTGCACCGGACCCACTCCGGCCTCTGACGCTTCCCAAGCCCACCTGAGGGAAGGTTCTGGAAGAGGGAAAGCTCTGAAGGCTGGGCTGGGCGCGCTCATCCCCCCGGGAATGCTGGCGGGAGCGGGGAGAGGACGCTTGGCACCCGGAAAAGTTCTCCAGCACTTTAAAAATAGCAGCTAATCCCGGATCCGCGGCTGTGCCGCGCTTCCCGGGAAGCCGTGACGGATTAATGAGGGATGCGGCTGGAAGTGCTGCAGCCACCGCGCTCCCCTGGGCTTCCCAGAGAATTCCAGCACAATCCTGCCCAGCCGGGGATGGAGGGGGCAGCTGTGGGGCTGCTCCCATCCCGGAATCAGCCCCGGAGGGATGGGGGCAAGAATTCCGCAGCATCCCGGAGTACCCTGCGGCATCCTGAGCATCCCAAGGTATCCCTCAGCGTCCCATGGACATTCCAGAGCATTCCTGGTGCCCCACAGCAGCCCTGGGATATCCTGAAGCATCCCAAGGCATCCCGGGGCATTCCACAGCATCCCAGAGTATCCCACAGCATCCCAGAGTATCCCACAGCGTCCCTGCAGGATCCTGCACCAGGATTCCAGGAGGAATTCCTCCCCGGCCCTCAGTGTGAACAGACAGAACAGATCTTTCAGGGAGAATCCCTTGGAGCAAGGACCCTTCCAGCCTTGATTCCAGGGATGTGAGCACTTTGCCCCCTCGCTGTGTCAGAGTCACAGCCAGGATCCAGGATGGCTCTGGGCTGGGATCTGCTGTGCCGGGGCTGAGCGCCAGGGATCAATCGATCTCCCACAGGATTTATGGATTTTGGGAGCAGGGGAGGTGAGCCGGAGGGAGGGGACACCCAGGAACCGGGGGAGTGGGACTGGAATGCTGAGGATCCACTCCAGATCCCGGCGGGAGCAGCACTGGGACAGCCCCACGCTGGGAATGCTCACACAGCAAAACTCCGGATTCCCATCCCCGCCTCCCAATCCCGCAGGTCCAAGGGAAGGTTTTGGACCCCTTGGAGCCACTTGGTCACTCCAACATCCCCAGAGGTGCCCCCTCATCCCTCGGGAATCCTCCCTATCCCAGCCCCCGCTCCGGGAAGGCGTCAGGCTCTGGAGTTTTGCCGGGAGAGAGGAATTCGGGATTAAACCGGCGCCTGTATTTGCACATATTTATAGTGCTCTGACGGATCTATTTTAGCTGGAAAGCCGGGATGAGCTCCCTCGGGAGCATCCCTGGAGTCACATTTTAAGGGACTTGGCATCTCTTTCTGGTGCTCATTTGCATTTGATATCCATAAAAAAGGCAGGCGTTGATAAAAGGCGGATATTTATCCTATTCCTGGCTTGGCAGAGGAGGGTTGGGAATGGCACCGGGGAGAAATCCAACAAAAAACAGGGAAAATAAAAGCCAGAAGGTCCCGCCAGGATCATGGGATTCTATGGGATGGGATGGTCTTGGGGATGAATCTCTTCTAGAACAGAGCAGGGTGGAGCAGGATTCCCAATGGAGCAGGAATTCCCATAGAGCAGGACCACGGAGCACGAATCCCAGTGGAGCAGGAATTCCCGTGGAGCAGGAATCCCATTGGAGCAGGGATCTCCAGAGAGGAGAACCATGGAGCAGGGATGCCCATGGAGCAGGGACTCCCATGGAATAGGGACTCCCCTGCGGAGCAGGGATCACAGCACCAGTGGGAGCAGGGATGGAGCCCCCACTTCCCAAAGGCCCATCCCAGTGCCGGTGTCCTCGGGGGACAGAGACAGGACACATTCCCAACTCTGGGAACAAAGGGATGGACAAAGAATCCCTGACTCCATCCTTGCTCCCCCCAGGATAAACACTCCCACCTTTCCCAGTGTTTGATCCTAGGACTGAATCCTTTAAACGCTGATGGAATTCTTCCTCATCCTCATCCCCATCCTCATCCCATTCCTATCTTCATCCTCACTCTCATTTTGATCCTCATCCTATCACCATTCCCATCCCCATTCCCATTCTCATCCCCATCCTGCTCCTCATTCCCAACCCATCCTATCCCCATCCCCATCCTGGCGTTCCCTCCCTTCTCCCCAGTCTGTGCTTCCCCACCTGCTCCCAAGTTTTTTGGGTGGGATCACCCTTCCCAATCCCAACCTCTCCCACCTCTTCCACCTTGGCCTGAGGCAGCTCCAGCATTAATTGCGACCCTTCATCCTGGGATGCCCCAATCCAGGGAATGTTCCCCTGCCAGCCTGGGGGATGTTCCGGTGCCAATCCCAGAACGAACCCCGTGGTGCCAATTCTGGGATCCCAAGTGCCAATTCTGGGAACCCTGCAGTGACAAGCCCAGGACCCCACAGTGCTGATCCCAGGAACCCCATGGTGCCAATCTCAGAACCCTGCAGTGCTGATCCCAGAACTCTGTGGTGCCGATCCTGGGATCCCAAGGTGCCAATCCCAGAAACCCCACAATGCCAATCTCAGAACCCCACAGTGCTGATCCCAGGATCCCATGGCACCAATCCCAGGATCCCACAGCACCAGTTCTGGGAACCCTGCAGTGCTGATCCCAGTATCCCACAGTGCTGATCCCAGAACCCCGCAGTGCCAATTCCAGGAACCCAACAGCGCTGACACCTGGAACCCCACAGCGCTGATCCCAGGACCCTGTGGTGCTGATCCCATGATGCTGATCCCAGAACCCCGCAGTGCCGATTCCACAGTGAATCCCACAGTGCTAATTCCAGGAACCCCGCAGTGCTGATCCCGAGTATCCCGCGGTGCCAATCCTGGGAACTCCATGGTGTCGATCCCAGAACCCTGCAGTGCCAATCCCGGAAGCCCGCAGTGCCGATCAAACAGTGCCGATCCCAGAATCCCACAGTCCTAATTCCAGGAACCCCGCTGTGCCGACCCCGGAATCCCGTGGTGCCAATCCCGCGGTGCCAATCCCGCGGTGCCAATCCTGGGACCCCGTGGTGCCAATCCCGGGATCTGGTAGTGCCAATCCCGTGGTCCCAATCCCAAAACCCCGCGGTGCCAATCTCAGGATCCGTACCTGCGAGCAGGAAGGTGATCAGGCAGGTTTCCTTGGGCAGGAAGAGCTTGAGGCGGGAGCCGCTGAACACGTACTCCACCACGGCCTCGGAGCGGCCGGCGCGCTGCAGGAAGGGCAGGAACTGCTTCGCCTTCTGCGTGTCCTGCGGGAAAACGGGAATTCAGGGACCCCGGAACCCCCACCTGCCGGGGCTGCTCCTGTCCCCTGTGCCAGCTGGGGTGTGACATTTGGGCACGGAGGGAGCTGAGCTTCCAGCTGGAAATAGGCTGTGCGCCCCAAACACAGCCCAAATCCCAAATATATCCCAAAACACATCTCAAAATGCATCCAAAAATCCCAAATACATCCCAAAACAAATCCCTAATATATCCCAAGTATATCCCAAAATGCATCCCAAATCCATCCCAAATCCCAAAAATACTCCAAAACACATCCCAAATACATCTCAAAACACATGTCAAAATACATCCAAAAATCCCAAATACATCCCAAAACACATCCCTAATACATCGTAAAACAAATCCCAAATACATCCCAAAACGCATCCCAAATATATCCCAAAATGCATCCCAAATCCATCCCAAAATCCCAAAAATATCCCAAAGCACATCCCAAATACATCTCAAAACACATCTCAAAATACATCCAAAAATCCCAAATTCATCCCAAAATCCCAAAAATATCCCAAAGCACACCCCAAATACATCTCAGAACACATCTCAAAATACATCCAAAAATCCCAAATAGATCCCAAAATAAATCCTAAATATATCCCAAAACGCATCCCAAATACATCCCCAATCCAGCCAAAATGCATCCAAAATTCATCCCCAAACCCATCCCCAAATCCATCCCAAAGCCCATCCTGTCTCCCCCCACAGGGCAGCTGCCTGGACCAGAAGGACAGATCCGGCCCCATTTCCCCATTTCCCCCATCCCTACCGGAGCATCCCATCACTCCCCCTTCCCCGGATCTGCCCCTCCCCATCCCAGCATCGAAGGGCTCCACAGAAATCCTCAAAAATATTAATCAATTGAGGAAAACGTAATGAGTTCTGCTGGGAGGTGTGGGGATCCCCAGATTCCCTCAGCAGAGCCAGGCAATCCCGGATTCCCACTGGCATTCCTGGTTCTCAGGCTATGGGGCAACTCCCGGTTTATTTATCCGAGGAAAAAAGGGAAAAACCCCCCAGCAGCTCCCAAAACAACGGCACGTGTGGGTTCTATCCCATTTGATCCCCTCGGAATTCCCGCCCATCCCGTGCCCAAGGGGATGGATCCTTACTCCGGAGATGTCGGCCACCCTGTGGATCGGCACCTCCTTCTTGCTGTGCAGCCCCTTCCCGTTCTTGATGGCCCTGGAGAGGAGAGGGAGCGCCGGGAATCAGCTCCTGCCGCAGCAGGATGGGAGCTGGAGCCTCCCCTGTGCCCGCCGGGACACCCGGGCTGTCCCAGCCATGGAATGAGGGCTTCCCACGAGCCAGGATGGGGAATGCTGCACATGGAGGGCACTGAACACACATGGAAAACTGGAGCTGCTGCCAGATCCAGGCCCAACACTGGACTCAGAACCAGATCCTTGTCTAGGCACAGGGATGCAGGGCTGGGATGCTCCCCTGGGATGTTCCCCTGGGATGTCCCCTCGGGATGAGGCCACCAAGCTCTCTGTCCCCACCTGGAACATCCCCTCGTGCCCCAGGGCCTGGCCTGGAGGGTTGGGAAAGGGCAGAGTGTGCTGGGATTCTGGCAGAGCCAATGGTCTGGGATGTGATTCCAGGCTCTCTGAAGAGCTGGGAATGCTGAATGGATCCCCCGACTGCTCTGGGCCCTGCACCACAACCTCATCCCAAATCTCCCACTCCTGCTGCTCCTGGCATTGTCCCAGAGCTGCCAGTTCCTCTGCCTGGTGCCAGCATCATCCTGGATTTGGGATGTGCCAAAGCTCCCAATGGCATGGATGAGCCACCTCCACCGCCTGACCCACTGCAGGACCGGGCAGGAACATCCAAGCACATCCACCTGGGGACATCCAGGCTGAACTCCAACCCTGGGGGGTGGGTCTGGCTCCAGGTGCCCCATCCCATCCCTGCATCCAGCTCCAGGAGCCACATCCCAGCCCCACATCTGGCTCCAGGTGCCACATCCCATCCCTGTATCCAGCTCCAGGTGCCACATCCCAGCCTTGTATCCAGCTCCAGGTGCCAGATCCCATCCCTGTATCCCGGTATCCCGGTGCCCCCTCGGCAGCTCGGAGCTGCTGACTTCCTGCCAGGCTCCCCAAAAGGCACATTCCAGGCGCTGGGAAGGAGCCTGCGAGCAATCTGCCGGCCGCCCACCGCCCGGGCACGGCTGGGTGGGAGCGGGAGCAGCTCTCTCCGGATCGATCCGCCTTTTCCCAGCAGCCAGCCCTGCCCGGCGAGGCGCCGCAGCCCCCTCCAAGCTGCTCTTGCCTGCTCTCGGCATCGTGCCGCGATCTGCTGCCAAGGAGGAGCTGAGATCCCACCATCCCCGCCGGGCTCAGCCGCCACGGAGCCGCCTCCGGAGGGAGTGGGGCCAGGCAGGGAAGGGTGTCCATCGCCATTCCAGCGGGAGCGTGGGATGAGGGACAGGGACATGGGGACACCTGGGGGGCTCCAGAGAAGGGCTGGGCAGGGAAGGGTGTCCATCGCCATTCCAGCAGGAGCGTGGGATGAGGGACAGGGACACGGGGACACGTGGGGGGCTCCAGAGCGGGGCCGGGCAGGGAAGGGTGTCCATCGCCATTCCAGCAGGAGCGTGGGATCAGGGATGGGGACATGAGGACACCTGGGGGGCTCCTGGGGCTGGGAACAGTGATGCCTGTGGACATGGGGGGCACCGGGATATGGGATCCTCTGCATGGGGAGCTGGGCTGTGCACACCTGGATCTGGTGTACCTGAGACACGGCTGGGGACAGACAGGGACATGGGCTGGAACGGGACAGAGGGACACGGACAGCTGTGTGTGGGAATCACCTCAAACCACAGGGATGGGGCAGGGGGACACAGGACAGAGGACACAGGATGTGACAGGGAGAGCTCAGGGGACCCCCCACAGCCCCCCAGCCCCGTGCTCACCGGGCCTCAGCTGCCAGCAGCTCATCGTAGTGCGCCGAGCGCTGGTCGTCGTCCTGCCGGTAGCGCAGCACCGTGGCCAGGCCCTTGCTGACCAGCGCCTCCGCAATGTTGCTGTGGGAACGGGGTGGGATTGGGGTGGGAATGGGGCAGGGAGACCCCAGTCCCATTGCATTCCAATTGCATCCCATCCCAATTGCATCCCACCCCATCCCATCCCATCCCAATTCCATCCCATCCCAATTCCATCCCATCCCATCCCAATTCCATCTCACCCCATCCCATCCCAATTCCATCCCATCCCATTCCATCCCACCCCATCCCAAGGGAAGGCCTTGGAGTGACACACCCCAGCTCTCTGGGCATAATGGGGGACCCAAACTGGGCTCATGCCACAGGGAGAAGCCTCCCAGGAGCACCCCCAACATCTCACCCCAAAACTCCCCTCCCACCCCAGCCCAAACCCAGCAGGCTCAGCATTCCCAGGCCACGGGAGCCTCCTCCTGGAGTTCCCAATGCCATCACTTTTTTCCAGGAGCAGGGGGTGGGCACTGCTTTGGGAGGGGGGGCACCACCCCCAGATTCCCCCCCAAACCTGAGGGGTGATGGCCCCCAGCCCACGGGAATCTCCTTGATTCCACCATCCCACTTTTTTTTGGGAAATAATTTGGGCACCAGTTTGGAGAGCTGGGACAGGGAGACCCCCACCCCCATTTCCACTGGGAAGGGGCTGGGAGCAGCCTCTCCCACTGAACTGGGATTTCTGGGATCACCAAGGGGGGCCTGTGCCAGGCAGGGGTGAATCCATCACATTCCACTGCTCTAAGCAAATCCATGAATTCTCCTTCGCCAGCACATCCCTAATTCTCCTCCGGTCACCGCCCCCCCCACTAATTCCCTCAGTATCCCCAAAAAAGAGGATCTATCCAGAGGATGGAGGGACTGATCCCTGCCTGAATCCCGGGTGTGCCCCTTCCTGAGTGGGGGGAAGGGCAAATCCAGCACCGGGAGCTGAAATTAGGTCTCGGAGCAGGGGGAGGAATCAAAAAATTCGGGATTGGCAAGAGAGGGAATTGCTGCAGCCAGAGCAGCTGCAGCAGCCTGGGAATGTTGAGCACCGGGAATGGGTACCCTGGGAATGGGCACCTCGGGAAAGCTGGGGAAGGAGCAGGAGCTGGGGGAGGCCAGGGAAGGGCCAGGGCGGCTCCCGGCGCTCCCTGACATTCCCCATCCCAGACATCCCACTCCCCATCCCAGTCAAATCCTGCTCCTCATCCAGAACACATCCCACCCCTCATCCCAGACATCTCATTCCCCATCCCAGCTGCAACCTGGAAAAGGGTGTGGAACAGTGTCCCCTCCCTGGGCCACTGGAGAGCCCGGAAGCTCTGGAGCATTCCCAGCACTCCCAGCCATGAAATCTGGCTGCTTCCCAGTGCCAGAACACTTCACTGGGCTGGAAATCCCGGGGAAAGCCCAAATTCCTTCGGGGTTCAGAGGTTTTAATGCTCAGAATTCCCATGGGGACTGATCCTGGTGCCCAGGGAAGGAGGGTGAGGGGGAGGGAGGCAGGGATAATGGCTCAGAGAAGGAATTCCAGCCCATGAATTCCAGCTGCAGCAGAAGAATCCCCCATTCCCACCTCCCAGCAAAGCTCTGGAATGGAGCTGGAGCTGTGGCCTGCAGGGAAGGAGCATCCCCCAGTTAATCCCAGATCCCAAATTAAATACTGGGAATACGATGGGAAAAATCTCCTTAGCCTGAAAAATGGCAATTAGGGAACTTCAAGCCAAAAATGTCAAATTTTAAGCTCCTCCCACATTTCCTTTCCCAAAGGAAGTTTTGGAGGGGATTCATCCCACCCGACCTGGGTGCCCAGCATGGATTGGGATCAGGATCAGGATCAGGATCAGGATCAGGATCGGGATCAGGGGTGCCAAACCCATCCCACCCCCCAAACTCCAAATCATCCCAAACTGCAGCATCCGGCCTCGCTGCCCCCAGGGAAGGGATCCCACACTCCTGACGGGAATTGCACCTGGAGTTACAGCACAGGGTGCTCTTGAAATGTGGGAATAGGGATTTCTAGGAGCTTTTTTTTTCCTGGGGACCATGCAGGATGCTGTGGGATGCTATGGAATGGTGCAGGATGCTGTGGAGAGCTGTGGGATGCTCTGGGATGCTGTGGAATGCACCAGCATTCCTAGGGCAGGGATCAGGCCCAAAACTTGGAGGAGATGGAAGGGAGCAGTGGGATGGAGGGATCCTGGGATCCAGGGGGTGACACAAGCAGGGATGCAGGCAGGGAAATGGGCAGGATGTGAGCAGGGATCCAGCAGGGATCCAGGCTGGGATGTGAGCAGGGACCCAGCAGGAGAAGCTGGGTTTGTGCTCCAGCCCCCAGTCCCAGTGCCTGGAGCTGGGATTGGGGCTGCAGCTCCTGCCCTGGCTCCCGCCCCAGCGCCGCCGTGCCCGGAATCCCAAGCAGGCTCAGCCCAGCCCAGATGCCGGGCAGGCACTCCAGGAGGACAAGCCAGGCTTTATTCCCTGCTCCATCCCAGCCTGGCAAAGGCCTCGGGACACAGACCCTGCTCTGTTCCACCCCCAGCATCCCGGGATGCAGCACCAGGAACGGCACAGGCACTGTGGAACACCCCAGGATACAGCCCTGGGAATGGCACTGCTGGAACATCCTGGGAATGGCACAGGCACTGTGGAACATCCTGGGATGCAGCCCTGGGAATGGCAGTGTGGAACATCCCAGGAATGGCACAGGCACTGTGGAACATCCCGGGAATGCAGGGGCAGCTCTCCCAGCGCTGGGATTGGGGAGCAGGAGAAGGCAGCTCTCCCAGGTTTTGCAGGGAAGGGAAGGAAGGGAAGTGCAGCTCTCGCAGCCCCTGGATCAGGGAGGGAAAGGCAGCGCTGCAGCGCTTTGGGCGCTTTCCAAAATAGCTGCTACCGGGAAAAAAAACTGGGAAAGCAACCAAGGGCCTATGACAAATCCTCCCTACGCAGCTCCCGGAGCCGCTGCCAGCCGGAGGCTCGGCCTATCCACAGGGATGTGCCAGAGGCTTGACCTATCCACAGGGATGTGCTGGAGGCTTGGCCTACCCACAGGGATGTGCTGGAGGCCTGGCCTATCCACAGGGATGTGCCAGAGGCTCGGCCTATCCACAGGGATGTTCCAGAGGCATCAGAACCCTGTGCCCTGAGGGGGAAAAAATCACAAATTCTGGCTGAGGGGAAGCTGCTCTGGAACACGCCCCACTCCTGAACCTTCTCATGGAGAAGGGAAATCAGGGAGGGGAAGGACAAACATGCTGGGATACACAGCAGGAATTACTCCTCCAAAGCCACCCCTGAGGCAGCCAGACTGGGGGAACCTGATCCCGATATCCCCCAAAACTGATGCAGCTGTAGGGGGGCAGGTGTGGCGGGTCCAGCCAGCAGCATCCCAATGTATCCCACAGGATCACAGAGCTGGGATGCCGGGAATGGGGGCTGATCCCAGGCCAAGTGGGGAGCGAGCCACCCTCTGACCCCACAGAGCCCTGGCAGGGTGGGAATGCCAGGTGGGAATTCTGGGTGGGCAGGGCAGAGGCCGGGGAGGACTCACATTCCGCCGATGGAGACGGTGGCACAGGTGCGCTCCGAGAAGGCCGGCACGGTGTCGGTGGCGCTGCTGGCAGGGCGGATGTAATCCACGGAAACGTTCACCTGGAACAGGGAATGGCTCAGGGCTGGCACCACCCGGGCCCTCGGCCAGGGCCCAGATCAGCCAGCCAGGCCCTCAGCCTCATCCTCATCCCCATCCCCATCCCCATCCACATCCCCATCCTCATCCTCATCCTCATCCTCATCCTCATCCTCATCCTCATCCTCCCCATTCCCGGATCTGTCCCTGTCCCAGGGATTTCACAGCTCCTCCCTGGCCAGGGGCAAGGAGGGGTCTCAAACAAAGATTTGGCAACGTGGACCTGTGCAGTTGGTGGGGTTTGGTGAAGAAACGTCAAAGGCAGATAATTCCAGAACAAATCCCAGCTCCAGTTAAGGGGAAAAGCACCCGGGAGTGCCCAGGGTGAGGCTCAGGCACAGCAAAGGTTCCTGGCCACAGTCCAGATCCAAATTCCCACTTTTCCCACCCCAGTGTGGGGCAGGAGCAGCTCCAGCAGCTGCCCAAGGGTGCCAGGCATGCCCTGGGGATTGATTTTAGCAAGGAAATATTTAATATTTTCAATGCATTGATGCCTCCAGCTGGAGGGGCTGAGATGTGAGCCAGGAGAGTGCAGGGGCTGAGCAGGAGAGGCTGCAAACCCCAGGAAAGGAGGGGTGGCCCCAAAATAGGGGTTGGATGCTGATGCCTGGATTTTAGCACGGATTGAACCCAATTCCAGCTTTCAGCAGGGGCTGGGGGTCACCCAGGGGGGGCTGAGGTGACAATTTGGGGTGACGGGTCCCAAGCAGAGCCAGCACCAAGGAGCTTCCTGGGGAAGGAGGTTGTGGATAAAGCTGTGATGGACTGGGGTGAAAACATCCCTCCCTGTGGTTGTGGCCATCCCAGAGCCCTGCCAGGGAATGGGGGTACAGCTCTGGGCACAGGGGGTGCCCTAATGAGGAGCCCCAGGGCCTGGCACTGCCCCTCAGAGCTCCTACAGAATAAAAATGAGCATAATACAGAGAAGGAGAATGCTGCCAAGGCCATCTGGGGTCAGGATTTGTTCCCTGGATGGGTTTTTCATCCCTTGGGATAGTCTGGAGGTTAGTGGGGATTGCAGAGCAGCCAGGAGGGAAGGCCAGACCCTGCAAATCCCCCTCGGGAATCCCTCAGGGTGACAAAAGGGAAAGGGCAGAGCACAGCTGGGTTGGGCTTTTTCCCTGCTGCCTCCATTCCCTCAGGCTGATATTTCCCCCTCATTTCCCCTGCTCTCTGCTGTGGTTTTGCCCCTCCTGTCCTGCAGGCCTCTCCCAGAAGAGACGGGGATGGAGTCCCTGGGAAGCCCCACGGAGGACGAGACCACGTCCTGTAAGTACCAACCTCTGCAAGCCCAGAGGAGCTGCCAGGCAGGGAGAAAACCTTGGATTCTCCACAAAAAAAAACCACAATAAATTCTCACGTGGGAGAGGGAACCAGCAGGGATTTGAAGTTGTTCATCTCTCCTGGGGGAGGAAACTGGGATCTCAGGGGTGTGGGCACTCCCATCCCAGTGCCTCCCACCACCCTGAGGGCTCCAGGTCCAGGTTCCAGCAGGAGTTATCCATGAGGATGCCTTGCTCTGTGCCTCCAGAATATGTTGGAATGCCAGGCTCTTTCTTGTTCTAAGGTCAGGGGGAATAAGACTCAGGAGACGTTGGTTTTGAAGTCTCACTCCAGAGTAAGACTTCAATATTATCTTTATTTATTGCAAAATTACAAGATGTGAGCTCTCTCTAACACGATGAGAAAGTGAGCTCAATTGGTGTTTATCCAAGGCTATTTAAGTCTTAATTCTTTAATAAACAGTTGATATCTCTATTATTTATGCTTCTAACTCAATTATGATTACTTGAAACCTGCAGCACAGGCATCTTTTACCTAATTAGAGAGAACTGAAGAAGAAGGAAGAAGAAGGTGTAAAACAGACAATTAACCTACACCCAACATTTTCTACCTTGGCTTCTATATATTACTATACACTAAAACCCCAAATCTAAGTTTTTTTATCTTGTGAGGTCACACAACACTGTCCAAACCCCACACACCCTGTCAGTTTTATTTTCCTTTGAACTCCAGCTCCCCCCAACACGTTGAACTTTAACGGGGCCCATCGGAAGAGGAAGACCCTGGTTGCACCTGAAATCAACATTTCCCTGGACCAGAGCGAGGGCTCCATCCTCTCTGATGACTTCCTGGACACCCCAGATGACCTGGACATCAACGTGGATGACATTGAAACTCCCGATGAGACAGATTCCCTCGAGTTCCTGGGCAATGGGAACGAGCTGGAATGGGAAGGTAAAAGGCTGGTTCTGGCTGAGCATTTCCAGGGGTTGGGGTGGGTTTTTAGCCTCATTTTAGAGATTTTTGACGCAATTCACCACCAGCAGCTGAGGACTGATAAGCAGAGGGAGATTTTAAAGTTGTTTCTATAATATTTGGGCAACAGAGCAAGATTAAAACCTGTAGGGTTGTACCCTTTTCTGAATGGTTAGGCAAATTTATACAACATCATTTTTCAAAGTTATTACAACTATGTGTTAGTGAAATAAAATTATGAATGTATTCATAATTAAATAAAATAAAAATTATAAATCAAATGGCCCCAAAATAAAAATAATTAATAAATGAATAAAAATAATTAATAAATTGGCCCAGATCAAGGCTGGAGGTGAAACCCCATCAGAGCATCATCCCTGAGTGTCCCAGCTTGATAAGAAATTGAATTTTTTGGGGAACCCCATTGGGAACTGGTGTTCCCAAAGCTCTTCCCAACTTCTCCTCAAGGCAAGACCTCTTTGTGCCTTTCCCAGATGACACCCCCGTGGCCACGGCCAAGAACATGCCTGGGGACAGCGCAGACCTGTTCGGGGACGGGGGCACCGAGGATGGCAGTGCCACCAACGGGCGCCTCTGGAGAACCGTCATCATCGGCGAGCAGGAGCACAGGATCGACCTGCAGATGATCAAACCCTACATGAGGGTGGTGACACACGGAGGTGAGCCCAAACCCCGGTGGCTTTGTCCCTCTGGCTGTCCCACCGAGGCTGGCTGGACTCTGTTTAGGGGGAAAATCTTTGGGTTTTTTGGCAGAGAAGCACAAAAGCGCTCAGATGGTGCTGAAAATGTTTAGTGATTGTAGAAATGTCATCTGGAGGGACCGTGCCAGTCCCTGGGATGCTCCAGGGGCCCACACGCGTGCAGTCAGGTTTGTTTCCAAAATCCAAGCAAAGTCAAGGAACAGCCCAGCTTTAAAACCCCAAAATCCCTTCTCTGAACCCCAAACCCACATTATAACCAAGCCCAGGAGGAAATCTCACAGTGGAAGAGAGAAACGCTCACCTGGAGCTGAGCAGAGACACAAAAACCACCCCAGGGCCAAATTTCAGTGCTGTTTTTCCCTCAGCTGTCCCATTTTTCCCTGGAAAGTGTCACTTTGGTGGTTTTTTTGGGCAGGATACTACGGAGAAGGTCTCAACGCCATCATCGTCTTTGCCGCCTGCTACCTCCCTGACAGCAACCTGGCAGATTATCACTACATCATGGAAAACCTCTTCCTGTGAGTGCCCTGGGAGGGACAGCAGGCTGGGGAAAACCATGGGGGTACCAGTTGTGGGTTTTTCTGGGTCTGGATTGAAGGAATGGGAGACAGTAGTTCATGTTCAGACTCAGGTGTTTATTATTTCTTATCAGTAAAACCATCTCAGTACTGACAGTTCAGGAGCTTTTCATTAGAAGGCACAAAATGACCAACAATCTCTTGTTCCAAGGTCTTTTAAGACTAAACTATCCAATTAAGAGCTGACACCTGGATTATTTTCCCTTTTAACCCAATAACTGATCCCACTGAGCTGCAATGGGGACTTTTCTGCCCAATTACAAAATGCCACCCAAACCCATGGAGAAGGAAGAAGCAGCATGAAGAAGAAACCCAGGATGACACCCTGTGCCCTCCATCTTGCTTCCATCCATGATTCCATGAATATCTGTCCATTCATGGAATATCTGTCCATGAATATCTATTCCATTCCATCATGATTCCATGAATATCTGTCCTCTGGTTTGGAGTGCCCATCCCTGGAGGTGTCCAAGGAATTCCTGAAGGTGGCACTCAGAGCTCTGGGCTGGGGACAGGGTGGGCATTGGGCACAGCAACATCCACAACACACTAAAAATCCCAAAACCTCAATTTCTCACCAAGTGATACACCTGCACTGCTCTCTATGATCTATTTCACACTTTTGTGGGTTCCAGTCTGTCTTGAAGTCCAGGAAACTTTCTCCATGGATGAGGGTCAAAGTCAGTGCTGCCCTGGGGGTCAGGAACCCCAGAGCAGACAGAGAAATATTCCCTGCGGTGCCCTGGGTTTCCACACCCCCAGGGGATGCCAGGAAAGAGCTTTATCCCTCAAAGTTCATCCCTGGATTGTCCAAGGCCAGGCTGGAGGGGCTTGGAGCATCCTGGGATGGTGGGAAGTGGCAGGGGAATGAAGCTAGATGGGATTGAAGGTCCTTCCAACCCAAACCAGTCTGTTCTCCTGCAGTAAAGAACTCCCTTTTCTCCTGCAATACAGAATTCCCTTTTTGCCTTTTTGTGATGGGATTTAAGCAAGATGGGATGGGATTGAATCCCTTTTTGATGGGATTGAAGGTCCTTCCAACCCAAACCAGTCTGTTCTCCTGCAATAAAGAACTCCCTTTTCTCCTGCAATACAGAATTCCCTTTTTGATGGCATTTAAGCAGGATGGGATGGGATTTAATTCCTTTTTTTTGATGGGATTGAAGGTCCTTCCAACCCACACCAGTCTGTTCTCCTGCAATAAAGAACTCCCTTTTCTCCTGCAATACAGAATTCCCTTTTTGCCTCCATGGCTCCTCCTGTGTGGGCTCTGCACTGCTGTTTGGACCTGCAGCTTCTCCCAGCCAGCACGGCAGCATTTCCAGGGAAAGGGCTGCATGGATGTGACCTGGGCAATGCCAGCCCCTCTTTCCCCAGGACCCATGAGTGACCTGAGTGTGGAACCCCCACAATTCCCATTTCCAGGGAAATCCAGGGATGTGGCAGAGCAGTTTCTGCTCCCTGAGCAGGCACAGCAGCCCAGCACCCTCCTCCTCCTCACCTTGGCAGCATCAAAGGAAAGGTGGAGATTCTCAGCACCAGGGGAAGCTGTGATTACAGACTCTGATCGGGGGAGGAGGTGCAGGAGCAGCCCTGCTCAGGAAACAAAAGCTCCATCCCCGGGGACAGCTTGGGACGCTGCTGCTGCTGCTGCCGACTGCAAAGCAGGGCTGGCCTCTGCTGATATGACACTATCCATCAATCTAATGAGATCTTTTTGCATAATCGCAGGAAATTTGCATAAAGAGTAGAGCCGGCCCAGGAGACGGCTGAGAAAAACAAGGGTTGAGTGGAAACCAGAAACTTCGGAATTATAGATGTTTTGTTTAAGACTGCATCAATAGGGGAGAAAAAAAAAACTTGTAGGAGTGCCTGGAGCCTAAATCTGAAAGAATAAAGGACATAAAGCACCTTTTAAGAATGAAAATGGAAGACAAGTCCTAAATACTTAAAAGGCTCCTCAGTGCTCCTGTGGAAGGACACAGCTGAAAACATTCTGGCAACACACTTGAATATTGAAAAATGAGGATTTAATTAAGATTTGCAGCACAGGGATTCAAATTCATGAAGGGAAATCAGGGAGAAGGGTTTTTGGAGGGCAGCAGGGAGCCTGAGTGGGGCTTGCCTTCCCTTTTCATGGTTTAAGGGTGTGCAAGTGCCACGAGCAGCAGGGGATGAGGGGCTGGCAGGGCTGGGGTTGGGTTCTGAGAGCCCCAGAGGCACCTCAGGAGCAAATTCCCTGGAAATAACCCCATGCTCAGCTCTGGCTGTGGCCCTGCACCCCACAGGTGTCCCCAGCCCTGAGAGAGGATTTGCTCCTGGCTGCCAACTCTGCCCAGCCCTTGGGTCCCCAGGGTGAGGATCACAGGCTGGGAGAGCTGGGAATGTTCCCCTGGAGAGGAGAAGGCTCCAGGGAGAGCTCAGAGCCCCTGGCAGGGCCTGAAGGGGCTCCAGGAGAGCTGGAGAGGGACTGGGGACAAGGGATGGAGGGACAGGACAAGGGGGAATAATTTTGCTCAGATCAGGGTTAAGTGGGATATTGAAAGGAATCCTTCCCTGTGATGGTGGGCAGGTCCTGGGACAGGGTGCCCAGAGCAGCTGTGCCTGTCCCTGGATCCCTGGAAATGTCCAAGGCCAGGTTGGACAGGGCTTGGAGCACCCTGGGACAGTGGAAGCTGTCCCTGCCTTGGCAGGGGGTTGGAATGAGGTGGTCTTCAAGGCCCCTTCCAATACAAAGCATTCCAGGATTCCATGAATTTGCTGATTGTGATTTTGGTGAAGTGAGAGAGATGAGTGATGTGTAACTTATAAACAGACAACAGCTTATCCGCAACAAGGACACCAATTTGAAGACTAGAAGTATTTTAAAAACTGCCCAAGGATCTTCCAAGTAACAAAGAGGACATTCACACAGGAGGTTTGGTATCATTGCCCCTCAATGCCAAGTCAGTGCACTTAAGGGCTCCAGTTGTCAGCAAATTGCTCTTAAATTACTGTTTTATTATGCCCTTGTTTTCAGTTTTCCATAAAAAGTTCTCAAAAGCCCGTTCAGATAATTTGCCCAAGCAAGAAATGACTAAGAGAGGGATTCATAGGATCATTAAGGTTGGAAAAGACCTCTAAGATCATTGAGTCCAACCATTAACCAGATGCTCAAATCTGAAGGGCACCCTCCAAGCCCCTTCCCAGAAGGGCTGAAATGAATTGCACTCTCAGATGTATTTGGGGAGAAAAACCAGGAATTTGCACTAAAAGTTTAGGTTGGGATCCTTGATCTTGCAACGTGACATACAGCAGCATCAGGGACTGGAGAGAGGAGCTGGGTGCTCCTGGATGGCAATCAAACCTTTCTGGGATGGACAACACCAAGGTTTTCATGTCTTGGATGGCCAACAGCAAAAGAGAAATCCAATCCATGCTTAGGCAGCTGGCAACTGCTTCCAGTGAGCCTGGAATCAGTGGCCACAGAGCAGGAGATGGCTATTTCTGGGTCTGCAGGAAGGTTTTTCAAGAGGCTTCCTCAGCAGCTCCCAGAAGAGGCTCCCATTGTTCGCTGTTTCCTGGATTATGAATGTGAAACTGAATCTAGGTGATGGGCAGAGCTATGTGGAGGGCACCCACTTTTTATTGTCAGAGGGAGAAAAATCATCACCTGGACTCATCCTGCTGTGCAAAGACCCAGCAGCACATCACCACCCACCAGTTTCTCCACACATCCATGGGAGATGCTGCACTTCCATCAAAATCCCCAAATCTGCAAACGAGCTCATCTCCATCAGCCCTGGGATCTCACACCTACTCCAGCTGCCTGGATGCCTTCACCAGGGCAAAAGGGGTCAAGAAACCTGACCCTGCATATGAACACAGCCCAACAACCTGAGCTTGGCCACAACATCATCTCCCAGTGAGTGACCATCATCAGACAAACCTGAATTCTATGTCTAGTTGTTCCAGTTTCTCCCAAGCACTTCTGTTTGCCTTCATTTCCAGTTGAATTTATCTGGTTTTATGCTTCTGAACTAGATGATCTTTAAGGTTCCTCCCAACCCAAACCATTCAGTGATTCTATGAGTGGGGTGGAGAAACCACACCCCACCTCACACAGAGCAGTTTGCTGCTAAGATAAAGCAGGAGCAAAAAAATCAAGGGATTTCACCCACAAGTCTGAATTTGCACCAAGTGCATCAACCAAGGGCAGGTTGCTGCCAGTCCCAGCATCCCCACAACTGGGTTCACTGGTCTGTGAGATGGACCAGCTCCCCACCACCCATCACAGAAATCCAGTCTCCAACAGTACTGCAGACACAAACCTCTGCCCTGGCTCCTGCTGCAGCAGCTCAATTGAAGGTGAAGCACAAAGTGTTTCCAGCTGAAGGGATTTAAATTATTATTTGCAGCAATTAGCACCTCCACGTTGACCCAGTCACAATACTTTGTTTGGGCAATTTTACATCATTCCCTTCGTAAATCAGCCTCACTCAAAAGGCCAGCATGAAGGAAAACAAAGCAAGAACCCCGTTGGAAACACTCTGTACCCCATCCAGAGCACATCAATACCTTCACTGTTAAACCTGGCAGCCTTCTCCCCCCACCAGAGGCCAAATAATCAGAATTTCAGCATGTGCCTCCTCGTTATTGCGACCGGCGCTAATTAAAAGGAAAAACATCTCGGTGATAAACGTTACTGCTGACCTGCCAACTGCAGCAGGCAGAGAGGCAGTCACTGAAACACTGCTGAACCTGAATCCTGCTCCTCATCCCCCCAAGACTGACGCCAACACAGGGGAGAAGACACCTGGGATGCTTCCAAGCACCTCCACGTCTGCGAGGCTGCGGTGTAAATCCCAACAAGGAACCCAAAAACCAACCAAACCCATCCAAGATAAACCATGGTCTCACCAGGTGACTTGTTTTCAAGGAACAACAATAATGCCAAGTGCTCTCAACCACTTGAAGGAACCCAAAAATCAACCAAACCCATCCAAGACAAACCATTTCATTTTGAAAGCAGAAATTGGGTTCTCCTCCTGTTATTACATACAACTTATTTCACAGTGAAGCACAACTCAGGTGAAGTGTCCAGAGGAGGCCATGGAGATGCTCCAAGGGCTGGGGGCAGGCTGGGAGAGCTGGGGGTGCTCACCTGGAGAGGAGAAGGCTCCAGGGAGAGCTCAGAGCCTGCTCCACGTCTGGATTTATGCCTGAGCAGGGCTGACCTCAGCGGGGTGGGAGGACCTAATGCCACACGTCTGGAGGCAGCAGGAGCTGTGCCAAGCAGCACTGTGCCTGCTGGACCCATGGCTGCTGGCACCTCCCAGGGGAGGCCAGCTCTGCATCCTGGGAACAGATTCCACACAGGTCACCAAAACTGCTCACCCCAGTGGATAATGTGGGATCTGACAGGGGAAAAGCCCATAAACCCCCGTGGGTGGCTTTTTGCTGTCACTCCCTTCCATTCAGGTCTAACAGCCCAACTTGGACAGGAATTGGGAAGTACTGGGGAAGCTCTTGCCTTGGAACAAGTCTTTTCTAGGAGCTGGGAACAGCCTGCAAAAAAGCCCTGGACACTGGGAGGGCTTGGGGACTGCTGTGTGTGGGATTAAGGGCTTGCACTTCCCCTCCCACAGCACCCAATCCCACAGCTTTGAACCTCCAGCTCCAACACACTCAGTGCTACCCCAGCATCTTTGGTCTATGATGAGATATAAAAAGGCAACCACACAATTCCCCTTTCCCTGACTGGTCATTTTCCTTTCCTGGGCAGATTCAAGGGTGGACAACCTCTCTGAAGGACAGGTGGACCTTTTGTCCACCAGCACCCACAAGGAGAGGACAGACAGACATCACACAAGGCACATGCAGCCACATCCCACCTCACACCCCGGCTCCGTCGGAGCGCGACGGAAAATCTGCCAGCGATGCACAGCAACCTCTGGGTTCACATGGTGCTGGCTCCCCTCCGTGTTTCCAGCAGCTACATCACACTCTAAGAGGCTAAAAATACATTAGGAAAGTACTTAATGTTTCTTTTCCACCCGAGCGGCCGCTGCAGAGAAGCTCCAAGGGGGAGGAGAGGTGAACAGACCAGAGCGGATGCAGGGAAGGGAGGCAAAAAAATGGAGCAATGTGGGACAGCACATCCCACAAAAGGTGGTGGCCTGGGAAATCTCCACTGCAGGCAACACAGATTCCTTGGAAAAACAAAGGCAAGAACCATGTAACCATGAAAAGCAAAGTGTTTCTGAATACAGAGAGGATTTAAGGCCAGGCTGGACAGGACTTGGAGCAACCTGGTCTAGTGGGAGGTGTCCCTGTCCATGGCAAGGGTTGGAATGAGCTGATCTTTAAGGTGCCTTCCAGCCCAAACCAATCTGTGATTCTGTGGTTCAGCACTGACAAGAGCACAGAAGAATTCATGAACGAGCATCTCCTCCATTCCTAATTACCAAGATTAAGGAGCTCCATGTAAATTAATTACACAATATTCCTTGTTAAATGCAGCAGTGAATATTTAACCACCAAAACATATTATGTTCCAAAGAGATAATCTTCCTGCAATGGCTCCCAACGTTCCCCTGTGTGCCACAGGTGAGTCCTTCACCACCCAGGGCTGAGGCAGGAGGGATGGGTTTGTCAGCACAGCTGGGTGGCAAGAGGCACATGGGCTGCTGCTCTTCACTTTGGAAGAACAGCCAGTTTCATGGAATTCTGGAATGGTTTGGGCTGGAAGAGACCTTCAAGACCACCCAGTTCCAGCCCCCTGCCATGGGCAAGGACAGCTTCCACTAGACCAGGTTGCTCCAAACCCCATCCAACTTGGCCTTAAACATTTCAGGGATGGGGCAGCCACAGCTTCTCTGGGCAACTCTTTCAACAATTTCGCACAATTCTTCTTGGGACACCAGGCAAGGGGTAGGTGACATGTAAGTTCTGAGGAAACAAAAAGCAAACAAGCCCTTGCTCCTGTCTCCAAAACCCCTGTGTGGGATAAGACACGAGTCCTACTCAACTTGTTGCCCTTTTAAAGGCAGAGAGTTCAGCTGTCTGTCACTGGCAGCTCCCCTCTCCATGATGCTCTCCAAAGCAACAGCAGCCCCATCAAGTGATAGCAGGAGTTGGGAATTTCAGCACTGAAGCCAGGCTCCAGGACAAGCCTCAGTCAGATTTTCCCATCCTGTCACCCCAAACAGGCTGATGAAACCCCACCAGCAGACAGAGCACCCTCCACCCAATTTGTAAACTCCAAATGGGAGCAGAATGCCCAATAGTTTGGTCAGATGCAGAGCAAACTGGAATATTTCTCACCAAAACATCCCTTAACTCCCACAGAGATCCACAAGGACATAAGAGCCCAGCTCCACTGTGAGTAGAAATGAGTAAGATTTTCATATTTTTGCCACTATTTTCCCCCTCTGCCTCCTGAGCTTGCCAGAGCTCCAGTCATCAGGAGGCTGTTTGTACAAACCCAGAAGTGATGTATTTTTAGCACTGGAGAATTGCATGGCACGATCATTAAGGAGCTTCTGCAGACAGCAACAAGAGCAGGGATTTTTCCTTCTCTAAATTGGCTCCAGCCACTACAGTTTTCAGCCCAAAGCAGACTTTCAGGAAATTCAGGAGGAGAGGGAGCCTTTTTCCATGACATATTTAATACTGAGCTGAAGTACACTCGATTTTCACACTGTGCATCCGACGGGAGGTTTTATGGATTTGTTTTCTAGGCTGTACTGTTGCACACTTTTGCTACAGAGCATAATACCCTGTATTATCACAACACTCCCTAGCAACAGGACTTTAATTTAGTGCAGAGATTTCCAATGCTGAGAGCATTTCACTGACTCAGAGCAAAGATGACACGCTGGGAAACCTTATCAAAAGCCCCACGGGTGCCAAGGGAATCTACACCACATGAATGATGGCATTCGAGCGTCCCAACACAACGTGGCCAGCCCTGGCACACAGAACACCTTGAGAAACAGGAATTTGCTTCACTGATTTCACAACCCACAGTCCAGCCAGCGTGGAGTGATGTCTACATTGATGGCAGCAGTGTCAGTGGGTGGGAGATAAGAAAGAAAATCCAACAAGTGCTTGGACAGAGAAATGTGGGGAATGGTTCAGTGGCACAAATGAGAGCTCAGAGCCAGGGGGGACATCAAGCAGGACAAGGTGCCACCTCCTGCTTCTCACCCCAAGGTCAGGAAGAGGACAGATGCTTGGCAGACAAACCAACCAACCTCCTGAAAAAGCTGTCCTGAAGAGTGATGCCAACCTGACATTGGACAAGAATGCCCAGTGCCAGCTTCCCTTCACTCACTGGAGCACCCAAGCCCCTGAGCATCACAGGTATCCTGTTCCCAGACCTCAGATGGGGAGGATGGACTTTGGGAAGCCCAGGAAAATGGTGGGGTCCCACCTGACCACAGAGAGCATGCAAAGGTGCAAAAGTCCCACCAGCACTGTGGACACTGTCAGGTGAGGTGCTGCTCCACCTCTGCCAGCTGGGGCAGAAGAGAAGGAGAAAGCAGGAGCACCATCCATGGGTGGGTTGAGAAGGCTCTCAGAGCAGAAATGACACCAAAACCATGTCCCTTGTGGAGAGCAGAGGGGAATCCATCAGCCCTTGTGCATGCAATGAGGAGACAGGAACATCAGAGCAGCCGTGCCAGGTCTGATGGATGAAGATATCCCAGTGAGATCCTGGGTCAAGTGGCTTTTGTTGGCTCTGTGCAAAGCCAGCTGAGCTCAGCCAGCCCATGGCAATGCCATGGGTCAGCAAGGATTAAAAGCATAATTAAACAGGAGCTGCAGATTGCTTCCAGAAGCCCCATCACTCCCTGGAGCCCGTGAGCTCAGCCACGGGAAAATGCTGCTGGTTCTGCTGCTTCTGGGACCTGGGGTACAGGTGGGAAATGAGTTCACTGCCTGCTTTCACTGACATCAGGGTTATATTGTTCACATGCCTCCACACGCCCTCAAATCCAGATTTTCAGTGGAATTTCCCAGGATGCAGGAAGCCAAAGAAATAAAAGATGTAATTTCTGTATCTCTTTTTTGAGCTAATCCATAAAAACACCCGAATCTTCCTGACTTTCAGTGAGGAGACTACAGGTACAACCACAGGCATGGAGGAAATACTCCTCTGACTTCTTAATTTCAATTGCAAAAAGCCTTTTACCAAAAGCCTAATTGAAATGCAGATAAGTTCCTTCAAAGGCTAAAATAAATATATAAAAAATTATCTGAATGTCATAACGGTGTTGCCTAAAATGGATAAAGGATTTAGAAAGGGGAAAAATAATACTAAAAATAAGTTATGAAGGGTATGCAAGGTATTGATATACAGCACATGGTTTAAACTGTTAATCATTGAACAGATTCCAGTATAAAAATAAAGAGACTGAAGCTGCACATAATGGAGGAGTTGCTCTATTTATAAACTTCTCTGTGCAAAGGGCAGTGAGGGCCAGGATGAGCCAGCAGTGGAGGCAGAGGGACACTGCTACAGAGCCCATATTTGAGGGAAAATAAACAAGCTTTTTTTAATTTTTTTTTTTTTTATTTTAAAAACATTGTCAACAAAATCAAACCGAGTTGCCCAGGAGCCTGTGTGCCCCAGCCATGTGAGCAGCATTTCCAGCCCTGGCATGTGACAGCTCTCCCAATTTAGCCAGTAACTGACTCCCTCTGACCTGTAATAACACCGCTCCCGAATTAGAGCCCTCAATTTGACTTGGCTCTGGTCCTTCCCTCCCAGCAACATAAAGCATCCTTTTTCCCCCCCTCTCCCCGAACATTCCTAATCCTGTCCTTTTGCACTGCCAACTCAAACTCCCATTTAGTCTTTTCCTATTTTTTCGGGGGGGGGGTGGGGTTGTGGAGGGATGAGGGGGTGCAGGCAGCAAAGGGCAGGGAAAAAAAGACCGGTGGAAAAACACCAAGAGACAAAAACAACAACAAAATCAGACAAAAAATTCCAAGTTGGTGACATTCAGCTGGAAAAGCTCAATGACTCACATGCAAATAAAATCTGCCTAAATTCACTGTTGCATGACGCAGGCCACTGGCTTCAGCATGAAAAGGGCCGGGATGAAATCATCCACAATTAAATGGGAGCTTGGAAGGCTGCAAAAGCAGCAGCATCAGCGCTGCTCCCTGGGCTTAATAGGAAACACAAAGGAAGGAAGTTCAGTGGAGTGAGAACATCCCCCTTTTCCCCTCCTCCCCACTGACACCTCGCACCATCAGTCATCCCCAGCCCTCAGAGTGGCTCCTCCAGCATCACACGTCCACACTCAGCTCCAGCAAGCTGCTCCCCAGCAGCCTGCTGCCAGATTTTAATGGGCTTTCCTGGAATACCAGCTCAAAAGTGAAATAAAAATAAATGTGGCTACGTAGCAAGGCAACTCCCCCCCCCACCACCAGCCAGCAGCTTCTTCCAGAGATTTCTGTCCTGATCTTTGCACAATGGTTTGGAGATATTGGAGAGTTAACACTGAGAAACCTTGGACCAAATCCAGTCGTCCCCCCCCAAAATTTAAATCTCAGTTCTCAGGTTTGCTCTTGCATTGCAACAGTGCTTTAAACCTTACGAGTTCTGAAATACCGTCTGAAGTCACGTTATAGGAATGCACTCACAGGGAATGGGGTGCCAGGGCTTCCCCTTGTGCCAGGATGAGCACCAGGCTGTGCATCCAACCCTTCCGTGGGGCTGTGCCATGAACCAGGTCACTGCCCTCCTTCAAGCCCAAAGTAACAATGTGAGGGGGAAGAACAAACTGAAAAAGGTCATTTTAACCTGGATTGGGAGTCACAGCATGGTTTTCAAAAGGCTTTTGGTGCTCCAGCTAAGAAGAGAAAACAAACCTGAGAACAAGAGCTGGCCACCCTGCTGCTCTGGGGATCACCTGGTGGGTGTTGTTCCTCTGATCTGCTCTGGTGAGATCCCACCTGGAGTCTGGCATCCAGCTCAGGGACCCCCAGCACAGGAAGGACATGGAGCTGCTGAAATGAGTCCAGAGGAGGCCACAGAGACCCTCTCAGGGCTGGAGCCCTCTGCTCTGGAGCCAGGCTGGGAGAGCTGGAGGTGCTCCAGGGGAGAAGAGAAGGCTCCAGAGAGACCTTAGAGCCTCTTCCAGTGCCTAAAGAGGCTCCAGGAGAGCTGGAGAGGGACTGGGGACAAGG
The DNA here is from genome assembly GCA_035221435.1 of Sphenopsis melanotis. Classification (NCBI taxonomy): domain Eukaryota; kingdom Metazoa; phylum Chordata; class Aves; order Passeriformes; family Thraupidae; genus Sphenopsis; species Sphenopsis melanotis. Next base: position 253,502 of record JAWMRF010000058.1, read on the forward strand.
GATGGAGGGACAGGACAATGGGGAAAGACTTTTCACTGTCAGGAGCAGGGCTAGATAGGATATTGGGAAGGAATTCCTGGCTGTGAGGGTGGTGAGGCCCTGGCACAGGTTGCTTAGAGAAGCTGTAGTTGCCCCATCCCTGGAAATGTCCAAGGCCATGTTGGACAGGGCTTGGAGCAACCTGGTGATTGTATGATCCATCTGGGAAGCAGGAGGACAGCACCCCAAGCATCCAAGAGTGGCCACAACCAGCTGTGAGGCCATTGAGAGAGAGGCCTTTGCACCTCACTTCAGCTACAAAGTGAATCCTCTCCCACAAGGAGAGATCAAGTGATCAGCTTCACATTCATTTGGAAACCGGGTGCTTCATCCTTTCTGGACTTCCCTTCAGGCTGGATGTGCCTGTCCCTGGGATTATCCCCAGAGCTGTGTTTTTGGAAGATTCCAGCCTGAGCTGAAATTCTCAGCACTGCTCACCCCGGCCTGCAGTGGCTGCAGGAGCAGGGTGTGAACAGGTCCATAAAAGGGAACTGGGAGACTTGAGCCTCCTGCCAGTAAAGCCTACATTTGCTCTGGAGGAATCTGCACCTCCCTGGGGAAAAAAAAAAACAACAACAACAACCAAACAACAAACTATAAAAATAATATATTGAGGTCTACAAGTGGGGAAAGGCTGCAAGTGCCTGCAGGAGGACATCCGACTGTGCCTGGGCCATCTGGTCACCCACCCTCGGTGACACTGCCCTCCCTTCACCACCAGATGCTAATTCCTTTCATCCTGCCTGGCCCTCCACTGGTGTAATTTTAGGTCTGTGAATAGGACCATCTGCCTTTGAGATGCTCGTTTATTTTTGGCTGAGCCCTCCCTTTCACCACTCCCTCCTTAAAGGAAGTCCAAACCAGGCACTGTTGGGAACAGTGCTCCTTGTCTGCTCCTCTAATCACCAGGCATTAACCAGCTATCTAAGGATGTTCTGCACCACTGTCACTCGTCAAATTGGGGGTGTCATTATCTTCAAAGCACTTTGCAAACACTTTTTTCCTTCCTCCCCGTGTTGCCACCACAAAGTAGTAATTATTCACTTCTCTCTGAATATGGTGGGCTTGGTCCAGCATCCTGGAGCTCGGCCAAGACGTGCTCAGCAAAATTCAACATGGCCAAAGTAAAGCTAAAACAAAGTGGTTCCTATCTTTGGATGCTGAGGACTGCTACCCGTGCTTCCTTTCCCACAGCAGACATGGAAATGGTAAAAATAAAAATAAATGCTGGAACCACAGCAGCCAGTAGTGTAATTTCCACGTATTAAGCGATGCCTGGACAAAAAGGGAGTTTTGAGGAAAGTTCTGCTTTTATACACATCTAAGTGCTATGAATGAAAGTCACTGTCACAATTATGGAAAACAGTAATTAGCAAAATACTGCACAAAAATGCTGAAAGAAATGCTTCTGGCTGGGGTGACCATGTGGGTGCTCCCAGCCAAAGCTGCACATGGATAAACCCTGGGAGCACAGCAAGCCCAAGGGCAACCCCACCATGCCAGGGGCTCAGCCCATCTCTTGGGATGATGTTGGATCCATCTTTTGGGATAAATGTGTGTCCTCCTACATGGACCGCTTGGGGGTATGCAAGCAGGGTGAGCTGACAGGCTGAATCTGTGATCTACCAGCCACAAAATCACTGATTTTCCTCCTTTTTGAGAGTTTCACAAGTGTCTAGGACAAGTGGGAAGAATAGTTCCAGGTAAACTCTTCCAGAACCAATCAGTTTTATACAAATCCAGGTTGTGCAAAGCTTGTGCAGCTCTACCAAAATTTGTTGTTTTTTTTTTTTAAAGATGAGGATGGTTGTGGTTCAGTCTGAGGTTTGAACAGTTCTCTGCTCTGTCATGAACCTCCAGCAGCTACAGGACATGGAGCCTATCGCTGGAAATCAGTGTTAGACCCCAGAGAACATCAATACAGAGGAGCCCCCCTCACTGTGTGCACCCCAAAGGCTGAAGATCCTGTTATGCTGCCAAGCCCCTCACAGGGAAAACATACCCAGGGCTTCAAAGAAGCAAATTTCTGTGTGATGCTTGAGGTGTTAAAATCAAGCCCTGCCTTTAGCTGGCCACAGCTCTCTGCCCTGCAGGAGCCTGGGGAAACACCTGGTTGTTCATTGCTTCAAATTCTCTGCAGTAAATGAAAGAAAAAAGTAACTTAATGGATCTGATCAGATCTCAGATTTGACAGGATTTCCTGCCTGGGTAAGAACTGACCCATTTTGCTTTGCCTTGAAGGTATGAACAGCAAACTCCACGAGCTGGGCTGTGAAGTGAGGACAAGCAGCTTCACCCCCACGCTGGGGTGAACTCCCAGGAGGAATTAGGGGAGGCAGACATCCCTCTCTCCCTCCCTCCCCTCTCTGCTGCTCACATCGCCCAGAGCAAAGCTCTTGACCAAAGCCAGTGATGAGTCAGGGCGAGGAGGAGACTTTCTAATTTCACCCGCTTTGATCCTGCCCTGAAGTGCCAACGTCAAAGAGGAGGGAGGGGAGAGCTGGGGCTGACTCAGGGAGGACGGGAACATCTCTGCATCTACAACTGAGACGTTCAAAGCAAAGTGAAACTCCTCTTTTTTTAGGAGACTCCCATGAAAAAGTGACACAAAGAGCTGGCTCTCCCCAGCTGGTGTCAGAGCAGCAGCACTCAGCTGACTCCCTGTGTCTTTCCCAGCCGTACGAGCACTCAGAAGGTTAAAATACACCTTTCCCTGGGTAATTCACCTTTCCCTGTGGAATTCACTGCTGCCTGCAGCAGCTGGCTTGTCCTTCCTTTATTACCAGCCTCACATTTTGTTTCTCATGTACCCACGAAGTGCTGCAGGACCTCAAAACAAAGAGTGACTTTGTTCCTTCAGAATAAAACCTCTGTTCGCCCAGTTTTTATTGATATTTCACAAAAACATGCTAGGAGCTGTAAAGATTCATTTTGGGGGGGTCAAAATCATGTGTCACAGTCACAGCTTTTTTTCCATGATCCCTTTCCACTGAGAACACATGAAATGGGTAAGTGTGGACACTGAATTTAAAGGACAAAGAACACAGGTCCTGGCAATTACACATTCCCACTGCCTGGTTCCTCTCCCATAATTGCTTATGCCCACCAAAGGCACCACAAATATGCTGAGGAACCCAAGTCCTGTCCCAGCTCTGAGCAATAATGAGTTTGACACTTGTTAGTGCTTGAAACATGAAAAGCTTTCCCAACTAATTCAAGTTTTCACCAAACCAAAATCATCCTCCTCCCCTTGTCTGTTTCCAGCTATCAGAAAAGCCACAAAGAGAATTTGAGATTCCATTTTCTTGACCAAATTCCATAATATTTGGGAAGAAACTTCCAACAAAATAAAAACCTTGTATTTTTGTGGAGAGAGTGAGAGGAATAGATCTCCCTGCAGAAGAAAATTCCCTTCCCTGCATCTTGTTTTCCTCTGAGGAGCAGCAACACATTGCAGTTACTCACAGGGAAGGATTCAACCTCCACAACTCAGAAGGGATGAACAGCAGGAGTGACAGCATTTCTGGAAGCTGACGACCCCTGTCTCACCCTCCAGGCTACTGATTCCAGCTAATTGGAGCCTCAAGTGGCTCTGAGCCAACTGACAGCAACACAGCGATAAATGTGCAGAAATCCACTAAATTCTGAGAGATACACAACACTGGCTGGAGTCCAACAGCCTGATCCATTCAGGGATGATAAAAATTAAAAGAATATTGTTAAGGGCATTGTCCAGCTGCCTTTTCAACACTGACAGGTTTGGGGAATCAGTCACCTCTCTGGGAAGCTTGTCCCAGTGTTTGACCACTGACTTGGTCAAGAAATCACAGATTCACAGGTTTGGGTTGGAAGGGACATTAATGAACATCCTGTTCCACCCCTGCCATGGGCAGGGACACCTTCCACCAGCCCAGGGTGCTCCAAACCCTGTCCAACCTGGCCTTGGACACTTTCAGGGACAGGGCAGCCACAGCTGCTCTGGGCAAGCTGTCCCAGTGCCTCATCATCCTCAGTAGAAGGAAATTCTTCCTATTATCGAATCCAAACCCCTTTTACTTTAAAGTCATTACTGCTTGTCCTTCCAACTGAAATATTCTATTCTATTCTATTCTATTCTATTCTATTCTATTCTATTCTATTCTATTCTATTCTAT
>JAWMRF010000058.1:270519-282764 GCA_035221435.1 Sphenopsis melanotis
TCCCTGGCAGCGCCCAAGGCCAGGCTGGACACTGGGGCTGGAGCAGCCTGGGACAGTGGGAGGTGTCCCTGCCATGGCAGGGGTGCCACTGGAGGGGCTCTGAGGTCCCTTCCCACCCAAACCATTCCATGGTTTTATGATTCCAACATTCCTGGCTGAGGAAGAACTGGGGAAGAATCCCTTAATTTGGGTTGGGGTGCTGACAGGAGCTGCCCAAGGGGCTTTAACCCCGCTGGCAGCTCCGTGCCAGCCCCAGCCTGGCCCCAAACCCCTCTGTGGGGGCAGCAGGGTGGGCAGCAGGGTGGGCAGGGCCCTTTGCAGGGAATTACTGGGGGAACATCCGAGCACGGTTCTGCCCGCTCCCGGGGGATTCATCATCCAGCAGAACTTGGCTCCGTGCCCCTCTCCAGGGCTGATGAGGAAATTGAGACATCCCAAAATATCCGCTCCTTCCACAGATCCCTCGTGCTTTTCCCTTCCTCATTTCCCCACTGCAGCGTTGGAATTTGGTGTTAAACCAGCCCGACTTCCCCGGGAGCTCCGGAAGAGCTGCTCCCTCCCGGGGAGGCTGAGATCCCTGGAAGAGCTGTGCCAGCAGCATCATCCCTGCTCCAGGCATCCAGGATCTCATGGATAAACGGGAGATACAGCTCTGCTGCTGCAGGGGTCCTGTCCCAACCACTGGAATTCATCCACCCTCAGCCTGTGTCTCCCTCAGGAACAAACTGCCCACAAAAAGGTGGCAATCACAGGAGCTGGATTTATGCTGAATACCCTTTGGCTGCTGGAATGCAGATCCTCAGCAGCAGCACCTGGAACTGGGGCACAGCATTCCAGGCATCCCAAACCAGGCCCTTGGAATTGGGGGAGGCATCCTGGACACCCCAAACTGGGCACCTGGAATTGGGCTGCTGCATTCCAAGCATCTCAAGCCGGGTACCTGGAATTGGGGGACGCATCCCAACCTCTGACACGGTGGGAGATGCTGGTTCCAGGCTGCCCTCGGCCCAGAATCCTGATGGAGCAGCCTCGGGATGTGGCTTTGCAGGCACCAAGGGGATGTGGCTCTGAGGGCCACGTGGATTTGGGAATCCAGCAGCGTTTTGGCTGCTCTGCTCCCACAGAGAGGGAAAACGGGGTCAGCATTCCTGGAACAGGGATGATCCCGACCCAGGGTCTGGCTGTGGGACACTGTGACACTGGGAGATGCCTCTGCTTCCTAAAACCGTCACCGAGGGGACGGGAACGGGGACAGGGACGAGGACAGAGGCAGCAGCTGCTGCCAGGCACGGCCATTTCAGGGCTCCGGGAAGAGCCTCCACACTGTGCCCGTTGTTATGCCGGATTTCAGAGGATAACTGCAGAGCCTGAGGGATGCACAGCGGGGCTGTCCCTTCGAGCCCTCCCTGCCCTGGATTTGGGGTCGCGTGGGAGGGGACTGGACTCACTCCCGGCCCCTTTTGTCCTCGCTCCCGGCAGGTTTCACTGCGTGGATCCTCCTCCCACACGGCCCCGCGGGCACCGGGACCCTGAGCAGGGTCAGGGCAGCACTGGGGAGTGCTGGAATGCGGGAGCAGCTCAGAGCCCAGCCCAGAGCCCAGCCCAGAGCCGGAGCTGCACCGGAGCGCTCCAAGCCCACCCGCACGTGACGGAGGGAAGGAGGAAAAGCAGCTGGAGAAAAGTAGGACAGCGGGGCCGGGAGCGAGGGAAGAGCTTGCAAGGATGGAGCTGCCTCCCCTCTGCGGGGCCTGGGACAGGGGACACCCCGAGCTGTCACTGTCAGTGTCATTGTCACCGTCACTGTCACCCCTGCCCTGCTCACAGGACACTCTGAGACCCCCTCACCAACCCCAGGGGGCTGCGCTGTGCCGGCGGGTCCGGGGAAAAGGCAGGACGGATCCATTATCCCTGGCACAGGCAGGATCCCTGGCACAGGCAGGATGGATCTGTCAGCCATGGCACAGGCAGGATGGATCCATTATCCCTGGCACAGACAGGATCCATGGCACAGCACAGGCAGGATGGATCCATTATCCATGGCACAGACAGCATGGATCCACCAGACACAGCGCAGGTAGGATGGATTCATTATCCCTGGCACAGACAGGACGGATTCATTATCCCTGGCACAGACAGGATGGATTCATTATCCCTGGCACAGGCAGGATCCCTGGCACAGGCAGGATGGATCCATTATCCATGGCACAGACAGGATCCCTGGCACAGGCAGGATGGATCCATTATCCATGGCACAGACAGGATCCACAGCCCAGCCCCAGTCCCTGGCACAGCCCAGGTCACCTCCTGCACACCCACAGTGACACTGGGGCTGTGCCAGGCCATGCCACCCCTGTGCCAGCAGGGCTCAGCCCTTCCTCACCACCAAGCCCCGCAGATCCAGGGCAGCTCCTCCATGCAAAGCCCTTTCCAAGGGTCCTCACGGCTTTTCTACTTGCACTGGGAATTTTGGGATGTTCTGAGGTGCTCCCAGTGTCACCAAGGATGGCCGCTGCCACCAGAGTCCAGGAACTCGAGCTGGGGGAAGGGGCTGGGGGGGCTGCAGGTGCCCCCCAGTGAGGGACGTTCCCAATCCATCCCCCCTCCATCCCATCCATCCGTCACGTCTCCAAACGTCTGGCACTGAATGCAGCCGGTGCTAATGGAGGGGGAATATTCATGATTCCCGATTCTGGGAGCGGCGCCGGCAGAGGTGCAGGAATGGGGGTGTTCCCACTGCTCCCACGGCTCCAACCCCCCAGTGCTGGGGAGGCTCCCAGCTCCCGCTCCTGAGCACAGAGGGATGGGTGCCCTGGGATAAACATGGAGCCCTGGCCCCACTGGGACCTCCTGGGACCACCCTGAGCCGGGAATTGGGGGTGGGAAGTGAGCCTGGGCCAGGCCTTGGGGCTGGAGCTTCCCTGTCCTGTCCAGTGCGGATGGATGGAGCTGCTCCTGTCCCCTCCCTGCCCCACTGGGTGACGGCACCGTGTGGCCCAGCTCTGTCCCCAGGGTCCCCTCGGCCACCCCCGCGGGTGACCAGGCAGGATCCGGGGCGATGCCGGAGCTGTGCCTGCTTCCCACCCTGAGCTGGGAGATGGGAAGGGAGCCAGTGCAGAGGCTCATCCCACGCTAAAATCAGGGATCGATTCCCGAGGCACAAGGGTCGGAGCATTAATTGCAGAGCTCAGCTCTGTGCCAGGATCGAGGCGCTGCTCCAATTCAGTGCAATTTCCCATGCGCTGAGGAATTCCAGCAGCTCCCGAGGAGCTCAGAAGGTCAAAGCTCCTCTCTCCCAGCAGCGTTTTCACGCTCATCCAGCCGAGCGACAAACAGCCGGGGCTGGGCACGGACCAAACCTCTGGAGCAGCTCCCGGAGCGCGCGAGGCTGGAGCAGCATCCCCGGGAATGCGAGCTGGCAGGTGCCTGGATCTCCCTCCAAGCATCGGTGTCACAACACCAGGCAGGAATTACAACAGAGGAATTGCAGCACTTAGCGGGAAGCGGCTGGGGAAGGATCTCGGCGCAGCCCGCTCGCTCTCTGGGGATTGTTCCTGCCACGCGGCAGATCCCGGTTTCGGCAGCAGATGGGCTGAGCGCGGCCTGCTCGGAGCAGCGCGGCCCCGGGGCCTCCCGGAGCTGCTGCCTCATGCAAAAGCTGCTCCGTAATTGCTGGCAAGCTCCTGCCCAGCTCCCCGGCCGGCTGCGGGGCTGGCCGGCTGCTCCAGCACCAGCCCGGCTCCTGCTGCCGCTGCTGCCGCTCCAGCGCTCCGGGCTCGACTCTGCTCCCGTTTCGCTGCCGAGCTGCTGCTCTCTGAGCCATGAGCAATTTCCTGGGATGCCAGCAGCTGTAATCCATACAGGAACCCAACTGTGCCAGCTCGCAAATGAATCCAACCCGGAGCAGGCCTTGTACCTGGCGCTGGCAGCTCCCCTGGGAGCCGGTTCCGCAAATTTGGACATTTGCTCGTGGCCAGGTCAGGCAGGGAAAACACTCCCAAGGAAAGCAGAGCCCTTCCCCGGACCCCCCCAGCCGGAATTTAACACCCTGCGCTGCCGGGAGCCGCCGTGCCGCAATCCAGAGGCGCGGGTTAAACACCGAAGGGCTGCCTTTCCAGGCAGGAATGACTTTGGGAGCGGCAGGAGGCTCCGCAGCCGCAGATGCAAGCAAATCAGTTTTCTCGGCGCAGCACTTGCTGCCCGGAGGGCACATTCCAGGTTCCCAGAACATGCTGACTGCACTCGTCTTCTCCCTGGAAGCGACTGCAGCTCCCATTAAATATTGATCCGGGAACTCCAGTGCCCCCGCGCCTCCTCTCCCCGGCTCTGCCAATATTTAGAATCCATTAAAGTCGCGTGCGGAGCACTCGCAGCCGCGGCGGCTCCGCACCGGCCATGCCGGCAAATCAGTTCGGTTACACAAGCCTGGATGAGCTGCCATGATCCCTGTAGCTGTAATTTAGCGGGAGCGGGCCCGGATGAGTTCATGGCTTTGTTCCTCGTTAATCTTTCATGCTCGTTGAGTGCGGAGCAATTTGTGTAGTACAAACCCTGCGCCACAAATCGCAGCCGCGACCTGCTCCGCGTGCATCCCGCCCGGCATTCCCAGCGGGGCCATGGCCCTGGATTCAACCCTGCATCCCGGGAACAGCTCCCGGGACTGTCCTCACAGCACCCACAGGGACACGGATTCACCCCTGGGAAGGGCTCCCGGGACTGTCCTCACAGTACCCACAGGGACAGGGATTCACCCCTGGGAAGGGCTCCCGGGACTGTCCTCATGGCACCCACAGGGACAGGGATTCATCCCCAGGAATGGCTCCCGGGACTGTCCTCACAGCACCCACAGGGACAGGGATTCATCCCCAGGAGCAGCTCCCAGGACTGTCCTCACAGCACCCACAGGGACAAGGATTCATCCCTGGGAACAGCTCCCGGGACTGTCCTCATGGCACCCACAGGGACAAGGACAACAAGGGGGGGACATGGCGGGGGCTCAGCCGAGCTGGGGATCCCCAGTTCCTCCAGGCTCATTACCAGAAGGATCACGGAATGCTGTGGGTGGGAAGGGGTCTTAGGGACCATCCAGTGCCACCCCAGCCATGGCAGGGACACCTCCCACTGTCCCAGGCTGCTCCAGCCCCAATGCCCAGCCCGACCCTGGGCACTGCTAGGGATCCAGGGGCAGCCACAGCCTCACAGCCCCAGGGATTTGTGCCGGCGCCTCCATCCCTGCAGAGGGTTTGGCAGAGCCCACCCAGCCATTCCCGCCTGGAAATCGCTCCCTGTGCCAGCCCCTCCTCCCAGCTCTCGCCTGGCAGGGCTGTGGCATCGCCCGCGCTCCCGAGGGTGCCAGCGCAGCCTCTGCAGGGCCCAGCAGCGTTCCCAGCTCCCGGCAAGGCGCTGCCAAGCCGTGCAGCCGCCCTCTTCCCAAAATCCAGCTGGCTGCTCCCTGGAAAAGCTCCCGGCGGACACCTGCACACCATCTGTCGAGCGGCACCCACCGAGCGGGACCGGCCCCAGGCTCTCCATGGGTATCCAGGGTGGCTCAGAGCCGGGAGCAGCAGCTCTTTTCCAGGGATGGAGCAGCTGGGATTGCTAAAAATGGGTGGGATGGGATCTTTCCCAGCTCCTTTCCCAGCCCTCCCGCAGGGTTATAAATCCAACTGGAACAGCCTCAAAAGCTGAGCTCCAGGGGCTGGGCCGGGCTGCCCTTGGCCCCAAGGTCATTCCCTGCCCTTCCAGCCTCCGGCAGGACTGGCAGAGCTCCAGGCAGGTCGCTGGTACAGAGCTCTTCCAATCCCACAGAAATATCCCAGGAACCAGCGAGGCACAGGGAAAGGAGCAGAGGGCTTTGACGGGTGTGGGTAAAACATTCCCTGCAATCTGCTGGAATGTGGCAGGATGAGCAGCCACATCCACCACCCCTCCCAAGGGAACGAGGGACACGGAGCAGCCACGACATTCCCAGCACACAAAAATCCTGAATCCAGGAGTCAAACCCTGGCACCTCCTAAAGCAACTGGAACCCCAGAGCCCTGGAGTCACTGGGATCTGCAGGACACACAGTGTCCAGAGAGCCAGGCACAGCCACGGGCATCCCAGCTGGCACCACCCCCGGGAGCACCCTGGAATGTCCCACATTCCAGCAGGATGCTGATCCCTGGTGGTCAGGGTCCCGTGGGAGCGGGGCCTGGATGATCCAGCAGCTTCCTGCCTTTGGAATCACAGCAGAAAGCCAAGGAACCTGCATGCAGCTCCTCTGAGAGCTGGGAAAAAAATATCCAATCCCAAATCCATCTGTTCTCCCTCTTTCTGAAGCCATTTCCAGCTTTCCTGTGCTGCCAGCTTTTCCCTGCCGGGGTGGTGGCAGCTCTGGGAGGCTCCCATTGCTCCAGAGGAGGCAGAGAACCAGGATCCCCCATCCCAAATCCTGGCCAGAGGGGCCCGGGATCCCTGCCCAGCACTGGTGTGGGGCAGAGGGACAGGAACGAGCTGCCATCCAGGGGAAACACGGAAAACCAGAGAGCCTCAGCTCTGCATCCCTGGAAAAGACGTCTGGAAGTGTCCCAGGGCCAATCCGACGATCCCTGGAGAAATCCCACACCTGCAGTGCCAGCCTGATCTCGGCTGTGCAGGTGGGACCAGGGAGTCCTGGAGCAGCCGGGAAATGAACTGGGATATCTCTGCTCCCAATCCCACTTCCAGGGCTCCCAAAAGCTCCCAAACCCTGGAGCAGCCTCCAGGTCCCTGCTCTGGCTGGGAGCACTGCCCCAGTTCCAGCTCCCCAGCTCCCAGCCCACCCCCAGCAGCCTGCCTGTTCCCTGCTCCTCCCGTTGAATCAGGATCCATGTGCTCGGCTCCCCCTCCTCCGGAGAATTCCCAATTAAGAGATCAATTTAGATAAATTGGGGATTGGAGCAGATTTGTGCTGCAACTGCCGCAATCCAGAAAATTCCGCCGGAGTGGCTGATGGGGCCTGGAGTGTGGCTGTCCAAGGGAACGAGCTGGTGATTGGAAAAGGGAACGGAAATATCCCAAACTCTGGGAACCATGGTGGTACCCAGGGAAGCCCTGAGACAGAGTCACCACAGCTGGATCCAGCAGGTCTGAGCCCTCCCCGCTCTTCCCAGGAACTGGCTCTTCCTCCATCCCATGGAACTGCCAGACACAGCTCAGCTCCTCCTCTGGATGGATCCAAGGCTAGCAAACTCCTCCAGGGAACAGGATGGATCCATCTCCAAAATGGATGGATCCCAAAGCCCACCACACGGTTCAGGGCTGAGCGCTGGCTGCGCCTCAGGAACGGCTTCCCTGCATCCACAGGCACCTGGAGCGCCCCAGGGACTGGAGCATCCCACATTCACAGCCTCAGATGGGGACTGCATCCCAGGGAGAGGTTCCAGCCTTCCCAGGGAGAGGTTCCAGCCATCCCAGGGAGACATTCCAGCCTTCCCAGGGAGATTCCAGCCTTCCCAGGGAGATTCCAGCCATCCCAGGGTGAGATTCCAGCCATCCCAGGGAGACATTCCAGTCTTCCCAGGGAGAGATTCCAGCCATCCCAGGGAGACATTCCAGTCTTCCCAGAGAGAGGTTCCAGCCATCCCAGAGAGAGGTTCCAGCCATCCCAGGGAGAGATTCCAGTCTTCCCAGAGAGAGGTTCCAGTTATCCCAGTGAGTTTTCACCCACCCCAGTGAGTTTCCAGCCATTCCAGTAAGAGTTTCCAGCCCTTCCAATGAGTCTTTCCAGCCATTCCAGTGAGTTTCCAGCTATCTTGATGAAGATTCCACTCATCCAGGTGAGGTTTTCCAGCTGTTCCCCCACCCCACGGTGGCAGGGCAGCTCCTGGAGCAGCGGGAGATCCATCTCCATCCTGATCCGTGACGTTCCCAGACAGAGCCAAGCGCTGGGGACACTCCCGGCCGTCACTCCCGGGATTCATCCAGCACTGGGAGATGAAAGGCTGGAGATGAAAGGCTGCAGGATCCCATCACACTCCGTTTTCCGTCTGTCACTTCCCATCTCCTCCACCCGGAGCCGTGGGAGCAGCAATTAGCGCTCGGCAGGTCGGGATGGCATTCCCGACGGAGCTGCGATATCCCGGGGCTCCTGCTCCAGCAGGGAGGAGAGGCTGGGAAGAGCCCTCAGAAGGGCACTGGGGGAGAAAGCCTTCCAGGGGAGCCTGGAATCAGCCCTGAACTGTATTTTATACATTTTATATTTTATATTAAATAAAGGTATGTATGTTCCTAGAATTTATATGGATCCCAGCATCGCTGAGGCTGGGAAAGCCCTCCAAGGTCACCGAGTGCAAGCTGTGCCCAATGCCCACCTTGTCCCCAGCCCAGAGCCCTGAGTGCCACATCCAGGAATTCCTTGGACACCTCCAGGCATGGGGACTCCAAATTTCCTCTTCCAAGGCCTGACCCCCTTTCCATGGGGAAATTCCTGCTGATGTCACCCTGAGGCTCCCCTGGCCCAGCCTGAGGTCAATTCCCTCTCCACTGTCCCTGTCCCTGGGAGCACAGCCCAAACTCCTCCACTGGTGGATTTGCAATAAATGCTCAGATGTTATAAACATTCCCATGGATTTTCTGTAAATCCTGACACATTCCACGGACGTGCCCACGGAGAGATGTCCATGCTGATATTTGATCCATAAACAGATGTGCCCACACTCCCTGAGCTCCAGACCCACCTCTGGAATGGCAGCTGGGATGGGGGTCCCCACCCTGAGCCCCAGCGAGGGTGGGTTTGGTCCCTTTTGGAATTCTTGGATGTTTTTTCCATAATTTTAACTGCTGGTGTGGAAGGGAGGAGCAAGCCCATCATTAATTGCACTGCCAGGTAATTAATGACAGCGCCAGGGACGGAAACATGACGGAGCCACAGAAGGATGAAACCCAGGGAGAAATAATTGGATTTAACGGGAGCATCCCAGGCCAGAGGGACCTCGGGGAGACCCTGGTGGGGCAGAACTGGGACCAGTACAGGGCACAAAACCTCCCAGTCTGGGTGCCCTGGGCAGGGGTGACACAGACTGGAGCCAGGACCAGCCCAAGGAGGAGGAGGAGGAGGAAGCAGAGGAGGCAGAAGGAAGCAGCTCTTCCTCCGAGAATTGGAAATTCCACCCTTCTCAGGGGCTCTGGCAGCAGGACCTCACCCCCACAACCCCTGGATGTGCCCTAAAGGCGCAGCTGATTCCAAATGCTGATCCCAGTCCATGGGAACAGACACAGAGCAGCCACAGGGTTGTGATCCGGGGACTTTGGGGCGCCAGGATGTGACATTGGGGTGCCGGGATGTGACATTGGGGTGCCGGGATGTGACATTGGGTTCCAGGATGTGACCCTGGGGTGCCGGGATGTGACACTGAGGGACTGGGATGTGCCCTTGGAGCACTGGGATGTGACCCTGGGGTGCCGGGATGTGACCCTGAGGCGCCAGGGAGGCACAGGGACACCCCGGACTCAGGGCACAGATCCCAGGCTGCGGGGCCCCCCGGGAGCTCCCGGGATTCGGGAGGAGCCGAGCGCCGCGCGGTTCCGGGGCCGATCCCGGAGGATTTCCAGCGGATCCATCCGGCGGCGGGCGGGCGGGCGCTGCCTTTCTGCAGTCTCCTTGGAGACTGTGGCTGCTCCGAGGGGATCCCGCTGCTCCCACTGCTCCCTGGCTCGCGGCAGCTCCCAGCCCCGCCGTGCCCGTGCCAGAGGAGCAGCGGGAAGAGGCGATCTGGGAAGGCATCCATAATTCCGTGTGGCCAGAACAAGGCGGCGTGCAGGGAGGCAGGAATTTCCAAATTCCTGTTCCCGCAGCAACGCGGGGTCACCTCGGGAGCTGTCGCCCACCGGCACGGCCAGGCCGGCCCGTGGTGCTCCAGGATGGAAAACAGCCTGGAAAAGGTGGGTTTGGAGCAATCCTGGCTCGGCCCCCCTCGTGTGCACAGGCAGGAGCCTTCCCAGGAGCCTTCCCAGCATCTCCAGAGGCGCTGGAGGAGAAGGAGGAGGAGGAGGAGGGATGTGCCAGGAACAAGGCAGGCGCTCCGAGGGTCTCAGGATCTCCATGATCCCACAGCTCCGAGTGTATCAGCCATGGAGGAAACGCAGTAACAGAGGGAATAGCTGCAACATGGGGATAAATCCCTGCCCTGAGGAGCCCCAGCTGGACTGGCATCACCGAGAGACAGCAGAGAGTGCCCAGTTCCGCACCCACAGCTCTGTCCCAGAAAGAAACACAGGGATCCAAGCCACATCCTGGCTCCTGGAGCAGCTCCAGAGCTCCAAGTGGGATGGAGACTCTGTGAAGAGGGATCAATCCCTCATTCCAGTTTCTGGAACAGCTCCAAAGCTGTGAGCAGGGCCAAGGAGCCTCTGTATGACACGAATCAATCCCTCATCCCAACTCCTGCAACAGCTCCGGAGCTGTGAGGGGATGAGGGAGACTCTGTGACACAGGGACTGATCCCTCATCCTGCACAGCCCAGAGCTCTGTCAGGGATACTCCGTGTGTGACACAGGGACTGATCCCTCATCCTGCAACAGCCCAGAGCTCTGGGCACAGTCAGGGACACTCTGTGTGTGACACAGGGACTGATCCCTCATCCTGCACAGCCCCGGAGCTCTGTCAGGGACACTTTGTGTGTGACACAGGGACAGATTCCTCATCCCTGCTCCTGGCACAGCCCTGGAGCTCCAGGCAAGGCCAAGGGCTCTCAGCATGTGCCACACACACTGGGGCCATGTCCCGTTTCCTGGCCCAGCCCTGGAGCTCTGAGCAGGGCCAAGGGCTCTCAGCATGTGCTGCACACACACCAGGGCCATGTCCTGTTTCCCAGCCCAGCTCTGAGCAGGGTCAAGGGCGCTCCCCATGCCCAACCCCAGCTCATCCCAGCGCTTTCATCTCCCTGCCGCGCGCTCAGATCCGGCTCCAGCAGCACCGGCCTGAGAGAGCCTCAAACACAGAGGGCAGGGACCAAGCTGTGCAGGAACAATGTGACTTTTCCAGCCTTTCCCAACATTCCAGAGCCTGCCAGGAACCCATCGATCCCGAGCCGCCAGTCACGAGCCGGCCCCGGTGTCCCTTGGAGCCCAGGACACGGCAGCTGCTCCTCTGGGGTGGGGAGCTCCCAGAGCCCAGCCAGCCCCACGGGCCAGGGGAAGGGAAACAGAGGATTCACCCCCTCAGGAGCAGCTGTGCAGCCTCCCGTGCCTGCCCCACGGATGGGGACACGAGGGCATGAGGCCATAGGCACAGGTATCCCTAAGGAACATCCCACCAGCTGGGAGCGCCCACGGAACAGAGGGGAAACTGAGGCAGGAGAAGAGGGATGGATCCATCTCCCTGCAGCCACCAGTGCACGATCCAGCCCTTCCCAGGCCTCCTGCATCCCATGGGATGGGCTCCTGCAGGAAGGGAAAGGGAGCACGGGCATCCCAGAGGGAGCAGGAGCCCCACGGGAGGGGGCTCCACACAGAGCCGACCCTGGCCCCTGCCCAGCCCCTTCCCATCCTGCTCCCATCCCCTCCCTGTCCCTGCAGTGTCCCCAGGTGCTGTCCCCTCCCTGTCCCCGCGGTGTCCCCAGGCGCTGTCCCCTCCCTGAGCGCTGTCCCCGCAGTGTCACCTGGGCGCTGTCCCCCTCGAGCCGCGGTGGCCGGATGCTGGACAGGTGAATGGTTTTGTGGTCCCCGGAGTTGAGCTTCACCACGATGGCGTCGGCGTTGAGCACCTGCATCACCTGGGGACAGAGACAGAGCTGAGCGTGGGGACAGCGGCCACCTGGGCACACCGAGGGCCAGGTGCCACCGTGACACCGGCCCTGCCACCCCGACTGCCATCCCCAGCACGGGAGCTGCCCCAGCCCCAGCTTGGCTGTCACCAGTGGCTCCTGGCATGGGCTCAGCCCCCTGGGTTCCATTCCAGAGGCAATTCCAGAGGGGCAGGAGCAGCAGCTGGACACTGGACAAGGGATGATGCTCGGGGAGGAGAGAGCAAGGACAGCCCGTGGTGGGAGCAAACTAATCAGGATCATGAAGTCAGGGAATCCTGGAATGGTTTCGGTGGTCAGGGACCTCAGAGCCCCTGTGGTGCCACCCACCCCTGCCATGGCAGGGACACCTCCCACTGTCCCAGGCTGCTCCAGCCCCAGTGTCCAGCCTGGCCTTGGCCACTGCCAGGGATGCAGGGGCAGCCCCAGCTGCTCTGGCAATTCCAGCCCAGCCAGCAATTCCTCATTGCCAAGATCCCATCC
>JAWMRF010000058.1:296316-306777 GCA_035221435.1 Sphenopsis melanotis
GCTCTTGTGCTGCCCAAGGTGCATCCATGGAGGAGATCCTTTTCATAAATCCCTGCTTCATTCTGGAACTCTGCCCACCCTCTGTTCTAGGTCAGAACTGAACTCACCTGGGTGCCCAAGGGAATCAGGATTTTATGCCACTATTTCCCTTAAAACCCAGACAACTACTCAGATTCCCACAGCAGAGCCATGAAATTCATGTCCAAATGCTCTTCCAGGACTCCTGGCCAAGTGTGACCCAGCAAATGCAATTTAAATGCAGCTTTTCTGCAAGATCACTCCCCTGCCAAGCTCCAGGTTCAGATGTGAGGCACAAAATTATTTAATTTCCCTGCTCCCTCCCTCAAATGCCATTCCTTTGGATAAGGAAGGATATGAGGATGGTGGAGCAGCCTTAGGAGAGGTTTCTCCACGCTCAGTGTCTGCTATCCCCAGCTCTGCAGTAGCACAACAGGAGTGTGTGGGCAGAGAGGAGGCTTCAGTTCCTCCTTCCCCAGTTTCCTTATGGTTTCAGCAATGTTTGGGCTGCTAAATGACACCAATTTTGGAAAACACAGGAAAGCATTAGACAGAAAAACCCCAAAAAAAGGAACATATTAATTGTCAGTGTCTTCTCAGCAGACAGCTCACCAGAGAGCCTGCTAAAGAATTATGTCCCAGAGAAAATCTGTGTGGGAGGGAGAAAAATATAGACCCCAAAAAACTGAGAATCATCAACTACGAATTCACCACTAAGAAAGGAGAGAAGATCTCTTCCTTGGAGGCAAACAGCTCCAGCCTGAGCTGTTAACTGGTCATGTCACCAACAGGACAAATCATTGGTGGCTTCTGCAGCAGGGTCCTGCAGCATTCCCTGTGTGCTGTCCCTGCAGGCCTTGTCCCCAGTCCCTCTGCAGCTCTCCTGGAGCCCCTGCAGGCCCTGGAAAGGGCTCTGAGGTATCTCTGTATTCCTCTCCTGTCCAGGTGAGCACCCCCGGCTCTCCCAGCTTTTGATCATCTTTCCAGACACAGATTAGGGAAGCATAGGCAGAGATGGATTTCTCATGGATCTAAACGTTGCTAGGCTGTTCCTGGCCTTTCCTGGTTTATTGCCCCAAAGCAAAGCAGCAGCTGGACTGTGGTGATCCCAGGTGGTCCCAGGTGGTCCCAGCTCCTGAGCAAAGCTGGATTTGGTCAGGGCTTAAAGCAGTGTCTCCAGAGAACCTGTGGAATGTGATTTCCCTTTGGTCCTGCAGCCCAATGCCTCCCTGTTCGAGGCCTGCTGCAACGAGCGCATCCAGCAGTTCGACGACAACGAGGAGGAGGAGGATATCTGGGAAGAGAAGGACATCTCCTACGCCACCCAGGTCAAGTCCAGGACACGGTAAGGTGAAAGCAGAACTCTGATTTTCCCCCTGCTGCTGGGAATCTGCACATTTCAGTCCAGGCCAGGAGGAATTCCTTGGGTTTTGTGTCATTTTGGGGCTGTGAGGTTTTGTCTGACAACCCTGAGCACTTTCCCTGCCACTTGTGCTGGGGGTTCTCCTGAACTGGAGACAGATCCAGTTCAAGGGAATTCATTAACAATGGGAACACCTAATTAATGAGTCTTCCATCAAACACATTAAAAATCCCCACCCTTAGTGTGAAACACTTGGAATTTGCTCCTTCTCTCATCCTTGGAGAGGAGGAGGAGGAGGAGGTGAGACTGAGGGGAGTGGGCAGAACATTCCTTCTCAGAACATTCAAATCAGAAAAGTGAGAACAAGAGGCCTCCCAGGGGCATCTCGGGCTTTGAAATAATTTTTCATCCCTTTGACAGAGCCACTCATTAAAATAAAGTTATTTCCATAATTCCCAATCTGCAGTGTGATCAAAGGAAACAGAGAAAACATCCAAGACTTCGCTGTGTCCTTGCCAAGTATCAACAGCCTCAGGCCCTGCCTGGGCACAGAGTGGGCTCCACACCAGTGTCTGTCCCCTCTCTGAGCACTGGTTTGTGGGGCGTCCCCAGCCCTGGCTCTGTCCTGCACCTCCAGGGAATGCTGGCACCAAAGCCCTCAGGAATCTGGGGGAATCCCTCTGAGTACCCATAAGTGCCCTGAGCAGCTGGGGGAAATATTCTGGGGGAAACAACCCTGGCAAAGGCTCTGGGTTGTTTCCCCAGAGACAGGGAGGAGGAGCTGAGGGATCCAGGCATGGCTCATTCCCAGTTCCCGTTCAGGTTTGGAGCCTCACAGACGTCAGAGAGCTCCAAGAGTGACCTGGAGAACGGGGACCACGACGGCAGCGTGGACTCAGAGGAGGAGGAGGAGCGGCCACCACCCCCCTCCCCACACAAGGGCAGCACCCCGGAGCAGAAGGACTCAGACTCCTGCCAAGGTACCGAGGTTGGGAGCACATCCCTGGGGCTGCAGGGGTCACAGCAGCACTCACACACTGCCAGTTCCTCCTGGCCAGGGGAAACGGGAGTGTCAGGGCTCACCTTGTGCCTCTGGAGTCCCTGGAGCTGCAGCCCTGCCTCAGAACAGCCCTTGTGTCAGGCAGCCCCACAGGGAGAATCCCAGGGAAAGGGTCCCTGCCCGTTGCAGGGCTTGGAATGAGAGGAGCTGTAAGGTCCCCTCGCACCCAAACCATTCCGTGGTTCTGTGGCTCCCTGAATCCCAGCTCCTTCAGTGCAAATCCCAGTCAAAGCAGCAGTGCAGGGATGTGACCTGAACTCCTCCCATCCCAGGACAGGAGTTGTGTGCCCACCTTTGCCAGGTGTCTCCAGACCCCCATCCCTGCCTGTTCTCCTGCTTTTCCAGCTGTGCTCTGCCTGTGGCAAACCCATCCCTTCAGTGACTGGAGCAGGAGTGCAGAGGGACAGGCTTTTCCTGGAATCCCAGGGATGGGTTTGGGTGGAAAGGGACCTCAGAGCCCCTCCAGTGCCACCCCTGCCATGGCAGGGACAGGGTGCGTTGCTGTGTCCCTGCTCTGTCCCTGGGGTGCTCGTGGCCAGCTGAGGCTGGGCTGGCACCCAGGCTGTGGTGTCCCTAGGGGCTGGCTGGACGGCCGTGTTCGAGCCCGCGGGCCCCACGCCGCCCGTGGCCATGGACGTGGGCTCCAGCGTGTGGGACTCGGCCGCTCCGCAGAGCAGCGCCCCGGAGGAGAAGGGCTGGGCCAAGTTCACAGACTTCCAGCCTTTCTGCTGGTAAGAGCCACGGAATTCCAGCTCCCCTGGGGCTTGGGAACCGGGGAATATTTGGGATACGTTTTGATGGACTGCCTGGCTGTAATCCTTTCTTCTTCCTCTTCCCATCGCTTCCATTTTATTGTTTAATGCTGTCTGATGATCCTGGATCAGGCCTCCTTTGTGCTTCCCACAGCTTCCCAGTGCTCCTGATGGGGGTGGGACACAGCCCCGCTTTCTGTGTCCTCACTGGGGTAGAAAACCAGGGAATAAGGTTTAGAGAAATTCACAACAGCGATGGGAAGGAAGAGCAGGACTGGTGGCTGCTCCTGGGGCTGTTGGGAGGCTCTGGGATGATCCTGGCTCCGTGCTCAGGGCTCTTCCCTCTCCAGCTCCGAGTCCGGCCCTCGCTGCAGCTCCCCCGTGGACACTGAGAGCAGCGGCACCGACGGGACTCCGGCGCAGGGCCAGGACAAGAACTGTGAGTGACAAGGGCCACACGGGGTGCTCTCTGCCCCTGGGAACTCTGCATGGAGCCCCTGGGGCAGGAGAAACCTCCCTGCAGGGCCCCTGCTCTGAGCGTTCCCTGCAGGATCAGTGAATGAAACAAAGGCAGGGATCCCCGGGGTTTGTTGGGACAGTGTCAGCAGGGAAGGGATGGAGCTGCAGTGGGTTGGTGCTGATATCACAGGGACACTTCATTTATCCCTGGAAGTGTCCCAGGCTGGGCTGGATGGGGCTGGGAGCAGTCTGGGACAGTGGAAGGTGTCCCTGCCCATGGTGGCACTGGGTGGGCTTGAGTTCCTTCCCACGCACCCCATCCCACGATTCCCAGACCATCCGCAGTGGCTGCAGGCCCTGTTTGACCCCTCGAGCCAGTCCAGGGAGCTATCCCGGGGTTCCAGTGTGGGCTGTTCCTCCCCCAGCCAGCACTGCTGCCTCTCCCTGTGTGTGGAACGCGTGTGGGACACGGAAGGCACCGCTGGTGGCCTTGGACAGCAGCTCCTCGGGCAGCTCCGAGAGCGACGACGATGACGACGACAAGGCCAAGGCTGGCACGGAATCCACGGCCACGGCACAGGAGCCCAGCAAGGACAGGGCAGCTCCCTCCAGGTGGGAAGGGATCTGCGTGGGCTGGGATGGCCCCTGGGATGGGATAGCCCCTGGGATGGGATAGCCCCCGGGATGGGATGGTCCCACGTGGTTCCAGTGTCCCCTCTCCTGTGGGCTCCATGTCCTGGTGTCCCCTGGGAGCAGGTCCTGCCCTGGCGTGGCACGGGGGGGGCTGAGGGATGTATTTAGCACAGGGTTATTCCAAGGAAGGGTTGGGGCTCCTTTGGGCACTCCAGTGTCACAGGAGCATCTCTGTCCTCATCCTTTGGCCCAGTCCCAGTGTCACAGGAGCATCTCTGTCCCTGTCCTTTGGCCCAGTCCCAGTGTCACAGGAGTATCTCTGTCCCTGTCCTTTGGGCACTCCAGTGTCACAGGAGCATCTCTGTCCGTGTCCTTTGGGCACTCCATTGTCACAGGAGCATCTCTGTCCCTGTCCTTTGGCCCAGTCCCAGTGTCACAGGAGTATCTCTGTCCGTGTCCTTTGGGCACTCCAGTGTCACAGGAGTATCTCTGTCCCTGTCCTTTGGGCACTCCAGTGTCACAGGAGCATCTCTGTCCCTGTCCTTTGGGCACTCCAGTGTCACAGGAGTATCTCTGTCCGTGATCTGGGATCCAGCCCAGGGTGGGATCTGGGTGGGATCGCTCAGAAAAGCAGAGTAAAGGCTCCCATGGGATCCTCCTGCAGCCATGGGGGGAAGGTTTAACCCACTCAGGTTCTCATTTTCCCCTTGGTGTCAAAGGCATTCAATGTTAAAAGCACCAGGAAAGGCTGGAGCAGATCCAGGGATTGGGCAGGTTTGTAGGAATTGGATCCTCAATCCAGCCTGCTCCAATCACAGGGGATGAGCTGCTGCCCAGCCCAGTCAGCATCTGCTGCATCCACAGAGATTTTACTCAGTTCTAAGATTCTGAGGTTTTTCCTCATACTCTTCCATGGATTTCCTCGTGTTTTTTACCTGAGTCCCTGCGTTTGTGCACCTGACTCAGGATCAGGAGTTTCATTCAGCGATGCTTGGTGACAGTTTGGGGTCATCCCTGGTGTGCTCAGCCAGCAGCAGCTCCTGGGGGCCTGGGGGCTGGGAAACCACTGGGATCGCAGAATTCCCTGGAATTAGGGCAGGAGTTATCCCAGGGTCTGTTTGGTTGGAAGCAGCTTATTCTGAGAAATGCATTAATTCTGATAATTGCATTAATTCTGATAAATACAGTTGATTTTGATAAATGCATTAATGCAGTTAATTTGGATAAATGGATTCATTTTGATAAACACAGTTAATTTTGATACATTTTCATTTGATAAATGCATTAGTTCCGATAAACGCATTAATTCTGATATATGCACTCTCTGTGCCTGGGAATGGCCTGGCTGTGGCTTGGTGGGAAGCAGAGGGTGAGGGAAGGCACAGCAGTTCCAGCTGTGCTGAAAGCAGCCTCTCCTTCTCTGGGATTGTGTGGAGTTGGGTCCATTGGATCTGATCCAAGCTGTGCTCCAGGTGCTTTTCCTGTCCTGGCCCATGGTGGGGGCACAGCAGGACCTTGCCTGGGGGTGGCTGGGTTCCCAGTAGGATCAGGGAATGTCCTGAACTGGACTCACAGGGTCATTGGTCCAACTGCCCAGGACAGCCCAACAATTCCAGTGTTGTCCAGACATTCCTGGGGCTCTGGAGCTGTGCCCATTCCCTGGGGAGCTGTTCCAGTGCCCAGCACCCTCTGGAGGAAGAGCCTTTCCTGATACCCCTCCCTGACCCAGCTCCAGCTGTTCCTGTGTCCATCCTCTTTGAGATGTTCTCACCTCTTCCCTGCTTTCCTGGCAGGAGGGAGGTGTTTGTTCCTGGTTTGGCACACTGGGAATGTTTTCTTCTCCAGACAAGTGTCTGTAGCACATTCCATAGGGATAAAGCTTCCCAAACCTGCCTGCCTTTGCCTGCCTGCTGATTCCATTGTGGCAAAGAGCACCCAGAGCCTCCCCTGACAGGTGTCTGTGGCTCTCCACAGCTGTGTCCATGGCCAGAGATCCCAGGGGAAGCTGTGGGAGGACAGGGGCAGTGCCACAGCTGGGACTGGAGCTGCTCCAGGCCTGGGCTCCCAGAGGGAATCACCACCCAGAGCCCTCCCAGAGTCCTCAGCTCTCCCTGACCACTGTGCCTGCAGTGGGAATATTCATTTCTTACCACGTTCCTTAATGATTCCGAAGAAATCAGGAACATTTTGGAGTCACTCTGTGGCTTGTGACTCTGTCCAAGCACTTCCCCAAAACCTGCACCAAACCCCATTCCTGTTACTATAGGAGCAGTTTTTCCATCCCCGTGTGCCCCTGGAATAACTGGAATCCACACAGGGATCTCTGATTCTCCTTGGAGCTGCTCAGGGACTGAGGATTTTCCTTCCCCTTGTCCCTGGAATCCACGTTGGAGGTCTTTTATCCTTGGAGCTGCCCAAGGCCTCTGTGGATTCCATGGAGAACCAGATGTTGCAGCCCAGTAAATCCTCCAGATGTTCCACCCTCTGTGAGCCCCATCCCAGCTCCCAGGGGGATCCTTAGGGAGATGCAGCTCAGGAATTGCTCTCAGCTTCCCAGCTTGGATCCCACTGCCTGGAGAGGTTTGGGGTCCCACCCCTGGGGGACCAGGGGACAACAGGACATCCCCCACAAACTCCTTGTTTGGGTTGTGTCGCCCCTGGGTGACCAAGGGTGTGTGTCCAGCTGGGATTTTCCAGGAACCCGGGCAAGGCAGAGAAATTCCCGAGCCCCCGTGGGTGCTCAGGTAACTCTGGAATCCTCCTGTCCTGGAAACTTCGGGGACTGGGCTTCAGAAGCTTCTCTCTGAGCCATGGAAATGTCGAGCTCCAGTTTTTTGTGTGGGAAGTGTTTTTTTCCAGCGACATTCCGGGGAACACAGCTCCATCCCTGTGTCTCTCCAAGGTGTATTTTGGTACTTCTGAAGAGCTTGTGAGCCCTGGAGGAAAGGGAATGTTTAGATCTCATTATTCCTCATTTTAATGTTTTTTTTTCAAGATAAGTGCTCCAGAAATAGAACCCCAGTCTCCAATCTCCATCACATGTCCAATTATCCAGCTGGGATTATTTTATTCCATAAACTCCCCCAGAGCTGGTGACAGGATTCAGCTCAGCCCTCTCCAGTTTTTCTCCCTTTTGTGGTGGTTTGCTCTGGGAGAGAGGGAGAAAGAATTGTTCTGGATGGAAACTGGGAAGAAAACATTCCTGAGGCAGCTCATCCTCTGCCTTGGAAGCCAAAAAATGGGATGTGCACAGAAATCTCTTCTCCAGCTGCAAATCTGGGTGGGTTTATTCCAAATGAAATTGGGAGGGTTTGCTCCTGCAGTTCTCCTCTCCCAGGATTTCAGCTAAGGTTCTTGGTGCGTCCTTGGGGACACTGTCCCTCAGGTGACACCTTCATAGTCCCTGGAGCGCCTTCAGCATGTTTGGATTCTGGACATCCAATCCCTGGGGGTTTTCCTCCATGGGATTTTAGAATCTGCCCCTAAACCCAGGATTTTCTGGGTGTCCCAGAAGCCTGAGGAGCCCCTTGGGCAGAGCCTGTGGGGCAGAGCAGTGTCTGTGTCCATGCCCGAGCAGAGCAGGCTGTGCCATCCCAGCAGTGGCAGTGGAAATGATGCTTTGGAAACTTTCAGACTGGATTTGCACAGGAGTTGGGAATGCCTCCCTCGAGGAGCTGTTCTGGTGTGTCCTGTTGGGTTTGGGACCCGGAGCCTCCCAGATGTGCCTGCTGATTTGAATCCCAGCATATTGCCAGTTCTCATTCCCAATGGGATCTTTAGGCGTGTGTGAGGAGAGCAGGAGGAATTTTGCTTTCCCCATTGGAATTTGAGCCCCATTCCAGCGTGAGTCTGCTTTTCCCGTGGGCTGAGCTCCACTGATGTGTCTCTGCCCTCTCCCACAGTGGCTCCGACGGAAAGGCTCCGGAGACGCTTCCCGTGGCCGACTCCAGTGCCCCCCGTGCCCGGAACAGCGCGGCCACGCACACGGATGGGCACCAGAGAGTGGCCACTGCTGTCACAACTGCCACAGAAACGGCCACAAGAGACAGGTGAACACAGAATCCTGGCATGGCTGGGTGGGAAGGGACCCCAAAGCCCCTCCAGTGGCACCCCTGCCATGGCAGGGACACCTCCCACTGTCCCAGGCTGCTCCAGCCCCAATGTCCAGCCCGGCCTGGGGCACTGCCAGGGATGGGAATGCTGAGTGGATCCCCTGGGAGCTGCACCTCATCCCTCTGCCCTCCCAGCTGTCCCCAGAGCTGGCTCTGAGCTGGGATGGGGAGAGGGAACACCAGGAACTGGGTGTGGAGCACCAGAACTGCCAGGTCTCCCCTGGGCAGGGATGGGAATTCCCAAATCTGGTTATCCCAGCGCCCATCCCTGTGTGCAGCCTGGGAGAGCCCTGGGGGTGCCCTGGGACTGGGGGGGCCCTGGGACCTGGTTCCTCTGAGCCACTGGCCGGTGTTCCCTGTGGGATGGGGGCCCTGCCACTCCTGCTCCCACCAGTGCCACTCAGGGAATGCAGGCACTGAGTTCCAGACAAAACCCCAGCAACGAGCTGTGGCGCTTTGGCAGCTTTGCCTCACTGCAGAAATCTCCTGGGATAATGGCATTCCCTGTTCTGCTCCAC
The DNA here is from genome assembly GCA_035221435.1 of Sphenopsis melanotis. NCBI lineage: Eukaryota > Metazoa > Chordata > Aves > Passeriformes > Thraupidae > Sphenopsis > Sphenopsis melanotis. The sequence goes on from JAWMRF010000058.1 coordinate 305,232, forward strand.
TCCCTCTGTGTCCCTGTTCCCGTCCCTGTTTCCTCCCTTGTCCCTGTTCCATCCCCTCCATGTCCCTGTTCCACCTTCTCTGTTTCCCTGGTCCTGTGTCCCTCCATGTCCCTGTTCCGTCCCCTCTGTGTCCGTGTTCCATGCCCTCTATGTCCCTGTTCCACCTTCTCCATTTTCCAGGTCCTGTGTCCCTCCACATCCCTGTTCTACCTTCTCCATGTCCCCGTTCCCATGTCCCTCCATGTCCCTCCTCCACTCTTTCCACGTCCCTCTTTTCCCTCCATGTCCCTGTTCCCATTCCCATTTCCCTCCATGTGTCCCTGTCCCTGTTCCTGTGCCACTCCGTGTCCCTGTTCCAGTGTCCCCGTGTCCCTGTCCCTGTGTCCCTCCCTGTTCCCGTGTCCATGTCCCTGTGCCACTCTGTGTCCCCATTCCCATCTCCCTCCCTGTCCCCGTGTCTCTCCCTGTCCCCATTCCTGTGTCCCTCCCTGTCCCTGTGCCCCCATTCCCTGGCGGTGCTGCTGTCACTCCTCTGGCGGAGCACGTCCCCTCCTTCCTCCCAGCTCCTCACCCACTGTCCCTGCAGGGTCCCTCTCTCCAGACCCCAGTCCCCAGCACACCCCGTTCCTGCTGCCAGCCTGGAATGGGGACAAGGATCCGCTGTCCCCGGGCGGGGAGAGCTCAGCACCCCCTCCCTGGAGGGACACCAGAGGGCAGAGAGCCCCTGGGCACGGCCGCTGGGGTCAGGGAGAGACCCCCTGGGCACGGCCGCTGGGACCAGGGACGGGGCAGTGCAGAGGGCAGCGATCCCCGAGCCCCGAGCGGGGCAGCCCTGCCCGAGCCACGGCCCGGGCTGCACGGGGCACTCCCGGTCCCTGCCCCTGGAACGCCCCAGAGACACCGAGAGGGGATGGGGATGGGACGGGACGGGACGGGACGGGACGGGACGGGATGGGATGGGATGGGATGGGATGGACATCAGACGGAAACTTGGAAGAAGGTGGGGAATGGGATCGGGAATGCAGATGGAGATGGTCTGGGAGGGGAGGAGGAGATGGGGTGGAGATAAAGGCCAGAGATGGAGGCAGAGATGGAGATGAAGTAGAGATGAGAGAAGAGACAAAAAAAAAGGGTACAAAGATGGAGATGGAGACTAAGACACAAATACGGAGGCAGAAATGAAGATGGAAAGAGAGATGAAGGTGCAGATGAAAATGGAGATGGGTATAAAGGTGGAGGTGGTGGATCTGCTCAGTTGGATCCCTGTGCCCTGCAAACTCCCCGCAGAGCCCTGGGGACAGCCCTCCCTGCTGAGCTGCTGCCATGAGCACCTTTCCCGGGACACGTTCTCCTTTGGGACACCGGAGCTCTGTGGTGCCCTCCACAGCCCCCGGTGTCCCCAACACGTCCCTGATCCTGTCTGGGGACAGTGGGGACCGGGCCTTTCCTTATTCCTTATTCCTTATTCCTTATTCCTTTCCTTTCCTTTCCTTTCCTTTCCTTTCCTTTCCTTTCCTTTCCTTTCCTTTCCTTTCCTTTCCTTTCC
>JAWMRF010000058.1:411564-436614 GCA_035221435.1 Sphenopsis melanotis
TGGCAGTGGGAGCCATTCCCTGGGTGCTGTCCCTGCAGGCCTTGTCCCCAGTCCCTCTGCAGCTCTCCTGGAGCCCCTTCAGTGCCTGGAATGTGCTGGAAGCTCTCCCTGGAGCCTTCCCTTCTCCAGGGGAACGTTCCCAGCTCTCCAACCCGCCTGCAGAGCAGAAACATTCCAACCCCAAACCCTCCCGTTCCACCTCCGTTCTCCCTAAAAACCCAACCCAACCCCCCAGAGCCTTTTCCCAGGATGGAAAACCATCCCAATTTTCTCCTGGGACGTGGACTCACCTGCCAGGGCCTCCTGGGACACGTGGCTGGTCCTGATCCTGGTCACCAGCCCCGGGACGCTGTCCCTGTACTTCTCCACGATGGAAATCTTCACCTCCAGCTCTCTGTCGTCCACGCGCGCCGCGAATTCCTTCAGCCCCGCCAGGCCCTCGCACTCTGCCCATCTCCTGATGAAGGGATCCTCAATCTCCAGCTTTGCTGCCAGGGAGGAGCGATTTATTTCATATTTTTTAATTTTTATTTGAAGTTTCATTAAGATTTTCCAATCCTGTATTGGTTTCCCTCGTTTTCCAGCTGTCTGAGAAATTTTCCAGGCAGTTCACCTCGCAAAAGAAGTGAGAATTCTATTCATGTAATCAGATATTTGTGGAAAATTGGGGAATCTTTTGTTGTCTCCATTAAAAAACTCATCTGCCATAAATAACTCATCTGTTACTGCTGGATTTTAACAGGATGATTTTTATCCTGAATTTTTTCCTGAATTACACTCAAAATTTTAAAGGAAATCCCGAATTCTATCTTGAATTTTTTTCCTGAATTTGATTCTGTATTTTAAAGGAAATCCTGAATTTTTATCCTGAATTTTATTCCATGTTGTAAAGGAAAGCCTGAATTTTATACTGAATTTTTTCCATACTATATAGGAAAGCCTGAATTTTATCCTGAATTTTATCCTGAATATTTCTCCATATTTTAAAGGAAATCCTGAATTTTATCCTGAATTTCTTCCTGAATTTGATTCTGTATTTTAAAGGAAATCCTGAATTTTTAACCTGAATTTTATCCAGAATTTAAAGGAAATCCTGAATTTTTATCCTGAATTTTATTCCATGTTTTAAAGGAATGCCTGAATTTTATACTGAATTTTACTCCCTACTTTAAAGGAAAATCCTGAATTTTATCCTGAATTTTAAAGGAAATCCTTAGTTTTTAAACTGAATTTTATTCTGAATTTAAAGGAAATATCAAATTTTTATCCTGAATTTCATTCCATCTTTTAAAGGAAATCCTGAATTTTATCCTGAATTTTTTCCTGAATTTTATTCCACATTTTAAAGGAAATCCTGAACTTTACTCCATACTTTAAAGGGGAATTCTGAATTTTAAAGAAAATCCTTAGTTTTTAAACTGAATTTTATTCTGAATTTAAAGGAAATTCCAAATTTTATCCTCAATTTTATTCCATGTTTTAAAGGAAATCCTGAAATTTATCCTGAATTTTATTCCATATTTTAAAAGAAATCCTGAATTTGATTCCATATTTTAAAGAAAATCCTGCACTTTAACCTGAATTTTGTCCTGAATTTTATTCTGTTTTTGAAGGAAATCCTGAATTTTATCCCAAATTTTAAAGGAAATCCTTCATTTTTAACCTGAATTTTATCCTGAATTTTACTCCATACTTTAAAGGAAATTCTGAATTTTATCCCGAATTTTAAAGGAAATCCTTAATTTTTAACCTGAATTTTATCCTGAATTGAAAGGAAATCCTGAATTTTTATCCTGAATTTTATTCTTTTTTTGAAAGGAAATCCTGATTTTTTTTCCTGAATTTTATTCCATATTTTAAAAGAAATTTTTAAAATGGAGTTTTACACCCAAAACAACCCAGGGAACACTGAAAATAAATTAAAAACAACTGAAAATTTGAAAAATTTTGGGAAAAATATCCTAAATTCTGGGTTTACTTACACTGAAAATAAGGAATCACTGTGGAAAGCTGGGAAAGATGCCCGACAAAAATTCCCAAATTTTGGGATTTCTGCAATCAAGCAGCCAAAATAGCCCAGCCCGTGATAAAACCACTAAAAAATGAGGTTTCAACAAAAAAATTAATTAGGAAATATAAAATTAACCATGGTTAATTATTAAAATATATAATTATATTATATCTAGAATGTATCATATAAAATTATACATAAAAGATAAATTGTATGTGATTATTAGATATTAAATTATTAATATTGTTATTTTTATTATTATATTACATAATTTAAAGGGTTTTGATTTCCAGCAAAACCTAAAAAAATCCTGGAAAAAAGAAGGATAAGGGAATACTCACAGTTTTTCCTGACGTCTGCAGGCAGGCTGAGCTTCCAAATGTCATAAATTCTGCTCAGGCCAAATTTCTCCAGTCCCTAAAAGGAAGAAAAATGTATTTATAAAATTTATTTATAAGCAAAATTTTATTTATGTATTATTTTATATGTATTTGTTTTCATTACTATATATAGTGTTTTATTTATGTGTTTATTTACAAAATAAAGATTATTTATAAAATACATAACAATATTTTAAACTAAAATAACAAAATAACATAAATAAAACAACATAAAACAACGTAAAATAACATAAAATAAACTAACATAAACTAACATAACACCAAATAAGAAATAGGAATTTATTGTATTTATAAATTTGATTTATTCCAAACTGCAGAAGATTTTCAATCCTGAGCACTTCAACCCCTCCTTGAATTGGAATTTGGGTGGAACAAAGATGGAAAATTTGAAATATCAGCCTAAAATTCCTAAGGATTAGGTTCCAAACCTGTTAAAATTCCCAAAATCAGGCTCCAAACCTCTCCAAATTCCACCAATTTTGTTGTTTTCCTGCCTCATCCCTGATAAAAATGGGAAAAATTATCCTAAAATAGAAATGAGGCCTGCAAGGCTTGGAGAGGAACAGCTCCAAATAACATCCCTGGCCACAAAAAATTCCTGCTTTTTCCTGGAATATTCATTGAAAACTTTGGAATAACTTGTTCCAAGTGTCTATTCATCTTTCCCTGCCCCATCCCTGATAAAAATGGGACAAATAATCCTAAAAATGGATTCAGGCCTGCACAAAAGAAGCCTCCAAATGGGACAAGGCCTGCGAGGGTTGGAGAGGAACGGCTCCAAATGACATCCCTGGTCACAAAAAATTCCTGCTTTTTCCTGGAATATTAATTGAAAACCTTGAAATTCTTTATTCCTGCTCTCCATCCCTCTTTTCCTTGCCACATCCCTGATAGAAATGGGATGAAGAAACCTTAAAATGGATTGAGGCCTGCACAAAGAAGCTTCAAAATGGGACGAGGCCTGCAAGGGCTGGAGAACAACGGCACCCCTGGGCACAAAAAAATTCCTGCTTTCTCCTGGAATATCCCTTGAAATCCTTGGAATTTGGCTGGGTGCAATGGCCCTCACCCCAATGACGTGGATTTTGGCTGGGGGGTCTCTCCCAGAGAATTCCACGGCGTCCTCAAACACGTTCCAGTTGCTGCGGGACAGCAGCGCCACCTTCCCCTGCCGGGCTCCCCGCACGTCCCCTGGGGGAGAAATTCCCCGTTAAACACAGCATTCCCAGGAGAATTCCCAGTTAAACACAGCATTCCGAGTTAAACACAGCATTCCCAGGAGAATTCCCAGTTAAACACAGCATTCCGAGTTAAACACAGCCATTCCCAGCTGGAATTCCCAGTTAAACACAGCATTCCCAGAGGAATTCCCAGTTAAACACAGCATTCCCAGCTGGAATTGCCAGTTACCCACAGCCATTCCGATTCCCAGTCACCCACAGCCATTCCCAGCAGGAATTCCCAGTTAAACACAGCCATTCCTGCCAGGAATTCCCAGTTACCCACAGCCATTCCCAGTAAAACACAGCATTTCCAGCTGGAATTCCCAGTTAATGAATAATTAATATTAATTTTATTTCATGAAAAATTTACTTGATTTATTATATTTCATTACTAACTTTGACTTTCTCCTTTATTATTCCTGGGGAATCCCCGGAGGATCCCTGGGAATCCCCATTCCCAGCTCACCTCTTTGGTTCCCTCCCAGCAGGGTTTTGCTGCGGATCCCTTTGCACACATCCAGGATTGTGGCTCCCACGTAGGCGATCTCGGGGCCGAACCTGAAACTCTGGAAAAACCCTGGGATCAGCAGGAAAACTAGAAGGAATTCTTGGAATCTCTAAAATTCTATCTATATGGAATTATGGGATTCCCAGCAATCTTCTGGACTGTTTTTTCCATGGAAAAAGTATCAAAATTTCTCCAAAGTGCTTCCAGAAATCCTGGTTGTTCTTAAGACCTTCTGGAGAACTTTCCTCTTGGAAAAAGCAATAAAATCCCTTCAAAATATTCCTGGAAATCCTGGTCATTCTTAAATCCAAATGATGCCATTCCCACCAACCTCCTGGACAATTTTTTTTCCTGGAAAAGGCACCAAAATCCCCAAAATACTCCTGGAAATCCTGGTCATGGCCAGGGACACCTCCCACTGTCCCAGGCTGCTCCAGCCCCAGTGTCCAGCCTGGCCTTGGCCATTGCAGGGATGCAGGGGCAGCCCCAGCTGCTCTGGCAATTCCAGCCCAGCCAGCAATTCCTCATTGCCAAGATGCCATCCATGCCTGCCCTCTGGCAGTGGGAGCCATTCCCTGGGTGCTGTCCCTGCAGGCCTTGTCCCCAGTCCCTGTGCAGCTCCAGGCCAGGCTGGATGGCCTTGGAGCACCCCAGGACAGCAGGAGGTGTCCCTGCCTGTGGGGGCTGGAATGGGATGGGATTTAAGGTCCCTTCCCACGCCATCATTCCCTGATTCCATCACTGAGCCTCCCCCAGCACCCCAAGCACACCAGGAGCTGCCAGGACGAGCCACCCCCGCACTGTCCCCGCACCTGGTAGAGCGACAGGTAGAACATCCTGAGCAGGGCGAACACCAGGCAGTCCCGCATGGAGTCGCAGAGCAGCGCCCCGAGCGCCGCCAGCATTCCCAGCAGGCAGAGCAGCTCCATGCCCTGCTCCGTGTCCAGCCCCAGGCGCGGCCCCAGCCACAGCAGCGTGGGCACATCGCGGAGCTGCTCCCAGAGCCCCTTCCCGCTCAGCCGCAGCACCCGCCGCGCCGGCAGCAGCCCCTCGCGGCCGTACAGCCCTGCGGACAGCGGGGAGCACGGGTTAAACACGGCACGCCAGGGAAAACCCGCAATAAACCCGGTATTCCAGGGAAAACCCGCAATAAACCCGCCATTCCAGGGAGAAAACCCGGCTTAAACCCGCCATTCCCGGGGAAACACCCGGCTTAAACCCGGCATTCCTGGGGAAACACCCGGCATAAACCCGCCATTCCCGGGAGAAACCCGGCATAAACCTGGCACTCCCGGGGAAAACCCGGCTTAAACCTGCCATTCCCGGGAGATAACCCGGCATAAACCCGTCATTCACGGGAGAAAACCCTGCTATTCCCTCGAGAACCCCGGCATTCCCGGGAAAAAACCCCGGCATTCCCGGGGGAAACAAACCGGCATTCCCGGGGGAATCAAACCGGCATTCCCGGGGAAAAAAACCCCGGCATCCCCGGGAAAAAAAGCGTGGCATTCCCGGAGAAAAAAACCCTGCACTCCAGGAAAAAACTCGGCATAAACCCGGCGTTCCCGGGGAAAACATCCCCGGCATTCCCGGGAAAAAAAACCCGGCAGCACCACCCGGAACCCCCTGAGGAGCCGGGGCTGCTGCCGGGACAAACCCGAGGCACCGGGAGTGCGACCCGGCCCGTCCCGGCCTCCATCCCCCGGGAAGAGCCCAGGTGCGAGCCGGGAGCTGCCAGAGCCACGTGGAAGGGACAGACGGGAGGCGGCTGCTGGGGCTCAGGGGCACCGGAGTCGCGCCGGGACCGCCGGTGCTCCCGGGAAAGGGGAAACGAGGGAGGGAAACGGGAGATGGAGGCGGCGGGAGAAGGGAAATGATAACGGGGATACGGAGCGATCGGCCCGGCAGCGGGACGGGGATGGACTGTCCCTGCCCCGGCTCCGCCGGTCCCTTCCCGACCCTGATCCCGGCTTCTCCGGTCCCACTCGAATCCACCGGCCACGTCCCCAGCTCTCTCCCGCTTCCCCCGGCCCCACTCCCAGCCCTATCCCGGTTCCTCCGGCCCTGCTCCCGGCCCTGTTCCGGATCCCCCGGCCCCACTGCCAGCCCTATCCCGGTTTCCCCGGCCCCATTCCCGTCCCCATCCCGGTTCCCCCGGCCCTACTCCCGGCCCTGTTCCGCATCCCCTAGCCCCACTCCCAGCCCTATCCCGGTTCCCCCGGCCCTGTCCCGGTTCCCCCGGCCCCACTCCCGGCCCCATCCCGGTTCCCCCGGTCCCAGTCCCGTCCCTATCCCGGTTCTCCCGGCCCAACTTCCGTCCCTGCCCCGGTTCCCCCGGCCCTATCCTGGCTCTGTCCCGGTTCCCCCGGCCCCATCCCGGTTCCCCCGGTCCCACTCCCAGCCCTATCCCGGTTCTCCCGGCCCCATCCTGGTTCTCCCGGCCCAACTCCCGTTCCTGACCCGGTTCCCCCGGCCCCACTCCCATCCCTCTCCCGGGTCTCCTGGTCGCACTCCCATCCCTATCCCGGTTCCCCCAGCCCCACTCCCGGCTCCGTGCCCGTTCCCCGGCCCCGCCCGGCAGTGCCCGCCGCGGTACCGGGGATCTGTACGTAGAGGGAGCCGAAGGCGGCGATGTAGACGGCGGCCAGCCCGGCCAGGAACAGCGCCCGCGGCCGCGCCAGCTCCCCCATGGCGGCCATGGCGGCCCCGGCCCGGCGGCGCGCGGCGCTGACGTCAGCGGCGCCGTGACGCCATCGGCGCGCGGGGCGCGTCACGGAGCGCGGGAAGGACGAAAATGGCGGCGGTGAACGGGGAATGAGGAGGGGCCGGTGAGGGGCGGGCAGTGGGGCCGGGGACAGGGACACGGCGGGATCGGGACCGGGATTGGGATCGGGACCGAGGTTTGGATGGGGACCGGGGCCGGGGACACGGGCGGGACCGGGATCGAGGCTTGGATGGGGACCGGGACCAGCACCGGGATCGGGGTTTGGATGGGGACCGGTACCGGGGTTTGGATGGGGACCGGGACCAGCACCGGGATCGGGGTTTGGATGGGGACCGGGACCGGGACTGGGATCGGGGTCTGGATGGGGACTGGGACCGGGATCACGATCCGGATCGAGGTTTGGATGGGGACCTGGATCAGGTCGGGATCGAGACTGGGATTGGGATCGGGATTGGAATCACGGTCGGGATTGAGGTTTGGATAGGGACCGGGATCAGGGTCGGGATTGAGGTTTGGATAGAGACCGGGACCGGGATTGGGATCGGAATCACGTCGGGATCGAGGTTTGGATGGGGACTGGGATCAGGTCGGGATCATGGTGGAGATTGAGGTCGGGATGGGGACCAGGACTGGGATTGGGATCACAGTCAGGATCGAGGTTGAGAGTGCAGTTGGGGTAGGGATTGGGATGGGAATTGGGGTCGGGGTCTGCACGGGGATCAGGGTCGGGATCAAGGTCGGAATTGAAGCTGGGGTTGGGATCGGGACTGAGGTTAGGCTCAGGACCGGGGCAGAGTTAAGGATGGCAATTGGGGTCGGGGTCGGGATAGGGGATGGGATTGGGGTGAGAATCAGGGTGGGGACTGGGGTCAGGGTTGGGGTCGAGTTTGAGGTCGGGATCAGGGTTGGGATTGAAGTTAGGGTCAGGATCAGGTCAGGATTGGGATCATGGTCAGAGTGAGAGCCAGGGCTGGGACTGGGGTTGGGATCACGATCAGGGCCAGGATCAGGACCAGGCTTGGCAGCGGGGTTGGGATCTGTGTGTCGGGATTGGGATTGCTGCTGGGATTGGGGTGGGGATTTTCCAGCCCAAGCAATTCCCTGTTGCCTGAGCTGTGTCCCCATTCCCACCCAGCCGAGCTGTGATTCCTGCAGAGCTTCCCCTGGAGCTGTCCCCTGCCCTGCAGCCCAGGACACTGATTCCCTGAGGGACCCTCCTCCACAGCTGGGAGCTCCCAGGCTGCTTTTGGGGTGTCTGCAGGGGGGATCCCACCATGGAAGAGGTGGATTCCCGCTTCCAGCACCTGCTGCAGCCCATCCGGGACCTCACCAAGAACTGGGAGGTGGACGTGGCTGCCCACCTCGGGGAGTACCTGGAGGAGGTAACGGGCTCACCCTCGTGTCCCCTGCTCCTTCTTTTCTTTTTCCTTTTTCTTCATCTTCTTCCTCTTATTCCTCTCTTGCCATCTCCTTTTCTCCCTTATTTTTATCCCTCCTTTTCTCTCTCCTTTTTCCTTCTTTTCTTCCTTTTATCCCTCTCTTTCCTTCTCCTTTTCTGCCTCTTTCTCCCTCCTCTTCTTTCCTTTTTTATTCCTTTTCTTCATTTTATTCCTCTCCTTCTTTTCTCTCTCTTTTTATCTGTCCTTTTCTTCCTTTTATTCCTCTCCTTCTTTTCTCTCTCTTTTTATCTGTCCTTTTCTTCCTTTTATTCATCTCTTTCCCCCTCTTTTTGTCCCTCCTTTTCTTTCTTTTATCCCTCTTTTTCTCCCTCCTTTTCTCCCTCTTTTTCTCCCTCCTTTTCTCCCTTTTCCTCCTTTTATCCCTCTCTTTCGCCCTCTTTTTATTCCTCCTTTTCTCTCTCTGTCCTCCTTTTCTTCATTTCATCCCTCTCTTTTCCCCTTCTTTTTCCTCCTTTTATCCCTCCTTTTCTTCCTATTTTTATCTCTCCTTTTCCTTCTTTCCTCCCCCTCCATGGCACCGTTTTCCCAGGTGAATCCCAGGGCCATCCAGCCAGGGTGGTGGCCTTGGGGACAATGACACCTTTCCCAGGCTCTCTGCCACCTCCCATCATCCCTGTCCCAGTGGCACCCCAGACCCTGCCAGGCTCAGCCTCTCCTCCCTGCCTGTGAGGAGTGGATTTATAAAGAATTCCCAAAACCTTACAGAAAGCTCTCACAGTTTTATACATCTGTATGCAAACACTGAAATAAGCTGTGCTGACTTAAAGCCTTAAAATATAAATGACATTGTTGGGAGAGAGATTGAACTAGAAACAAGTTTCAAAATATGGCCTTGCAAAAGAATTCTAGAGAATTAAAATTTTAATTTAATCAAATTTTAATTAAAAACTTAATTTTAGAGAATTAAAACTGGGAAAGATGCATGGTAGCAAGACCACATGGAGTGGAAATAGAAGTGATTAGTGTTAGAATTAACAGCAATATTGGAATTAACATAATTAAAGTGATTAGTGTTAGAATTAACAGCAATATTAGAATTAACATAATTAATTGTAAGTGATCAGTGTTAGAATTAACAGCAATATTGTGTGGCAGAAGCTAACAGGATTTATAAGGAATTGTAACCAGATAATCTTTAGTAGAACAGTGCTGAGTTTTACATCTCTTGTGTCTCACCCTTCATGGAGCTGAAGAATATATAACAGAATAAAACCATTTAACAGAATAAAACCTTTTCAAACACCTCTGTAAAAGCTAAACCCAAACCCTGCCCTGCCCCTCCCAGCTGGACCAGATCTGCATTTCCTTCGACAATGGCAAAACCACCATGAACTTCATGCAGGCAGCGCTGCTGATCCAGGGCTCTGCCTGCATCTACAGCAGGAAGGTGAGCTCACAGCTGCCCCCATCCCATCCCATCCCATCCCATCCCATCCCATCCCATCCCATCCCATCCCATCCCATCCCATCCCATCCCATCCCATCATCCTGAGCAACCCCGAGTCCCTGGGGTCACCCCAGAATTCCCCCCTGGCTTCACATCATTAATTTCAGCTCATCCTTCCGAAATTTGATCCCTTTGTAGGTGCTGGCAGCCTCAGGGAACAGCAGGAATTTTGCTGTTCTCCAGGGTGGGATATAAAATCCTTTTTTGTCACAAAATCGTGGGATATTGGAGCTTTTTGACCACAAAGCCCTGGAATGGTTTGGGTGGGAGGGGACCTCAAAGCCCATCCAGTGCCACCGTGGGCAGGGACACCTTCCACTGTCCCAGGCTTCTCCAAATTCCAGGGATTTCCCCCAGTCTGGCTGTGGAATGGCTGAAAAAAGGGAAAAGAGCACCAAACCCTCATGGAACTGACCTCCATAATGGGAGGGGGGAGTCCCTTGGGTGGAGGGGCTTTCCCAGGAGCTGCTCCCCCTTTTCCAGCTCCAGGTGCTGTTTTCCAGGTGGAACACCTGTACATGCTGGTCTGCCAGACACTGGACTGCATCTCCAAGAAAAAGTGAGTGGGATTTTCCCTTCCCAGAGGGAAATTTTCCCTTCCCAGAGGGGAATTTGTCCTGCAGAATCCCTGCCCTGATCCTGGGCCATCCCCATCCCATCCCTGCCCTGGGAGGCGCATCCCAGGCTTAGGAATGCCATCACAGGGATAACACACAAAACCAGGGCTGGTTTTCCTTCTGGTTCATGGGGATTCAGGAGTCCAAAGGAGCCTGAGGGAGCCTTTTCCAAAAGGAAAATCCCTTCGGAATGTGCTGCCAGCTCCTCTGGACTTTAACACTGACATGATTGAGAGGGAAAACCCCATTGTTTTTTGGGATTTTTCCACCTGGAGGGGCCACATCAGGGCTGGAGGGACCCTTTGCCACCATTCCATGGATCCTGAGCCCGTTTTTCCCTAGGAGGGAGAAGCTGCCCACTTCCCTGGGCCCCGACGGCCGCGATGCCGACGCCACCTTCACGGAGAAGGAGGAGGAGGTGAGGCAGGCTCCGTGCTCCCTGTCCTGCTCCAGGGGGTCCCTCGGTGTCCCTGCCAGCTGGGGTGACACTGGGGGGGCTTTCCTGCAGTTCCTGTCCCTGGATGACATCCCAGAAACCAGCCAGGCCAGCGTGGACATGAGGAGGGATCAGCAGCCTGCCGTAAGAGAAACCAGTTGCATTTTATGCCTTCTTTTATTTCTCCTTTCCCTCCTTTTACTCCTCTGTTTATCCCTCCTTTCTCCTTTTCTCCTTTTTTTTTCCTATATTCCCTCTTTTTATCTTTCCCTTTTCCCCTCTTTTTATCCCTCCTTTTCTCCCTTTTATCCCTGTTTTTATCCTTCCCTTTCCTCTATCCTTTTTCCTCCTTCCCTTCCTTTTATCCCTCTCTTCCCTCTCCTTTTCTCCCTTCCTTTCTCCCTCCTTTTCTCTCTGCTTTTTCCTTCTTTTCTTCCTTTTATCCCTCTTTTTACCCCTCCCTTTCTCCCTCCTTTCCTCCCCTCCATGGCACCATTTTCCCAACATCCAGCTGGGGTGGTGGCCTTGGGGACAATGACACCTTTCTCAGGCTCTCTGCCACCTCCCCATCCCTTCCCAGGCCGTGAACATCGTTCCCCTGACCCCGATGTCCCTGGTGCCCCCAGAAGAGAGGGAGAAGAAGGAAAACCCCCTCCTGAGGTGCCACTCCTGGGATTATCCTGTGTGCCCTCCCCTGGGTGGGATTGTCCCATGTCCCTTCCCCTGGTGGGATTGTCCCGTGTCTCCTCCCCTGCTCCAGTTCCTGGATGGGATTGTCCTGTGTCTCCTCCCCTGCTCCAGTCCCTGGTGGCATTGTCCCATGTCCCCTCCCCTGGGTGGGATTGTCCTGTGTCCCCTCTCCTGATCCAGTTCCTGGGTGGGATAGTCCCATGTCCTCTCCCCTGCTCCAGTTCCTGGGTGGGATAGTCCCTTGTCCCTCTCCCCTGGGTGGGATTGTCCCCTCCCCTGCTCCAGTCCCTGAGTGGCATTGTCCTGTGTCCCCTCCCCTGCTCCAGTCCCTGAGTGGGGTTGTCCCGTGTCCCCTCCCCTGGGTGGCATTGTCCCGTGTCCCCTCCCCTGCTCCAGCCGGGGTCCCTCAGCACAAACACACAATTCCCGCCGGGATCTGTGGAGGAGCAGGAAGATCCCGGGATGTGCGGGGCCTTCCAGGCCAGTCCCGTGCTGCTGGGCTGGCCCAGGGGCTGGCCCAGGGGACGCTGGGGACGTTGGGGACAGTGTGCTGCCGTGTCCCCGCAGCCGGCGCGGCGAGGTGCTGGCCAGCCGCAGGGATTTCCGCATGAACACCTCCACGCCCCACGCCTCCGGCGCCTTCCTGCTGGAGCTGGCCGGGCTCTCCCCCACCCACCGGCAGCAGGACCAGCGCCTGGGGACAGCCACAGGTACGGGGGGCTCTGGGGTGGCCCTGTCACTGTTACTGTCACTGCCAGGACTCACTGTCACTGTCCCCAGCAGCGGCTCTGGGATCCAGCCCCGCGGAGTGTCTGAGCGCTGGCACGGCCCTGGTGCGGGCACTGAGCTTCTGCGAGGAGGCAGGTGAGGGGTGGCACCTGCCAGGGTGTCCTGGGCTCCCTCTGTCCATCCAGGAGGCTGCAGAGGAGGGTGAGGGCTGAATTCATCCCTGACAGGAGGGGACGGTCAGGACTGGGCTCTGCTCCCAGGGAACAGGGACAGGAGGAGAGGGACCGGCCTCAGGCTGGATTTTGGGGAATCCTCCTGGAAAGGGCTGTGCAGCCCTGGCACAGGGGTGGGGTCCCCATCCCTGGAGGGGTTTAACGTCCCTGTGGATGTGGCACTTGGGGACAAGGTCAGTGCTGACCCTGGCAGTGCTGGGAAAGGTTGGATTTTGGCCCTGAGGGATTTTCCAACCCAACCAACTGCACCATTGCCTGCTCCTGCCCTCTGCTGCCCCTGCCCTGGCAGGAGGAGCCCCTGGGGAGATTCCTTGGAAGACAGGGTGGGAATGGCAGGTCCTGGAAGCTTCTCCAGCCTCTGCCCATTCCCACCCCTCCAGATGATGCAGGACCTGATGATGACGACGTTCCCGGGGCCCCCCTGGGGGATGACATGGAAGTGACCCCGGTCCCTAACGAACACATCGTGGCTCAGAGGGTCTGTGTGGGGCAGGGGCTTGGGGGGCTGCCTGTGCTCGTCCCCTGGATCCCCTCACTCCTTCCCTGGATCCCTGGAGCCCCACAGCCCCTCATTCCTTCCCCAGAGCTCACCACTCCTTCCCCGGAGCCCCAGAGCCTTGTGTTCCTTCCCTGGATCCCCTTGTTCCTTTCCTGGAGCCCCTCACTCCTTCCCCAGGCCCCTGGATCCCCCCCAGCCCATCCCTGTCCCCCAATCCCTCACTGTCCCTCTCCGTGTCCCCCAGAGCACACCCCGGACCCGGGGGTACATCCTGCGGGAGAGACCCCCCAGCCAGGACCCCAAAGCTCTCAGCAAGGTAAGGGGGGGCCTGGAGCCAGGGAAATCCCAAATCTGAGCCAGGGAGATCCCAAATCCGGGCAGAATGGGACCCCTGGGATGCCCCAGAGCCCCTGCCCATCCTCACCCCTGTGCCAGGAGGAGCCCAATCCGTGGCAGAGCCTCGACCCCTTCGGAGACTCCGAGGAGAAGCCCTTCAGGAAAGGTATTTCTGGGGAAACTGGGCAGCTCCAGGGGAGCAGGGACAGCACAGCCTTGGTGGGTCATCCCTGGCCACGTGTCCCTCAGTGTCCCCAGCCCCACAGCAGGTCATTCCCAGCCCCATATCCCTCAGTATTTCCAGCTCTATGGTGGGTCCTTCCCAGTCCCATGGAAGGGTCATTCCTTCTTCAGTGTCCCCAGTCCCACAGTGGGGTACTCCTGCTCCCACAGGGGAACATTCCCAGCTCATGGAAGCTCATTCCCAGTCCCATGTCCCCATCCCCATGGCAGGTCCTTCCCAACCCCCAGTGGATCACTCCCAGCCACACTGGACATCCTCAAGTGTCCCTGTCCCCACGCTGGGTCATTCCAGCCCCAGGACATGCAGAGGGGCCCCTTCCCCTTCCCAGCCTCTGGTGGTGGCCACACACCCGGTGTCACCCGTGTCACCTGCAGGGAGGCCCTTCCTGGTGCCACACGGCCTGGATGATGTGGTTGGAGGCAAGAGGAAGAGGAGGGGCCCGAGGAAGCTCCAGGATTTCACGAGATGGTTCTCTGCAGCCTGTGAGTGATTCCTGTGGGATTGAGATCCAAAAGGATTTAAAAATCTTGAACAGGAGGATTTAACAGCCCTGTGCATGTGGCACTTGGGGACATGGGCAGGGGTGGCCTTGGCAGTGCTGGGGGGGATTGATGGGCTCAGAGGGCTTTTCCAACTTTGATAAATCCATGGAATTTCCATCCAATGATTATTCCTGATCTGCTCCCCACAGACAACAATGTCACAGAGGGCCGGAAAAGCAAGAGGAAGGGCCCCACCTTTGTAGGTGAGGGGACGTGGGCAGGGGCACATTCCCTGTCCTGGGGGACACCAGGGACTGGATCCTGCAGTGGGGAGGGTATGGGGGGGAAGGACACCCCAAAACTGGGGATAATGGACACCAGGGACTGGATCCTGCAGTGGGGAGGGCATGGAGGGGAAGGACACCCCAAAACTGAGGGCAATGGACACCAGCTCCTGCAAAGGGAAGGGGCCTGGGATGCCTGGGGGGGTTCTGCTTTGGGGGGGCACAGAGGGGCCCTCCCAAATCCCTGTTCCCAATCCCTGCAGACCTGGAGGTGCTGTACTGGCGGCAGTTCAAGGAGCGGCTGGCGGCGCACAGGAAGCTCCAGAGACGGGGGGTGAGTGGGGCGCGGGCTAAACTGGGGAGCCAGGGGGGCTCCAGCACCCCCTTGCGATGCTCTGGGGGTGCTCGGGGGGGCTCAGGGCTGTTCTTCCCCCCAGGAGCTGCTGAGGGAGCTGGAGCCAGAGCTGGAGCAGGAGCGCGACGTCGACAGTGAGGAAGGGGCAGGTGCTGGAACCCAAAACCCCAAATCCCCCAGCCTGGGGAGCCTTTCTTTCCTTCCTGGGGGTCTGGGGGGGTCCCAGAAGTCTGGGGGGTCTTAAGGGGCACTGAGAGGGTCTCAGAGGACACTGAGTAGTGTCCCCATCCTGGCAGATGGGGATGATGATGATTTTGTGGAGCATGAGGACATGGAGCCTGAGGCGCCAGAAGAGCTGGAGGAAGGAAACCTGGGTGAGCTGCTGACCCTTCCCTCCCCAATTCCCCAGCCTGTCTGTCCCTGAGAGTCCCCTGTCCCTCCCGTGGGGTGCTGTCCCCCACTCTGGTGACCCCCTTTTCCCACAGACCCCCCTGAACCTGGCTACGAGGAGCTGGTGCGCAGGAACGTGGTAGGTGCTGGTGTGGGGACCTGGGGGGGACTCCAGAGGGTCTAGGTGTCCCCAGGAGGCTTGGGGGTGTCCCCAGGAGCACGGGGGTGTCCCCATTGCTGTCCCTGTCCCCAGGAGCTGTTCATGGCCAGCTCCCAGAAGTTTGCTCAGGAGACGGAGCTGTCGCAGCGCATCCGGCAGTGGGAGGAGCGCGTGGAGCCGCTGCTGCAGGAGCAGGCACGGACCCGGGCTGGGCTGGGACCTGGGGGGCACTGCCTGGGCTGGGCAGGGGGCTGGCACTGCCCTGCTCACCCTGAGCCCCTCTCCTCACACCTGAATGCTCAGTACCTGACCCCCGAGCCCTCTGCCCTTCCCTGCCCACCCCTGAGCACCCCGTACCCACCCCAGAGCCCCCTGCCCACCCCTGAGCACCCCCTGCCCCTCTCTCTCCACCCCTGAGCCCCCTGCCCACCCCTGTCCCCTCATACCTGCAGGAGTCCTGTGCCCCATTCCATGTCCATGGGTAGGGGCTGGCAGTGACCAGTGGCACTCCTTGTCACCTTGCTGTCCCCTAGGAGAGCCGTGTCCCATTTGATGTCCAAGCCTATGGGCTGACACTGACCAGTGGCACTCCCTGACTCCTGCTGTCCCCTTGCTGTCTCCCATTCAATGTCTGAGCCTATGGGCTGGCACTGACAGGTGGCACTACCTGACCCTCGCTGTCCCCTTGGTGTCCCCCAGGAGAGCCGTGTCCCATTCTATGTCCATGGATAGGGGCTGGCACTGACAGGTGGCACTACCTGACCCTCGCTGTCCCCTTGCTGTCCCCCAGGAGAGCCGTGTCCCCTTTGATGTCCGCGCCTACGGGCTGGCACTGACCGAGCGCTGCGCGGAGCTGGGCCGGTGGCACTCCCTGGCCAGCCTGGTGGCCGGGCAGCCCCCGTTCGAGGTGTGCCGCTACCTGCTGGCCTCGCTGCAGCTGGTAAGGCTCTGGGGGCTCCCCGGGGGGTCGCTGGGCGTGCCAGGACCCCCCGGCCACCCCGTGTCCCCTCCCCAGGCCAACGACGCGGAGGTGGAGCTGGCGCAGGAGCCGGGGCTGGAGGCGGCGCTGGACACGGCGCGGCTGCGGCTGCTCTCGGCCCGCCCGGCGCACGAGAGGTTCCAGCGCTTCCAGCTGCCCTCCCAGAGAGACCCCGGCCCCCAATAAACCCCCCCACTTTGCTAAGGAGAGGCCTCTTCCCCAGGGGGTGGTGGGGGGGGGTGTAATGGGATTTGGGTGCACAGCGATTGTGGGGAGGGGCCTGGGGGGCTACAGGGGCTGGGAGAGGCTGGGGGGTCCCTCTGCCCACCTACCTTTTGTCTCCCTTTGGGGAGGGGTCACTTCACTCACCTCTGCAGAGCGCCCTGCCCCACGGGACACTCCTGGGGGGCTGCAGGGGTCCCTCCCCACCATGTGACACTGCTGGGGGGCATGGGGTCTGGTGGGGGTCCCTCCACCCACCCACATTCTCCCCCTCTCTCTCCACCTGCCCACTCAAAACTTCCCTCATCCCAGACCATTCCTGGGCTGTCAGCTATCCCCTCTCTGCCATGTGCCACCCCTGCAGGCTGTCAGGGCTCTGTCCCTCCCACAGGACACACCTGGGGGACACTGGAGATGTCAGATGCCCCCTCCCTGCCATGTGCCACCCCTGCAGGGTGTGGGCTCTGTCAGGGCTGTCCCCCTGATGGGACACACCTGGGGGACACTGGGGGTTGTCAGGCGTCCCCTTCTTGCCATGTTCCACCCCTGCAGGGTGTGGGCTCTGTCCCTCCCACAGGACACACGTGGGGGGCACTGGGGGCCATCAGCTGTCCCCTCCCTGCTATGTGTCACCTCTGCAGGCTGTCAGGGCTCTGTCCCCGCCATGGAACACACCTGGGGGCCATCAGCTGTCCCCTCCCTGCTATGTGCCACCCCTGCAGGCTGTCAGGGCTCTGTCCCCGCCCTGGAACACACCTGGGGGCTGTCAGCTGTCCCCTCTCTGCCATGTGACAGCCCTCAGAGGGTGTGGGCTGTCTCTCCCACAGAACACACCTGAGGGACGCTGGGCGTTGCCATCTGTCCCTCCCCCACCGCGTGCCACCCCCACACCCCAAATCACGACAGACCCCACTCCTGGGGGGGGTCACGGCCGTTTATTGCCCATCCACGGGGGGCAGCGGCTCGTAGGCGTCCATGTGTCTCCTGACGCTGCGCGCCACCTCCTCGGCCGTGCGGGAGCGGCCGTAGCAGTCCCGGAACACGCCGTCGGGATCCACGAGGAACGTGAGCACCGAGTGATCCACCACGTAGTCCCCGTCGTCGTCGCGGGGCCCGGCGCTCACGTAGACGCGGAAGGCGCTGGCGGCGGCCCGCACCTGCTCGGGGGTGCCGGTGAGGCCCTGCAGGCGCGGGTGGAAGTCCCGCAGGTACCGCGCCAGCGCCGCCGCGTCGTCGCGCTCGGGGTCCACGGTGACGAAGAGCGGCTGCAGCGGCGGCAGCGCCGGGTCGCGCTCCAGCAGCTCCACGGCGCGGCTCAGCTTCTCCAGCTCCTCGGGACACACGTCCGGGCAGTGCGTGAAGCCGAAGTAGAGCAGCACCCAGCGGCCCAGGAAATCCGCCTTGCTCCGCGCCGCGCCCGACGTGTCCTGCAGCTGGAAGTCGCCCTGGCCCAGCGCCAGCCGGCGGAGCTGCTGGAGGCGGCGGGAGCGCTGCTGCCGCTCCTTCTGCTGCCGCAGGTACAGCCAGCCCGCCGCCGCCGCGCCCGCCACCGCGCCCGCCACCCACAGCCGCTGCCGCAGCGGGAGCCGAGGCTCGCCGGGGGGCACGGCCAGGCGGCGCCGGGGCTGCCACGGGGCTGGTGGGCACAGCCGCGGGCACAGCCGCGGGATGGGGCGCAGGGACCGCAGCATCGCTGGGGCTGTGGGGAGCGGCGAGGGAGGTCAGGGGGAGGGAGCTGCCCCGGTGTCCCCTCCCCGTGGTGGGTTTTGAGCTCAGTCCTGTGCCCCAAGTGCCCTCTGACTCCTCATTTCACCTCTCCTGATGCTCTTGGACCCCAACGCCGTTCCCCAAATGTCCCCTACCCAATACACTACTGCTCTTGGAACCCCCAGTCTGTTCCCCAAAAGCCCCCTGACCCCTCATCCCATTCCTCCTGATGCTCTAGGATCCCAACCCTGTTCCCCAAATGCTCCCTGAGCCCTCACCTCACCCCTCCTGATGCCCTTGGACCCCAACCCTGCCCCCCAAATACCCCCTACCCCGTGTCCTGCTGCTCTTTGCCCCCAGCCCAAATGCCCGCTGACCCCATGTCCTGCGGCCCTCGGGACCCCATCCCTGACCCTGCTACTCCCGGACCCTGCTCTGCCCCTCAAACGCCCCCTGGTCCCTCATTCCCCCCTCCCGGTGCCCTCCCTCCACCGGCGGCGTGCATTCCCCGCTGACCTTTGTGGCCTCCGCCCGCTCCCCCCGCGCCCCGTCCGCCGGTCCCGCCCGGAGCGCCCGCCCCGCCGCCGCCGGAACCGGAAATACCAGGAGGGGGCGGAGCCACGGTGGAAAGGGGCGTGGGCGGTGGCTTGCAGAGCCAATGTGGACGGGGCGTGGTCAAAACATGAGGGGCGTGGCCAATATGAAGGGCGTGTCCGGGCCCTCGTGCACTCTCCCCTTCCACCACAAGGTGGCGCCACCGCCCCGCGCCGCAGCCCTCAGACTCGTGGGGGGGGTGGGGTGTAAATCGCGATATGGCCCCGACATCGCGATCATCGCGGTTTATTGTGAGTCCCGGCATGGCCCGGGGAGGGCTCCCGAGGGCACGATGGTCTCGGCCACCAGCGGCGGCGGGTCCCGGGGGGGCTCCGGGCCGAGGCACAGCGCGTCCTGCAGCTCGCGCCGGCCCTCCGCGCCGAGGGTGCCCTCATGGTGCACCCGCAGCCAGGGCTCGCCTGAGGGAGGGGACACGGAGGGGTTATCGGGGGCTCTGATCCCCCTGATATCCCCCCAACCAGAGTGCACCCTCAACCAGGGCTCGCCTGAGAGAGGGGGACACAGAGGAATTATCAGGGGGCTCTGATCCCCCCGATATCCCCCCACCAACCCGAGTGCAGCCCCAGCCGGGGCTCATCTGAGGGAGGGGCACACGGGGATGCCCGTGGGGCGCACGGGGGCAATGGGGGTTTCGGGGAGCCCCCCTCACCTGCCCGCAGGTGCTGCCCGGGGCCCACCAGCAGCTCGGCGCCCACGCGGGGGTTCACGGGGTCCCCGGCCCGCGAGCGGCCCGCGCCCAGGCCGTGCAGGACCCGCGCCAGGGGCAGCGCTCGTACCTGCTGCACCCAGCCTGGGGAAAGGGGATCAGGGACATGGGGGGGTCAGGGACATGGGGACATGGCGGGGGACAGGGACATAGGGGTGTCAGGGACATGGGGACATGGGGGGGGACAGGGACATGGGGGGGGACAGGGACATGGAGGAGGGACAGGGACATGAGGGGGGGACAGGGACATGGGGGGACAGGGACATGGTGGGGGACAGGGATACCCCAGCCCAGGCAGGTCAGGACACGGGCATCCCCCAGGGATCAGGGACTGCCCAGGGATGGGGGCAGGGGGCACAAGTGAGGACCCCCAGAACATGGGATTGGGAACCAGGGACCCTCGAGGAGCAGCATGTGGGGCAGGGGGGTTTGGGGACCCCTAAGCACAGAGGATGGGGGCAGGGGGGTGCAGGTGAGGACTCTCAGCGTGGGGGGAATAATCCAGGGGAGTCTTGAGCATCCCGGGGAGGAGCGAGGGGATGGCGATGGATGGAGGCAGTGGGAATGGGGGGACCCTCAGCCCCCCCGGAGGAGCACGGGGTGAGGGGAGGGTGGGGGTTTGGGGTGGGGTCCCCTCTGACCTTCCTGCGGCGCGGGCAGCTCCTCGCACACCTTGGTCTCGCCCAGGAGCTGGCGGCGCTGGGCGGGGGTCCCGGCACAGAGGCCCCGGGCGGTGTCGGGGGGCACCCCCTGCGCCCCCAGCATGGCCTCGAACGTGCCCAGGGCCGAGCCATCGTCCAGAGCCCGGGCCAGGCGCTCACGGCCCTGCTCGGCATCCGCGGCCATCCCGCAGTGCCACAGCAGCACCCCGCCTGCACCCCAAACGGGACACGGGCTGGCACCCCCACAGGGACCCCAAAAACCGCCCCACAGCCTCCTGCTCCATCCTGCACTGCCACAGCAGCACCCCAAACGGGACACGGGCTGGGACCCCCATAGGGACCCCAAAAACCACCCCACAGCCTCCTGCTCCATCCCGCACTGCCACAGCAGCACCCCAAACGGGACACGGGCTGGCACCTCTACAGGGACCCCCAGTCCTGGGGAGCCCCAAACCCTGCCCCACTTCCCCTCTGTGCCCCCCGCCCCTGCTCGGGACTGGGAGGAGGGGCCAGGGCAAGGGAGAGGGACCGGGACCCCATGAGGGGCTTAGGAGGGGACAGAGATTGTGAGGGGCACCCCGGAATTGGGGGGTCAGGACTGGACACAGGACCCGTGTCTGCGGACCCTGGCCCCCCCGTGTCCCCCCACTGACCCAGGGCCGTGACCAGGTGTCGCAGGTCGGGGGGACACCCCCTCCCTTGTCCCCCCCCGAGTCCCCCCGTGTCCCCCCGTGTCCCCCCACTGACCCAGGGCCGTGACCAGGTGTCGCAGGTCGGGGGGGCCGCCCCCCTCCAGGCACTGCAGCGCCTCCAGCACCTCCAGCGCGTTGCCCACGGCGCGGCCCAGCGGCTGCTCCATGCGGGTCAGCAGGGCCGCCGTGCGGATGCCCAGGTGTGCGCCCACCTCCACCTGCGCGGGGACACGCACGGGGTGCCGGGGACAGCGGGCAGGGACAGGGATGGACAGGGACCGGGACAACAGGAGGGGACAGTGGGCAGGGACAGAGACAGGGATAGGGAATAAGCAGGGATGGGGACAGGGACAGGAGCAGAGACAGGCAGGGGCAGTGGGAAGAACAGACAGGGACGAGGGACAGCATGCAGGGACAGGGGCAGCAGGCAGGAATAGGGATGGAAAGGGACAACAGGTGGGGACAGTGCGCAGGGACAGGGACAGAGCAGGGATGGGGACACGTGGGGACAGGGATAGGGGAAAAACAGGGACAGGGATGGACGGGGACCAGGACAACGGGAGGGGACAGTGGGCAGGAACAGAGACAGGGATAGGGAACAAGCAGGGATAGGGACAGGAGCAGGGACGGAGACAGGGCAGAGGTAGGCACACGTGGGGACAGGGACAGGGATAGGGAACAAGCAGGAACGGGAACAGCAACAGGTAGGGACAGTGGGAAGGACAACAGACAGGGACAAGGGACAGCGGGCAGGGGCAGCGGTCAGGGGCAGAGACAGGGCAGGGATAGGGGACAAGCAGGGACAGGGACAGGGGCAGAGACAGGCAGGGGCAGTGGGAAGAACAGGGACAAGGGACAGCAGGCAGGGAGTGTGGGCGGGGACGGGACACGTGGGGACACGGATAACCAGGGGCAGGGTCAGGAACAGGAGCAAGGACAGGAACAGCGGACAGGGACAGGAGCAGCGACAGCGGGAATGGCCCGGGACAGCGGGCAGGCAGAGAGGACAGGGACAGCGGGAATGGCCCGGGACAGCGGGCAGGCAGAGAGGACAGGGACAGCGGGAGGGGACAGCGGGCAGGGCAGCCGGGCAGGGGTCCCGGGGGTCCCCGAGGTCTCACCAGGCTCCGCGCCAGCTCCCGCGCGCTCTCCTGGGTGGGGTACAGAGCCGCCTCCCCGAACTTCACATCGAGCACCAGCGCCGAGAGCCGCTCCGCCGCCTTCTTGCTGAGGATGGAGGCTGGGCCGGGGCGGGGGCGTCACCGCCTGCGCCCCTGCCGCGCCCCGCGCGTCCCCGTGTCCCCGTGCCCGTACCGGTGATGAGGGGCAGGCTGTCCACCGTGGCCGTGACGTCGCGCAGCCCGTAGAGCACCCGGTCCGCGGGCACCAGCTCCGCGCTCTGCCCCACGATGCAGCAGCCCACCCGCGCCAGGATGTGCTGCATCTGCGGGAGCCGGTGTCCCGGTGGCACCCCACGGACACCCCACTGACACCCCATCGACACCCCACGGACACCCCACGGACACCCCACGGACACCCCATGGACACCCCACGGACACCCCATCGACACCCCATGGACACCCCAGTGGCACCCCATGGACACCCCAGTGACACCCCACTGACACCCCATCGACACCCCACGGAAATCCCACGGACACCACAGTGACACCCCATGGACACCCCATGGACACCCCAGTGACACCCCACTGACACCCCAATGACACCCCATGGACACCCCACGGGTGCCCCAGAGGGACCCCATCATCCCCCCACTGTCACCCCCCACCCCTCTGGAGCCCCGGTGCCCCCGAGCCCGGTCCCTGCAGGGTGTGAGGGTGCCCCTCCCTCACCCGCCACCCCCCATCCGTCACCTCCTCGGGGCTCTGGGAGACCCGGAATCCAGGAATGGCCTCCAGCTTGTCCAGGGTGCCCCCGGTGTGGCCCAGCCCGCGCCCGCTGATCATGGGCACCTGGGGAGGGGCACGGGTGGGCACAGGGGCTCGGGGACCCCCCTGTTCCCGCCCTATCCCCGGCTCCCCCTCACCTTGCAGCCGCAGGCGGCCAGCGCGGGGGCCAGGGCCAGGCTGACCTTGTCCCCAACGCCGCCGGTTGAGTGCTTGTCCACCAGGAGCCCGTGCCAGGCGGGCGGCCAGGCCAGCGTCCGGCCAGAGCTGGCCATGGCCCGGGTCAGGGCCAGGGTCTCACCCGCGTCCATGCCCCGCAGCCGGATGGCCATCAGCATGGCGCCTGCGGTGACAGCGGCCGGCCGCGCGTCACCTCTCGGTCCCCTCCCCTGTGCCCAACCTGACCCGTGCCCCGCAGCCAGATGCCATCTGCGTGGCACCCGGGACACGGGGGCAATCTCAGTGCCCTCCCCAGGACCCCCACCCATCCACATCCCCTGGCCTGACCCTCTGCCACATCCTGGGGTCCCCCTCTCTTGTCCTCCCAGGGTGGTCTCCCAGCCGTGTCCCCTGCCCAGGACCCCCCGGCACATCCCGGGGTTTCCCTTGCTGTCCCTCCCGCTGCTGGGACCGCCCGCTGGCCCGATGTCCCCTGTGCCCGTGTCACCCCCCTGGCCATGTCCCCCCGGCTGTGCCCGCGCTCCCCACCACGTCCCGGTCCCATCGGCGCATCCCGGCCGTGTCCCCCTCACGCTGCCGCCGCTGCCCTCCCGGCCCCGGGCTGTCGCCCGTCCCTCCCGCCCGCACCGATCTGTCCCTGCTGCGCCGTGCCCTCGGTGACGCCGCGCACGAAGCTCCGGATCTCGGCGTCCTCCAGGCGCTCCCCGTCCCTCTTCTTGCGGATCAGGGTCGGGAGAGGGCTCGGGGCGTCCATCCCTGTCCCGGACAGCTGGCACCCCGGTTTGGGACAGCTGGCACCGCGATCTGGGCCGGCCGGCACCGCGATGTGGCAGCGGTCACACCCCGAAGTGGCATCGATGGCACCTGAGCCCGCACGGCCGCGCCCCGGTTGCTCAGAGCCGCCACCCGAGCCCGCAGGGCCGCGCCTGCCCCGGCGCTGCCGGGACTTGCCCGCTGCCCGGCCTGGCCCCGTGCCCGGTGCCCGCTGCCCGCGGGCGGCGAGGCGGCTCCGGCCGTGGACTCTGAGCCCGGGGCAACGAGCGGGGCGCGGGAGAGGCCGCGGCGGGGGGTGGCACGGGAGTGGCACGGGGGGTGACACGAGGGGTGGCCCCCGGGTCCCTCGTTCGCCCTGGACACTGCCAGGGATCCCTCCCCATCCCACAGATCCCACAGAGAGGGGGGAGCCCTCAGGGCGCGGCGCTGGAGCACGTCCCCTCCCTCTTCGGTGTCCTCAGAGCCCCCCATGCCCCGAGGTCCTGGGTGGGATGGGGTCGGATGGGACTGGAGCAGGGAGGCGGTTGGTAGCCCATCCCTCACCCCTGGCACGTCCCACCCCACCACGGCGTGCCTCTCCGTGGTCTTGCCAGGGTCTCCCTCGGGATGGGCAAAGTGTGGCTTTAGGGGAGCCCCCGGACCCCGTGCGACGCAGCGGGACAGAAGGAGAGCGAGCGAGTGCTGCTGTGGTTCGTGTTTGTCACAGGCTGACAGCGCCACCCGCGTCCCCGCTCTCCTACAGCTGCGAGTCCATCACGGGGACCACAGATTCCGAGTGGCGCACACCGAAGGTCTGTCCTTGTTTGCGGTCCTGCGGCAGGACAGAGGCGGTGTGAAGCCGAGGGGCTGTGGGTCCCCGTCCCCCAGCCCCGTCCCCGTCCCCGCTCACCGGCTTGGGGTAGTAGTCGCTGGGGCTGGGCGTGTTGGAGATCAGGCGGGAGCGGGCCCGCCCCACTATGGTGCAGCGGGGGGCCCGCGCCATGTACAGGTTGGTGTCCACGGTGAGGTAATTGTTGGGTCCTGGGGTCTGCGGGGACAGGCCCGGGTGGCGTCACCCCCTGGGCACCCCACACCCTCGGTATTCGGAGCCCCTGCACCCCACACTCAGCCCCTCGCAGTCGTGGCACCCCACACTCCTGGTACCCCAACCCCGCGGACCCCTGGCACCCCACACTCCTGGTACCCCAGCCCCCCGGGACCCTGATACCCCAGATCCCAGTCCCCCGGCACCCCAGTCCCTTTGCACCTGATCCCCCCGTCCCCCAGCACCCCAGTCCCTTTGCACCTGATCCCCCAGTCCCCCCAGTCCCCCAGCCCCCAGTCCCCCAGCCCCCTGCCCCCCTGTCCCCCGGCCCTCCCAGCCCCCACCTTTTTACTGT
>JAWMRF010000058.1:485241-526902 GCA_035221435.1 Sphenopsis melanotis
GGCTGTCATTGGTCATCAAGTAAAAACAATTTCACATGCTGGGTAAACAATTCTCCAAATCACATTCCAAAGCAGCAGAACATGGAGAAGCAGAAGCTTCTCAGTTTCTCGGGAGAAAAGATCCTGGCAAAGGGATTTTTCAGAAAATATCATGGCGACACAACACCTGTGGGGAAGCTCTGCTGGCTTCTTTGGGATTTTTTTTTGGGCCTTTTTAGAGCAACCTGTTTCAGAGAGGAAGAAAAGGCAAACTCTGCCATGTGGAAATCTTTCCATCTGGCCATTCCAACAGCACTTGCTCAAGGCTGGGGAGGGACAGGAGGAGAAGAGGGAAGGGGAAATCTCCCAACAAACCCAATGCCAGCCACATCCCCACAATTAGGAGGGAGGGGAGCTTCTCCCCAGCCTTGCAGCTCAGGTGCTGCCTCAGTACCAGCCTGGCTGCCAGGGCAGGTGGCTTCCCAAGCAGGCAGGATAAATAAAAGGTGATCTGTCAGACTGTGCCTTCCCTCCCCGGGTTTGGAAGGAGGCTTTTAGCGCCGTGCTGGAGGCAGCAGTGCCTGTAACACTCGGTGAGTAAGAAGTGCGACGTTAGCGCGAAAAGCGGAGCCAAGGAGGGGAGCAGGAAAGAGAAAGAGAATGAGTCAGAAAAGTGATTGCGGGGGCGAATCAATATTTATAGCAAAAATCCCCAGGCTCCAACTGACTCTACCTAGTGGCACAAAACAGGATTTTTTCATTATTTTTTTCAGCACTAATCAGGGAATCTGTTTGACAACAATAAGGACCTGTTGATTGAAACCTTGTGCTCTGCACGGCTACACTCAAGCTCTGA
Organism: Sphenopsis melanotis; assembly: GCA_035221435.1. Classification (NCBI taxonomy): domain Eukaryota; kingdom Metazoa; phylum Chordata; class Aves; order Passeriformes; family Thraupidae; genus Sphenopsis; species Sphenopsis melanotis. The sequence goes on from JAWMRF010000058.1 coordinate 486,077, forward strand.
AGATTATTTCCTGAAATCTTTTTCTTTCAAAATAGAAATGTTTTTTCTGATAGCTAACTAAAGGTCAAATCCCTTCACTTTTTTACAGCCTACCATTACTGCTTGTAGAGGATTTTACCTCTTTGCTATCCTGCAATTAAGGCAAAAGAAATCATGAAATTAGGCAGATGAAAGTGTCATTTGCCTTCCAGATTCCAAAAGTTCTTTGAATTTCAGAGTTGAAACAATTTGAGTTTGGTGAATCTGTTGCTAAGTAATTGAAGCCATCAAAGTTTAAATCTTGAATTATTATCCTTTATTGGAATAGGATTATTGACCCTGGAAATAGGATAGAAATTATTATCCTGGAAATAGGATGCAAGTGAATGGATCAAAATGTGAGCTGATATGTTCTAGTTCCAGCTCCCAGGGGCTTCTCCCAAGTATCACCACCATCCATGTTGCACATTTTGGAAAGAGCCAAATTTTCTTTGTGTTGAGCTATCCTTTTCCAAAAAGCATTTTCCAAAGAGTCTTTTGAGGGCATTGAAGCAACTTGGATTTATGAAATACACAAATGTACCATCGAGCATGTTATATGCTGATAGCAGCACTCAGCTCATGGGCTGGAGAAACCAGGACAGATTCTCACATCAACCATTATCTTGTCCCACAAATGAATGGGGTTTTTTTGCTTGCATCCACTAATGATACACTATGCTCTGGTTGTGTTCAGAGCCATGCTTTGTTTCCTAAATACTTTTAATTCTGTTTGTTACCCACAAACATTTAATCACCCCTGGCTTAACTTTCAAAGCACATTATCATCACTCGTTCACGTAATTGCTTGGTTCAGACTGGGTTTTCTGCAGGAAATTGTCCCCAGGCAGTCTGATAAGCCTGGACAGCCACTGATGGAAGCCAGTTTGGGAATTATTGATTGCTGGTATTTTCATACTGTGCATATTTTTATTTCAGGTTGGTGGGGATGTGGGGTTCTGTGCTCTCTCATGTGCTCTGGAAAGATTTATACCAATAAGAATTTTATTGGAAGAAACAAAGCATATTAACACACTGCACATCGTGTTTCTGGGTTGAACCAGCTGCTTAGTGGCTTTCAAAATACAGCTCTTGGTTGTAGAAACACTCCTGCAAAATAAAATCAGAGTGGATTTTGGTTTCCTTTTAATGCTTTCAACAATTTCAAGCAGATATGCAGGAAGCTTTGATATCACATATAAAAAATGCACACCATCAAAGAATATTAGTCTGCACAGTAATGGCAGTTCCTAAGGAAATAATCTGATGGAAACGAAAACTCTACTAGATACATTTTCCATCTGTTCACCAACAGGAAGGGACACAGAACTTCTCTTCCTTATAGGAATTTTCTCTTTTAGAGTTATGAGAAATATTCAATCATTTTGGCATCATCTTCCTCCTCCTCTCTGTCTATTCAAAAATAGCAATGCATGAAGACCCCAAACGTTTTGGAACTGCAAAAGATGAGACTAAACAGAGGTTCAGAATTAGTCTCTTCTCACCCACAGACCAAGGGGATTAATGTTTATTGATTATGTGAAAAACATAAAGAATTGAGCAACAACTGAGCTGACAAAACACCCTGTGAACAAAAGCTGTAGGTCATGGACTGTTAAATCAATGGACGTTTAAATATTGAACTGTGGGAAGTTCTGGAGGCAAAACCAACCAACCAAACACACTGAAGGCTGCATCTTTTCAACAAGAGACTTTTCTGCCCTATCCAGGACTTTTAAAAGTGTGCTGGGGGAGCAGCATTTCCTTCCAGCACAATCAGAGGTAAAGGCCCAGATCAGCATCTTTAGGAGGGTTTTTCAGGACTCTGTTGTTTCTCTTTTCCTGTGGTGTTTGTGAGGACAAGGTGAGAGATGAGAATTTGACTCCATGTTCTCAGAAGGTTGATTTATTATTTTATTATATTATATTATATTATATTATATTATATTATATTATATTATGGAATGCTATACTAAACTATACTAAAGAATACAGAAAGGATACTTACAGAAGGCTTAACAAAATACTAATGAAAACTCGTGACTCTCTCTTCAGAGTCCAACACAGCTTGGCCGTAATTGGCCAATAAGTAAAAACAATTCACATGTTGGATAAACAATCTCCAACCACATTCCAAAGCAGCAAAACACAAGAGAAGCAAATGAGATAATACTGTTTTCCTTTTTCTCTGAGGCTTCTCAGCTTCCCAGGAGAGAAATCCTGGGCAAAGAGGATTTTTCAGAAAACATGATGGTGACAGAGCCTGGCTTGGAATACTTATAGACAAAGAACAGGATTTTAAGTGTTCTTCTTGTGCTACCTCCAGGGCAGAAGGAAGACTTGTCCCTGCAAGAGGGAAGGTGTGTGGAAAAAGGGATTATTAGCCTTACTTTTTGCCCATGCATGACAAGGAATGATGATATTCATTTGGGGAGATAGCAGGGCAATTTTGTTACCGTTCAATAAAAAGGGAGTAGCACGAACAAATTGGTTAATGAATGAGGGAGGAGAGAGGAGAGTATTATGCAGTGAATCTATAAAAATGAACTCAATTTGAATTCAACCCAAAGAACAAATTGATGGAGCAGCAGGCTTTGTAAAGCACTAGATCTTCATCTGAATGCCGAAATAACACAGTGATTAATTTTGCTTCAGTCAAATATCTTGGGGTTTGCTATATAAGAATTAAAAAATAACATGCTTTAAATGCTGCTTGACTATCAAAACACATTCACCATTCAAAAAGAAAGCTTAAAGAGAATAAATGCTCCTTTTCTGTACTTTGCTTGCCTTCAAAATTCTCATTTTACCATGGTTTTCCTGTCTGTCAAACTTTGACACGAAGGAAAAAAAAAAGCCATTAACTGTTACACAGAAAAATTATAAAAAATACATCTATAACATGTTGCCAAGTGAAATGCTGAAGGAAGGAGAAAATTATTTCTATTGTTCCACTGAAACAAATACTTTGAATGTCAGCATGGACATTGTAAAGGGACAGAAGAGAGACCCAGGAAAAGGCAACTTGTGGTTCCCAGGCCCTTCATGGCAATTTCAGAGAGGAAATAAAACATTTATTTACCAGTTTATGTGACAAATCATACTGGGATTCCAACTCCAGCACTACCCACAGGCTATTTTAAATTCTTTTTACTGTTTTCCTCCATCAAGGTGGAAGGAAAACAGTTCACTTATTAATTAATTTATTAATTGATTTTAATCAAATGGGCCTTCACTTCTTCAAGGTCAGATAAGAAAATCACTCATGATTTGCAAATATGTGACAGGCAGCCCCTTTCCTTACTGGGGAGAAAATTACCAACTTTATTTTCTTAGCAAGAGCTTCTTGCTCACACAATAGTTTGACATCACTTGTTTAGGATCCCCTAAAAGACCTACCCCAAAAACCTGAATTTCTATCCCAAACCTTTTAGTGCTGCAGTAGAAATGGCAAAAAAGAGGGAGAGGAAGAAGGAATGTGTGCCAGGAGAGACATAAACCAAAGGAGCAATATTCTGTTTATTCCAAGGAACAGGAGTGCAGTCAGTGCAGTAGAATTGTCTATATTCCAAATATAAATGTCTTGCTCATTGTAGCTCACTTCCTTCTCTTAAAACCAACCAAACTTCTCTGCCCCAAAACAAAACACACAAAAAAAGACAGATCCCATCCCTAATATTCCAAAATACCTTCTTCCTCCTGTCTTCTATGACAGGAACAACCAAATCCGGGTTTGCCCATAGGAAAAAGAGTTTTTGCTGCAACAAAACTGCCACTTCCAAGCCATAAAATCATCACAAAAAAACCCATGTGTGTAGGACTAAATAAGATTTTATGAGTGAAACTCCCCAAATCTCCACTTTCGACGAGGTTTCATGAAAAATTTCTACTTGCTAAATTATAAAACTGAGGAGCAAGAGACAAAACAACTGTCAGTAGAGTTAATTTTGTACCATGTGCTTCCCAAACATTAAATCTCATGTTCAAATATGAACCTTTAGTATTTTTACTGCCATAAATTGTGAATTACAGTCTCTGCTCGTGCTTACTTCTCCAAGAGCCCTCCCTGCACCAAGCAATCCTGTTTTGCCTCAGGCTGTGTAGTTTACCTCAAATTATTTCAGAATCATCTAAAAAGATTCATTTTTCTATTAAAATGATGAATGAGCTAAATGAGGTATGTAATAAATACTGCAGGTTTGTAAACAGACTCTTCTCCTGAGAACTAATGCCTTAACTCATTTAATTCTTCCCCCTGGTATTTCCTAGTGAAGTCATCCTTAAAATATGGTTTGTCCAGGCCTGGTTGGAAAGAGCAGGAAGGGTCAGGATTTAATCTGTTTATGGAAAATAGGAAACATCCTCATGATGGAGTTAATGAATTGAGGACAGGAAAAATAAATGCAGCCCAAAGGGGAGGTCATTGCCCAGCCCTGACTGGGACCAGTCACCCCAGGGTGATGGGGAAAACACCAAACCAGTCCAGGCACAGAGGAGAAGAATGCTTCATTCTAACAACCTGTATTCAATTATGACAACAGGTCAGATTTCCTCCTCACATAACTCAACACACTTCAGCTCTGATATGGCCAGGAATGTATTTTGTCTATTGATTTCAGGGCTCAGACAAGTAAAAGAACTTCACATCTCAAATAGGATTTTGCTAGGGAAAAAAAATCTCCAATAATCTGATTATCACAGTGACCTAAAGTGCAAAAAAAAAAGTGCTTTTTAATATAAAGATACTTCTACCAGATTGATTTTTTTTGAGCGAGGAATTTTTTGATAGAAGTTCTTGTGCAGAAAGTAATTTACAAAACAATGAGATTCCTCAGCACCACCAGATTTCACTCTCAACCAGGTGCTTCAATGAAAGCCTGGAACAACACATGGGCAAATAGATGTAATTGCATTAGTATGGATACAGACTTCTAATGATAGCAATAATCAAATTTTAATGTTCTGGTTACAGCACATGAACAGAACAATATTTCTGTGCCTCTTCAAAGGGAAATGAGACTTTAATGTCATTGGCAGCTCAATAAAACCATTTTCTAACATAAAGGCTTCTAATGACAACTCGTTTCAGTCCAGACAGAGGAGCAAATGTGTTCACAGTACACTCCAGGTCATCATTAGGAGATGGAAATACAACAGTCCTCTGCACTCTGGATAACTATTGATTTTCTACTCCATATTCTCCTCATCTCACCCTGACTTTCATAATGACTCAAGTGATGGAACATCAATAAACTATTTATGGCAAAGCCACCACACTGAAAGCCACTCTACAAGACTGTGCCCAACTCAAACAGGCCCAAGTTTGAGATTTGCAGCAAAAATCTCCAATAATTAATATGGCAGAGAACAGGTCTAAGTGATGAAATATAATTCAAGTATTCTTGGAGCCATCATAAGGACCTTCAGCTTCACCCTTTGCTGCAGAGAACCACACTGCCCTCATGGCTGGGCTGAAATAAAATATTTGATTGATTCTGAAGCCCTTTTTCAAGAGGAATGGGCAGAAAAAACCATCATATCTACACTAAGAGTGTGTGGAAAAAGAAATATTTTTAACCAGCTGCAGTTCTTGACTTCAAGCACATGATGCACTTTGTCCTTTGGTGAAATCACACTGAGATGTTTGCAAATGTCACAATTCCAAAGGGAGTAAAGCTAAAGGTACAAAACCACCCTGTTTGGTGGCAAGGCCACTTCAAGCAGTTCTCATTTGCCCTCCACACAGACTCTGCAATTTCCTCAATGGAGCTGCTTTTGGAGTTGTTATAAAGCAGATTGGCTGCATTTGGAAAGGGCTCCAGGATGGCTTTGTAAAGTATTTGCCTCAGCTCCTATCTGCACTGACAGAAAGGAAGAAAATAAAGAAATTCTTCACCATCAAAGCACCCAACCCTGATGTACTGGGAGCCCTGAAAACAGCTTGGAAACAACCCTGAAGACTGGGAAAAGCAGAGAAGAAAAAAAAAAAAAGAAAAAGAAAAAAAAAGGATAATCTCAGAATTATAAAATGGTTTGGGTTGAAGGCATCTGAAAAATCATCTCATTCCACCCCCTGCCATGGGCAGCAACACCTTCCACTATCCCAGACTGCTCCAAGTCCCATCCTTGGACATTCCAGGGATGGAGCACCCACAGCTTCTCTGGGAAAACTCTGCCAGGGCCTCCCCACCTCATTCTTCCAGATTCAGCTCATTCCAGGATCAAATATCTCCCAGCCAGAGAGGAGGGAAAAGCCAGAGGAGATCCAAGAGCTCCCCAGCACCTGGAGAGCAGCACTTTCCCAACACACAACCCCAAATCTGTGGGATAAGGAAATCCCAAATCTGTGGGATAAGGAAATCCCAAATCTGTGACATAAAGGAATCCCAAATCTGCGGGATCAGGAAATCCCAAATGTGTGGGATAAGGAAATACCAAATGTGTGGGATAAGGAAATCCCAAATCTGTGACATAAGGGAATCTCAAATCTGTGGGATAAGGAAATCCCAAATCTGTGGGATCAGGAAATCCCAAATCTGTGGGATCAGGAAACCCAGGCTGTGTCCAAAACCCTCCCAGTCAGTGGCATTTCAAGGATTGCTCCAGGAATCAACAGCAGCTGCCTTAATTTCTGCTGAGTTAAGCACCAAGAGTTGATTAAATCCTCACACTGACCCCACAAGGGATTTCCAGGGTTTGGAAATGCCACTCTGAACAATAATTTCTAATTTTGCTGGCACAAATGTCAGAATTACTGTTTTGCAAGCCTTTGGATCAGCCCAAAATGTGTTTTTGCAGGAGCTGACATCCCACCAGCCACCTGCCAACCCCCTGCACTGAGGGCACTTCCTGGGACATGTCACAGCACAAAAGTATTTCAGCTATTAACACATCATTTCATCCTTTTTTCTTCCCCCTCATTTATATAAAAAAGCTAATTCTAACTTTTGGGATAACACTATAAATTTATTCTTCAAGAATGGGAAATGTGACTTCATTTTACATCTATTTATTAAAACCTGAATTAGCACCCTTTACAAAGGAAAAATCAAATTCTTCCTCTCTCACTATAATTTCTTTTCCCTTGCACTATTTAAACAATTTAGCAGCAGCAAAGGAATTTATTTTGCTACTGACACTTCCGAAACAATTTTGTTTTTCTCCAAGAAAAGACTGACAAATCAAATCTGGGCTCCATAAAATACAAACCTGCTGGAGCAGTTTACTAAAACACAGAATTCTTCACAGTACCTGGCAAAGCATACACAGAAATGCATTTCCCTGTGGTACAGATTTTGAATTCAGCTTTGATACAGGAAATAAATGCACAGGTTAGGGTAAGCAATGAAGCAAAAGAAATAAAATCTGACCAATTAAAGGAAATAAATGCACAGGTAGGGTAAGCAATGAAGCCAAAGAAATAAAATCTGACCAATTAAAGTAAAATAAAGGAGTTGACTTACAGGAAGGTGAGAATTACTCAATATTTTCATTTTTCAGGAGCAGACAAAACCTTATTGCTAGCTTGCAATATTAAGAGTACACACTTCAAAGAATGAATAAGCTACAGTGGAAATGGAAAATATCTTTTGGGTGATAACAAAGCTGCACCCAAGAACCACCAGATATTTCCAAATTTCTCAGATGGAACCAGGAAGATTGAGCAAAACCAAGATGACGTAACTACTAACTTTATATATATATATATATATATATATATATATATAAAATATATATATTATATATACACATTATATATAGATATACACTTTATATATATATATATATATATATAAAATATTATATATAATTATATATTATATTCTGAAGCAACTGAAAATTAACCAGCCAAATAACTAAATAAAGCAGTTCCATATCCATTATAAGGAATTTCTTGACCTTTTGGCTCAGGAGAAATCCAGCTTGTGCTTCCCAAAATCACCGCAACAGGGAGAAAAAGATGCAGACCCCCAGTAATTATGCAAATAATAGTCTCCATTATAAATCTTCAGCTCCTCATTAGCTCCAGGCCACAAAACCCTTATCTCTCCCACACAATATTAAGGATCCAAGGATTTAAGGCATATAACTGAGGCTGTACCTTGGTCATAATTCCTTTCCATTCTCCTTTGTTCCCATGTTTTACAATGACAAAATATTAAACATTTGTTTACAACACGGAAATTATTCTTCTAACAATAACATTAGCACAGAGGTGAAAAAGAATCCAGAAATGGCTGGAAAAGATACCAACACTGAGGTGGAATTGGTTTGGTTTTAAATTGGGATTTGGAAAAATAACATCAACATCAGATTTTGAATCCCACAGCAGAGACAAAGCTATTGCTTATTGAAGTGATTGATTACTAAGATACCAACCCATAAACCTTAAAAACTTTGGATTTTGCTCCAGATTTAGAGAGCCCAACAAATATATATGTTGCTGCTGACATAAGTAATTCCCATTTATTTTCACAGCAATGCTCACATTAAGTATTTTCAACTTTTTCCCTTGAAAATAATGATTTCTTTAGTATTCACACTCAAGTATATTTGTATTTTTAAAGTATATTCCCACCTCATACAATAATGATTATTGTTAGAAAGAAGAGTCAATAGAGACTCACTACAGCAAGCAAACACTCTATAGAGGAAGTTATAAATCTGTCAGACATTTGAAATGGACTGAACTGTATAATGTCAGTTTTCTGAGGGAAACAGCCAACCATATGTTCCAATTTCCTTGTCAGGAAGGTTTAATACATCAGCTCTAACGAGAGATGAAACTTTTAAACAGAATTTTTCACTGAGCTGGTTCCAAAGTTGGAAACAAGCAGCAAAACCCCTTAAAAGAGGGATATTTAACCAAAATAAAATGACATGCTGCTACCTAGTCATAAAAAAAAAGAAATAAGAGATCTGCTCTCCTCTTCTACCAATAGGTCAGAGGAGAAAGTTGCTTGGAATATCTGTGATTTCTGTAAATATTTGAAAGTAAGAGCCTTCAAAATGCAGTTTATTCTATCCAAGATGTTTTAACAGTCCAGGGTTGTGGGTGACAGAGCCACATCTACAGCTGCCAGCTCCAGCTGCAGGCAGGCCCATTAATTTCGGTTACATTGCATTATAAATTTTTCTTTGCTGAGTATCTTAATACAGTAGAACCAATCTATACCTTTACTTTTACCTGTAGCCTATCATAACTACTATAATTACCATATTATAGTCAATGCTATCGAATCACATGAGTTAGAATGTCATAGTTTAAGCTTAAAATTGTTTTTCAGTTTTCTTGCAGTGGAAAATTCTTAAAATTCTTCTTTGCAATCTCAGAGTACACCCTTCAAAGAATGAACAAGTGGAAATGGAAAATATCTGGTGATAACAAAGCTGCACCCAAGAAGCACCAGATATTTCCAAATTTCCCAGATGGAACAAGGAAGATTGATCAAAACCAAAACCACAACTGCTAACTTTGATAATCTGAAGCAAGTAAAAATTAACCAGCCAGATACCTAAACTTTTTTCCACTTGCCACATGGACATGTCTTGTTTGCCTGGGGTATCTTTCTGCTTGGTAAGAACATCCTCTTGTTTGTGGTCAGCTGATCCTTTGCTCTGAGTCATAAAACCACTTTCCAACTCGACTTAACCTTTGCTTTCTTAGGCGTCCAGCAAGACTGGCTGAGCGATCCTCAATTTACACATCTACTATTCTTCTACATCAAAACATGCTTCCACCACTGTTTCACTCTCAAATTCTCCATTCAGAGCCCTTTCTGCCAAGCACACACATATCTGTGAGACTTTCCTGCCCAACTCCCATCCCTCCCAGCATGTGAGGACTCACAAAGCGCTGAGCCTTCTGCCGCTCCTCCTCGGTGGCCGCTCTCTCGCGCAGGATGGCTCGAGTCAGGTGCTCGTTTGAGGAGATCCTCTCCCGTTCCAGCAGCTTGCCAAACTCATCCCGAACGTACATTTGTTCTTGTTTCAACCTACAGGAGGTGCAGGGAGATTTAGGCTGAGAGAAAACTCAAAATCTACTTTCTAAGTGTTGTTTCAAAGTAGAGAAGTCGCTTTAAAAGCTGTCACAGCAATGCTTTTTACTCTTGGCTTCTTAAGACACCTAAATACAAATATTCACTAAAAGAATCCAGAAGTTTATTTCTAATTGAAGTATCAAAAATCTGAATACACAAAATGACGCCACTGTTCATTAAATCATATAAATTAAAACTGATTCAAAGAATATATTTTTAAGTAAGCTGCAGAGAACTCGGTTGGTTGGTTGGTTTTTGTCTGGTTTTATGGAACCATTTTTCTGGGAAAATCCTTTTCCCAGCAGCCAGCAGGCACTCAATTTCCACCTAAAAGCCCTCCTGCACTGGGAAAATGCTTTCCTCCCTAAACACACCATAAACCCAAGGACTTCATCCATTTCCCAAGCTCCACGAAGATCGAAGAACCATCATCAACCTTTCCCAGCCATCTGAGAGAGCAGAGAAAATAGTTATTGAACTTGTTGGAACAGAGTTAATAAAGGCAACTTCAGGCCCAGAAAATTCTCAACGTTTTTATGTCACAAGCCATAAATAGATTTGAAACCTTCAATGGAGTACTTGAGACAAGCACACCGTGTCTCATTTTCATGGGAACACTCAGTGAATAAAACCTGTGTGTTGCGACACCGAGCACGGAACTCAGAGCAGTAATGGAGCTATGAAACACTGGGTTTCAAATAGATTTTTTTTTTTTTTTGAAAGAGTGATGGAGAGGAAGCTTCAATATTCTCAGTGCATTTATCTGTTGTCAAGGGAGCTCTGGAGAACAAATCCTAATGAGTCGGGTCACTTTGTAAAAGGTACCAGCATTAGAGTACATTAGATTCTTCCCCAGGGAATACATTTAAGTGAGGTAGGGAGGAAAAAAGACAATTACAAGATGTATTACTTCAGTGCTCAGCTCCAAACCCTCTGAAATGCAGCAACCAACTGGGAATCTTTATAAAAGTTTATTAAGCTGCATCTTCAATTACTCCAGCTAAAAAAGAAAAAAAATAAAAAACTCCGATTATGCAGACATGGACCAAATTCCATTAAGTGATTTCCCAAGGTCCCCTAAATTACTCCAGCTGGATTGATATAACAAATCCTTCATACAATCATAACAATCCTTCACACAGCACAGTCAAAACATGCTGGTTGTCTTTTGGATTGGAGAAATCATGTTTTGCCTAAAAAGGAAAAAAAGTGTCAAAATAGTAGTCTCAGCACCTTTTTCTGGTGAGCAGTAAAGAGCATTTAATGCTTCCCAAGACTGAAGGAAGATCCTTCCTCATCCTTCTTGGATCTGACGTCCTAAAAGTGGTTTTCCATAAAATATGTCTCTTCTTTATGCTGCTGTACACAGCAGAGTAATTAAAAGATATGAAACATATTTTACATTAAAAAGCAGAAAAATCCAGCCAAAAGTTTCCACATTATAAACTATGAAAAATTAAAAAACAAAAAACCCTCCAAAAAAACCAATATAAAGCAACCCCCAACACTCAGATATTTACATTTAATTCTTCTTTACATGAAATTAGATCTTCTTCCTAATCTCTTATTTAAATCTAGATCAAGACACTCAAGTCACCTCAGTCACAGAAAATGCATTTTACTGTTTGGTTTTTTCCTCCCTTTCCCTTTCCTTGCAGGGTGTTCTACCATAAAAGAAAATGACACTATTTCATTATCAAATTTTATACTATTTAGACCAAAAAGGAACTTTTTTGCATCCAAAACAGCTCCTGGCTTCACCTTCAAGCAAAAATTTCAACTCTTTTTTATCAACTCTCACCCTCACTTGTGTGACCAGGATCACACAAACACAACGAGTTAAATTCCTCAAAAAAACTTTTATTTAGGGCAGTTTTTACTCCCAAAACAATATTCCTAAACTGCCATCTCAACTGATTGAAATTCAGCAGAGTTTTTAACAAAATAAGCGGGATTTTGAAGTCATTTTCATTTATTTGAGTTCCATAATTGGGTGGCTTGCAGGAGCTTAATGAAACAAACATTCTGCAGATCCCGCTGATCGCAAACATTCGCCTGCATCAACCTCCAGTAGGGTTTTTTCCCTGGCATTACAAATTCATTTTCCTGGCATTCAGCAAGTACCAAATAAAGGCAAACATCAGCTGGATTTACAGTAATAAATTATATTATTATCTATAAATTATATTAGCTAGGCAAAAGTAAAAAAAAAATATATATATATACCTATATCTGTATGTGCATATATATATAAAAACTTGTCACTACTCCAGGAATTCCACAGGAATTTTTTTTCAAGTGACATTTTTAATTACAGCAGAAATAAAGGCTCAAGTTAATGGTTCTTGTGTTTGAGCACAGAACTCCAGACAACAGAGAGCGTTACACTGATCATTTATACAGAAAGGATGTTAAAAAAGCTGCTGAAGCAGCAGAAAAGGCTGCTGGCTATACATTTTCCCCACACAACTGATATCTTTTTGAATAAAATCCTTCTAAATAATTATGAAATACTGCTTTAAGAAGTGTGGAGTGGCTGATTTAATGAAGTGTGGCATGCAAGGCAATCACTTCTCATGGTGCTATTGGAAAACACACATCAAGCATTAAGAAGCAGCTCCAGTTAAAGTCTGCGTTAACACTTAGCAATATTTCATTTCTCAACTGCTTTATAGCACACAACCAACACAAAAAAAAGCAACAATTCCTGCCTTTCCCCAGTACTGTCATTGAGAACTTCAACGCTCTTAACTTAATGCTGTGAAGAAAATTTATATATCTGTATTTTTTTGTAAGAGGATGGGTAAATCCTGACAAACCAATCACCCAGGATTTAGGGATCTCAGAAGATTTATTCCTGTCAGAGGGGCATAACAAGAATTTGAGTATTTTTGTTATCACATTGTCATATTCAGGCTCCACTGTAAGACAAATTTTGGACTGTTTTAGTTCTGAAGCCACTTTAATCAAAATAATGTTTGCAGTACATTCCACCTCTAAATCAGATTTGGCTCACATTGAATGCAAAAGCCACCACATCATCTCAAGGAGCAATCACACAACAACAAGCAAAAAGAATTCTGGAAGACACTCCCAGATATAAATAATATATAAATTTAAAAAATTAAATATATTTAAAATAGAAATAAATAAAAAGCCAGGTTTTGTTAATTTAGATTTTCTGAGATATGGGCAGGAGGTACAGAAATCAAATCCACATGATCAAACCACCCATTCCAACCTCCTCTCCAGCAGAGCTTCAGACCAAATGGAAAATACTTCACCAAAATAACATTTCTGCTTCTGCATTCCATCTTTTTATTCCTCTCTTTTTTTTCTGGAAGAGCAGGGAATATGGGATTTTAATGGCATGTGTTATTGTACAGCTTTTGAACTATGAATGTCCTACATGCAAGATTAAGCACAAGAGAATTTACCTGTGAATTTATCAAATATTTCAGGGCATGTTCTGAAACAGACTGAAACCCTTAACCCACATCCCTGAAAATTCAGCAATAACTACATAATAACACAAAGCAAAACAAGAGGAAAAATAATTTCTCAATTAAATCACAACTTAAAATTAATAACTGACAACCATCATATCAAGTCCAACAGGATAAGAGAAGTCAACTATAGAACTGGCTCCACTTTCCAATTAGAAATTAGAATTTGAAACACAGAAAGAGAAATTTAAGACCCAAACAAGAAATCATCTCTGAGGCCAAGGAGTTTTCTGTATCACAAGAAAAACAAAAATACACTCTAAAAAAAAAGACTGATAAAACTTTGCTGCACTCCAAGTGGTTTTCATCCTTTTAACATCTAGTTTTTAATTACGTTCAAGAAAAGCAAATTGTTAATTTTGCCATGTGGATTTATGGCCCAGGACTCTCCTCATACCCAGCATGACCCCTGTTAGCCACAATAACAAGATGAGTAATTTAATTCTAAATCCACAAGAACTCCCTCTTTTGTTTACTTCAAAATATCCATTTCTGTTGTTCTTGAAAAACACCTGCAGATGTTAATTAAGGAAAAAGCACCTTTTAATTCAGAGACAACAGCAACACACTGAGAAAAGCTGAAAAATATTAGTTTTGTGCTTTGATGGCCACTTCACAGTTTATTCTCCATTAATCAAAAATCCACAGAAATCAAAAACTGGCAAACAATACTCTTAGAGAAATACAGTGATTTGTCATTTCCAGCCCTTATTTTCAGATATTGGAAATTTATTACACTATCAAAGCCTAAGCATTTCCTTTTTGCTATTTTTTCAGGGCAGTGATTACTTGCCAGTTGTTTTATCTTTATTACAGTCTCCAAGCTACACAATCTGATGGATCTGTGACGTTCCACCATAAACTCACTCAAGCCTAAAGCATGAACAGTGCCATTTTTCATTATTCCAAGCAAGCAAAAATCAAAATATTCCCCGTTCCAAAGTCCACTGTCAGAAAAATCATCCTGTCCTCTACGAATCAGGGAAAAATTTAATGATATGGAACCCAAAAACTCACTCCAACTAGAGATGACACAACATGAGGAGGATTCATGAGGTTTCTGCTTTCCTGGACCTCAACAAGCTCCTTAATTCCTCCTGACGGACTCGCAGAAGATCCCAAAATGTTTTGAGCAATGTGTTTAGGGCAGGCTGCAATATTAATGAGTGAATGATGTCTGTGAGGGCTGAGTTTCAATATTTCATGAGCGGGATGCGCCAAGGAAAGCCGCGGCTGGAAATTGGCAAAGCCACCGAGGGATTTGAAAGGATGTGAGAGACGTCAGGAAAACATCTCCAAGCTGAGCTGAGCTCTGAGAGGTGTGAAATGGAGATTTCTCCGACTCCATCTCACCTGTCTGCAAAGTCGGGGAAATTACCTCAAGTTCTTCTGATTTTACAAACACGTAACGAAGGACAGAGACAAGGAAACAAATTATCTGAGAGGTCAAGGCACAGAAAACACAAAAAAGTTGTTAAAAACTGAAGTTTCTACCACTGTTCACTCATTAAAAACATTATTCTCCACTCACATAGACTATGCACAGCACAAGTGACAGGAGCTGCTCCTAACATTAGCAGCAATCACATTCTTACCAACTGTTTGAAAATTGCACTTTTACACCTTTCAAATCATGCAAATATTAACAGCAAATATCATTTTTCTGCACCTGAAAGCCATGGTGTCAAAAGGACATTTTGCCTTAAAATTTTTGGCGCTCCTATTGCTCAGCCTGGAGAAAATGAGGCTCAGGGGGGACCTTGTGGCTCTCCACAACTGTGTGATAGGAGGGGACAGCCAGGGAGGATTTGGGATCTAACCCCAGGGAACAGGGACAGGAGGAGAGGGAATGGCCTCAAACTGTGCCAGAGGAGGTTTAGCTTGGATATTGGGAAAATTTCTTCATGGAAAGGGTTGTCCAGCCCTGGCACATCTGCCCAGGGAGTGCTGGAGTCCCCATCCCTGGAGGGATTTAAACAACTTGAAGATGTGGCATTGGGGACGTGGTTTAGTGGTGGCTTGGCGGTGCTGGATTAATGCTTGAACTCCATCTTAAAGGAATTTCCAACCTCAAAGATTCCATGATTTCAAGATTCCAAATCCAAACCCAAAATGCCGAAGCTTTACAATCATGGGAATATAGGAACTCAAAAAGGATCACACAGCTCATCAAACCCAGATTTATCATCATTTCATGAGTGCAAAACCAGTCAAACGTGATGACAGGGACCCAAATTGGCCCCACTTTACCCACCAGACCCAGTACCATTAAAACCCTCTGACAAATCCATCACAAGTGACCAGGAGCTCTCATGACTCTGGCACAGACAGAAGAGGGAAGGGATCACACTTTGAGCAGTTATGCTTGAACTTCTCGTTATTAAATTTAATGAGAACTCCATCTCTTTATTCCATATCCACTTCTTCCTCAGGGTGACTGCTCCTCCTTAACATTTGCCATACATGAATATAAATTAGCCCCTTAATTCATCATACACAGTGCTGAGAACACTGAAGTGATTCCAGCACTGATCCCTGAGCTGGCACTGACCTTTTCCCATCCCAGTAAGTCCTCCCTCATCTTTGGTCCATCCCAATAAATCCTCCCTCATTTTTGGTCCATCCCTGTTACTGTCACACAACTCCCACGTGAGTTTGGGATGTGCTCCACAGTAGAGACAAGGAGGGCAAGGGATCAGGGGATTCTGATCCTTCTTTAGGCTGAAATCCTACCTGGAATTCTGTGTCCAGCTCTGGGACTCTCAGCAGCAGCAGGACCTGGAGTTGCTGGAGCAAATCTGGAGGAATCCATGGAGCTGCTCTAGGGCTGGAGCCCCTCAGCTCTGGAGCCAGGCTGGGAGAGCTGGGGGTGCTCACCTGGAGGAGGGAAGGCTCCAGGGAGAGCTTCCAGCACATTCCAGGGCCTGAAGGGGCTCCAGGAGAGCTGCACAGGGATTGGGGACAAGGCCTGCAGGGACAGCACACAGGGAATGGCTCCCACTGCCAGAGGGCAGGCATGGATGGGATCTTGGCAATGAGCAATTGCTGGCTGGGCTGGAATTGCCAGAGCAGCTGGGGCTGCCCCTGCACCCCTGGCAGTGCCCAAGGCCAGGCTGGACACTGGGGCTGGAGCAGCCTGGGATTGTGGGAATTTCCCTGGAGGGGTTTTGAGGCCCATCCCATCCCATCCCATCCCATCCCTGCCACTCCACTTGTCCTCAGAACTATCCCATAAACTCCCCGCATCCCGGTGCCTCAGTTTCCCCGTCCAGCCTCCCATCTCAGCTCCCTCCTGGAAAACCAGGACACTCTGGAATGCTGCTGGGATCCACCACTGCCTCGATTGCCACCTCGTGCTTTTGGGAATGTTCATGAGCTCCAGAGATCCCATAAATCCATGGCTCCGAAGGGATGAGCTGAACGTGGCTGAAGATCTGCAACATGAGCCCCATTCCCGATAATTCCCATTTTTGAGCCACATTCCTGATAATTCCCGTTTTTCTGCTTCCCTGGCACAGCAGAGAAGGAATCACCTTCAGGAAGCTCTGACATGCTCTGACAAGCATCTGGGAAAAGATGTCCTGGGATTATTTGGATTGTTCCTGGGATTGCTGGGATCTTTCCTGCAATTATTCGGATTGTCACTGGCATCGTTCCTGGGATGGCTGGGACCGCTCCTGGGATCCCTGGGATCATTCCTGGGATTGTTTGGATTGTTCCTGGCATGGCTGGGATCGTCCCTGGGATGGCAAGGATAATTCTGGGGGTCGCTGGGATCATTCCTGGGATGGCTGGAATAGTTCCTGGGATCATTTGGATCATTCCTGGGATCACTGGGATCGTTCCTGGCATGGCTGGGATCACCCCTGGGATTGTTTGGATCGTTCCCTGTTCCTTGGTGAGGCTCCCGTGCGGC
Organism: Sphenopsis melanotis; assembly: GCA_035221435.1. Taxonomy (NCBI): domain Eukaryota; kingdom Metazoa; phylum Chordata; class Aves; order Passeriformes; family Thraupidae; genus Sphenopsis; species Sphenopsis melanotis. The sequence goes on from JAWMRF010000058.1 coordinate 503,557, forward strand.
TGCTCCAGTGTTCCGTGGTGACCCTCAAACCCTTGGAATGTCTCCCACAATTCCCATGGCGGCTTCCAAAGGGGCTGTGGCCACGCCCACCTTTCTCCAGCCTTGGTGTGGACCTGTTCCCAACCTTCCTATGGATCTTAATCCAAACCTTCTCCCAGTCTTCCTATGGACGTTCTTCCAGTCTTCCAATGGATCTTCCATCCAACCTCCCAATGGATCTTCCCGACTTTCCTATGGACATTTCCTGACCTCCTCACGGATCTTCCTCTGACCTCCTACAGATCTTCTCCGACCTTCCCGAGGGGTTTTCTCCAAAATTCCAGTGGAGGTTTTTCCAACATTCCCAAGGACCTTGTTCCAACCTCTCTACGGATCTTCCTGTGAGATCTTCCTTCCAACGGATCCTACAGATCTTCCTTGTTTTCTATGGAGCTTCCTCCAATGCTGATCCCAAACACAGCCCTAACCCTGAGCCTAATCCTAATCCTAACCCTGATCTTCATCCCGATCCTGACCCTAACCCTGATCCTGACCCCGATCCCAACCCTAAACCTGATCCCAAGTGCAAACCTGATCCCAGCCTTGACTCTGCCCCTAATCCTGATCCTAATCCTGATCTTAACCCTGAATCTCACCCTAATCTTAACCTGAACCTCGATCCTAACCCTGAAGCTAAACCTGACCCTAACCTTGACTCTAAACTCGCCTCAACCCTGATCCTCATTTTGATCCTGGTCCTAACCCTAAACCTGAGCCTAACTTTAACCCTGATCCTAAACCTGACCCTAATCCTGATCCCAATTCACAGGTGATCCTAACCCTGATCTGAATCCCGATCCCAATCCTAATCCTAATCCTAACTTTGATCCAGACCCTGGTCCCAACCCTGACTCTGATCCTGACCCCAATCCCAACCCTGATCCTGATCCCAATCCTCACCCTAACCCTACCCCTGGCTTTTCCTGGGAGCGGGGCAGGGATACTGGGAGCTGGGCAGGGATACTGGGAGCTGGGCAGGGATACTGGGAACCGGGCAGGGATACTGGGAACCGGGCAGGGATTCCAGGCAAGGATCAAACACTGTCCGAAATTTTCCTGATCCTGGTCACTCTGGTGGATGGGATGTGGCCATCCCAAAGGATCTGGGAGCAGGTGTGGGAGCAGGACATGGAATTCCTGCTGTCCTGAACCCGGGAGCTGCAGGATGAGCCCAGGGAGGAGCCTTGGGATGAACCTTAGGATGAGCCCTGGGAGGAACCTTGGGATGAGCTTTGGGATGAGCCTGGGAGGAATCTTGGGATAAGCCCAGGGAAGAGCACTGGGAGGAATCTTGGGATAAACCTCGGGATGAGCCCTGGGATGAGTCCAGGGAGGAACCTCGGGATGAGTCCTGGAATAAGCCCTGGAATGATCCATAGGATGATCCAAGTGCCCCCAGTGACAACACAGGGGACGGTTCCCCCCTGGTGTCCCCCAAATATCCCAAATTTCCATGACACCAGTGCCAGGATTGAGGGAATGAATCCTTGGCTGGATCCAATGGGATGAGCCCCCCAGGGCCGAGAGGAGCCTCGGGAACGACCCCGCTCTGGGTGTTCCCGGAAAGATCCAGAGCAGGCCGGGGGCTCCCGAGCATCCCACGCCCCTGCCCCACCCGGGAGCAGAGCAAATCCCTGGGAACGGCATCCAGCAGCCGTCGGGAACGCGGCCCCTGGCATTCCCGGAGCGTCGGGATCCGGCGCCGCTCTCCCGGGACGGGGCCGCGGCCTCGGGAATTCAGCGCTTGGCAGAAAAGGACAAGGAAAAATCAACCGGGAACGGCTCCGGGAGCCGGGACACGGATGGAGCCGGAGCTCCGCACACGGGACGGGACACGAGGACGGGACACGGGGACAACACGCAGGAAGCACAACCAGGAGCACAGAGCCGGCCATGCACGCTGGGAAATTCCCAGGGGGAATTCTCCGGCCCTCCCAATCCCACGGGTTGCCCCTTCCAGCCCAAGGGAGCTGGAATGGGAACAGCTTTTCCCGGGATCCCACTGCTGTCCCTTCTCAGCCTGGGGAGTCCTTCCAGAAGCTCTGGAAGCCTCTGGGATATCTTGGAATCACTGCTGGCAGAAGGGGAATCCCTGGATCCCTGTTTTCCTGCTGTGGCCTCGGGTGGTTTCCCTGGGGGATTGGGATGGAGCAGGATCCCAGGAGCTCCCTCCTCTGTCTCATGGAATGTTTGCTCCAGAGGGGGACCTGGGAGCCCCCATGCTGGGGAAACATGGATGGATCCTGGTGCATCCATGATTTGCTGGGATTGGAATGGGGATGCTCTGTCCCCCCTTCCCAAGGTCCTTCTCAGGGTCTTCTCCACCTTTCCCAGAATCTCTCCCACCATTCCTGGGGTGTTTCCCACTTTTTCTGGGGTCCTTTCCCACTTTTCCTGGAGTCTCTCTCACCTTTCCCGAGATCCTTTTCCCACCTTTCCTGGGGTTTCTCCCACCTTATCTGGGCTCTCTTCCAACATCCCTGGGATCTCTCCTCGCCCTCCCTGGGATCCTTTTCCCCTCCCTGGGATCTTTTCGACTCTTCCTGGGATGTTTTTCACCTTTCCTGGGGTTCTCCCACCTTTCCTGGTGTCTTTTCTGGGATCCTTTCCCACTTTTCCTGGGGTCTCTCCCACCTTTTCTGGTGTCTTTCCCACCCTTCCTGGGATCTTTTCCATCCTTCTGAGGTCTTTCCCACCTTTCCTGGAATCCTTTTCCCACCTTTCCTGGGGTCTCTCCCACTTTTCTTGGAGTCTCTTCCAACATCCTTGGGACCTCTCCCACCCTTCCTGGGATCCTTTCCCAATTTTCCTGGGGTCTCTTCCACCTTTCCTGGCATCCTTTTCTTTTCCCTCTTCCTGGTGTCTTTCCCTCCCTTCCTGGGATCTTTTCCATCCTTCTGGGGTCTTTTCCACCTTTCTTGGAATCTCTCTCACCTTTCCTGGGATCCTTTTCCTTCCTTTCCTGGGGTCTCTCCCACCTTATCTGGGATCTCTCCCACTTTTCTTGGAGTCTCTTCCGACATCCTTGGGACCTCTCCCACCCTTCCTGGGATCCTTTCTCACTTCCTTGTGTCTCTCCCACCTTTCCTGGTGTCCTTCCCTACCCTTCCTGTGGTCTTTTCCCACCTTTCCTGGTGTTTTTCCCACCTTTTCTGGGATCCTTTCCCACTTTTCCTGGGGTCTCTCCCACCTTGCCTGGTGCCCTTCTCTTTCCCCCCTTCCTGGTGTCTCTCCCACCCGTCCCAGAGGACTGAGCTGCTCCGGGATCTCCCCATCCCACAGCCCCAATCCCCCGGGATCCCGACGGGAATTTCCTCAGCAGGAACACCAGCGGGAAGAGCCGGACACGCCACCACAGCACAGGGACAGGGCCATGCTCCCGAGGGACGCGCACATCCCGGAGCCGGCGCCGCTCCCTCCGGACGTCTCCCGGAATATCGGGAATGCCGGTGGGAGCGGGGCGGCAACGGGGACGGGGAGAGACAGGTGAGGAATGGGACATTCCCGGTGGGATGGAGCTATGGAATGGGAACGTGCTCACTTACACAACTCGCCCACCCTCCGGAGGCCAGAGGCGGATCTAGGACAGAGCAGCGGGACATGCACATGGAAGCAGGAAAAGAGGCAATGAGAGAAATGTTAGCTCCGGTCCGGGAAGCGCCACACGGAAAAAGAAGCCACCGGACGTCGATCCCGAGGGATTCGGGGCCAGGAGAACCGCGGGAATCGATCCGGCCTTGGTGTTCCCTGAGTGGAGACCCCCGGCTGGGTTTGGGGAGAGGGGATTGGGAATGGGGGCATGGAGGGGGTGGGAACTGGGGGGAAGATCGGGATGGTTCCTGTGGGATGGGAGAGGGCGTGGCCGGCCGGGAATGGGGCGGTTGGAATTGCATGGATTCAGCCAAAGCCTGGAGGGTTGGACAGCGACAGAGCTGCTGGGAGGGCTGGGAAAAGAGGAAACAGTGGGGAGGGATTCGGGAAAGGACCAGGGATTTGGGAAAGAGAGGAATTCGGGAAAGGATCAGGGATTTGGGAAAGAGAGGAATTTGGGAAAGGCAGGGAAATGGGAAATGTGGGAATTTAGGAAGGAATGGGGATTTAGGAAAGAGAAGAATTCAGGAAAGGCAGGGATTTGGGAAAGGCAGGGAAATGGGAAAGACGAATTTGGGAAAGGCAGGCAAATGGGAAATGCAGGGATTTGGGAAGGAGAGAGATTTGGGGAGGAGGGGGGGGGATTTGGGAAGGAACAGGGATTTGGGAAAGGCAGGGATATCGGAAAGAGGGATTTGGGCAAGGCAGGGATTTGGGAAAGGAAGGAAACAACAAATGCATGAGAAAAATGCCCCACAGCCAAAACAACACCGAGCAGCCGACACAAAATTCCCAAGTTTTTCCATGTCCCCCCGGGGCTGGTGACAGTGACGGTGCCATTGGCCACCCCCAAAGGCCACGGGATGTTCCTGGGGATTCGGTGCTTCCCAGAGGGAATAACCTGTGGAAGTTCCCCGGGATCCCTGGGCTGTGCTGTCGGGAAGCAGGGAATGGCCTCATCCCCCCTGGATAAGGACCAGGAGCTTCCGGGTTTGGAATGGCAGCTCCAAACGCCCCAAAACCCCTGGATTATTCCCAATTTTAACCCTTTCTGCAGTGAAACAGGCAGGAAAAGCCGGAACTGTGCCGGGAGCAGAGACACCTCGGGAATGCCAAAAGTTGGGAGCTGCCATTGGAGCAGAGTCTGGGAACATTTGGGGATGTGGATTTGGGAATTTTTGGGAAGGACGCATGGTTATCCCTTGGGAAAAACATCCCAAGGGGCCCAGGCCAGAGGAGGGATGGGGAGGAGACCCAAGGGGGTCTCAAGCTCCAGCTGGGATTTGTCCGGAGTGGTTTTGGGATTGGGATTTATCCGTGAGCTCTGTCCCGGAGCAGGGACAATCCAGAGCAATCCTGGGAAGCTCCAGCAGGGAGCTCTGGCAGGGTCAGGGATGTTGTAACTAAAATTCCCTTTTTTCCTTCTCTGATCCCGGCAGGAAAAGGGAATTCCAGGCTGGAATCCATAGGAAAATTCCCAATTCCTCGAGTGTTGCCCCTGGGCCTTCCCAAGCCAATCTCTTCCTGTGAGAGATCCTGCAGAACATCTGGAGCTCCGTCCTTCCCTGAACTCCTCCTGGAACGGATCCCTCTGGATTTCTCCAAGGAAAACCCCTTTTCCCATGATTCCCACCTCAAGAAAAAGGTGACAAAGCCCAATTTGATGGGAACATGGGGACACTTCCACTCTTCCTGCTCGGAGGCTCCCTCAGGACCTGGAGCTCATCCTGTGGAGCTCCAGGCAGCCCCACTGCTCTTCCCAAATTCCCAAAAAGCCCGTTTCCTTGGGATGAGGGTGATGGGTGGTGCTGGGATGGGAGAAGCCAGCGGAGCGGTGATGCGGGGACACGGTGACACCGGGACAGGACACGTGCTGGGGGGACCCTGTCTCCTTGTAGGCATCAAACCCTTCCCAGATCCTGCGACACCTCGGGATCATCTGGGATCAAGGGCTGGGAGGGTCCTCTCAGTGCAGCCCCCCAGAATTCCTGGTTTTCCACGGCTCAGCCTCCCTGAGGCTCTGCTGGTGGGGAAGGTCCCCAGCCTTCGAGAACTTGGGGAAATTCCATGGAAACCCAGAGGGGAGGGGATCCAGGGGATCCCACTGAGCCTGGGGACCCCTGCAGCAGCCTCTTCCCATGGGAAATGGAATCCATGGAGCCCGGCAGGAGGGAGGGTGGAGAACACAGAGGTTGTGGCCATCGGCAGCGTGGCCACCTCCATCCCCGTCCTGGTCACCTCCATCCCAATCCTGGTCACCTCCATCCAAATCCTGGAATCTCCATCCCAGTCCTGGTCGCCTCTATCTCAATCCTGGTCACCTCCATCCCAATCCTGGTCACCTCATTACCAATCCTGGAATCTCCATCCCAATCCTGGTCACCTCATTCCTAATCCTGAGTATCTCCATCCCAATCCTGAGTATCTCCATCTCAATCCTGGTCATCTCCATCCCAATCCTGGAATCTCCATCCCAGTCCTGGTCACCTCCATCCCAATCCTGGTCATCTCCATCCCAATCCTGGTCACCTCATTACCAATCCTGGAATCTCCATCCCAATCCTGGAACCTCCATCCCAATCACGGTCACCTCCACCCCAATCCTGGTCACCTCCACCCCAATCCTGGTCACCTCCATCCCAATCCTGGAATCTCCATCCCAATCAATCCTCGCCACTTCATTCCCAAACTTTGCCACCTCCTTCCCAGTCCTGGCCATGTCCACAATCCTGGTGACCCCCTCTCCAGATGTGGGGGGGGCACCTCTTTCCCAATCCTGGCCACCTCCTCGTCCAACTTGGCCACTTCCTTCCCAATCCTGGCCACCTCCTTCCCAAACTTGGTCACCTTCTCTCCAGACTTGGCCACCTGCTCCTCAATCCTGGCCACCTCCTCTCCAAATGGGGCGTCCTTGTCCTCCTCCTCCTCAATGCTGGTCACTTCCTACCCCAACTTGGCCACCTCCTCCTCAATCCTGGCCATCTCCTTCCCACTCCTTGTCACCTCTTCCCACTCCTTGTCACCTCTTCCCAAGCCTTGTCACCTCCTCTCCAAAAGCGGCCACCCCATCCCCACCCCAACCTGCCACACAAATCCCCTCAATTCCCACCCTCCCTCACTCAGCTATCCCAATCCCCCTTTTCCTTCCCTCCCCACAGCCAATTCCCTCGATTTTCATCCCAAATCCCTGCTTCCCGTGGGAATTTCCCCGGGAAAAGCCCCCAAGCCTACAAGGAAACAGGGGGGTGTTTCTCCAAGCTTTTGCTGGGATGTGACACCACTCCCGGGACACGGAATTCATTCAGGGTCGGAGAAAAAGAGGCAGCTTTACCCTAAAAGGAACTAAAACCCCAAAGGGCTCAAGTTTCTTCTCCTTCTCCCTCAGATCTGTGGGAATACAAAGGAATTCATGGAATTGCAGAGCAGCACTGGAAACGCTCCCTTTGGAAGCTCGAGTTCCGCTTCCCGGGAGCCTTTTTGCGGTTAAAGAGAAACAAAGGCACGAGCAAAGACACAAAAAAAAAACCCTTGAAAAGTTTCCCTCACGTCCAGAGCTCCAAACTGGGACACTTGGGATGCTTCTGGAAGTCCCCAGGGCCCAGAACTCCTTGGAAAAACTCCCCCAAATATGGATCCAGAGCCCCAAACTGGGACGTTCGGGATGTTCCTGGAAGTTCTGAGGAGCCAGAAGCCCTTGGAAAATCTTCCCTGAGCTTGGATATGGAGCCCCAAACTGGGACACTTGGGATACTCCTAAGAATCACTGGAAACCAGGACCCTTTGGCAAAGCCCTGCCTCAGCTGGAGCCCCAAACTGGGATATTTGGGATGCTCCTGGAAGTCCCCAGGGGCCAGAACCCCTTGGAAAAGCTCCCCCGAATCTGGATCCAGAGCCCCAAACTAGGACATTTGGGATGTTCCTGAAAGTTCTGAGGAGCCGTTGGAAAAGCTCCATTGAGCTGGGATCTGGAGCTCCAAACTGGGACATTTGGGATGTTCCTGGGGGTCCCCAGAACTCCTTGGAAAAGCTCCCCCAAGTCTGGATCCAGAGCCCCAAACTGGGACACCTGGGATGTTCCTGGAAGTTCTGAGGAGCCAGAAGCTCTTCGAAAATCTTCCCTGAGCTCAGATAAGGAGTTCCAAACTGGAGCCAGGAGCCAGGACTGGTTGGCAAAGCTTTCCTGAGCTTGAGCTTGGATCTGGAGCCCCAAACTCAACATTTGGGATTTTCCGGGGGAATCACTGGGAGTCCTTGGCAAAGCTTCCCTGAGTTTGGATCCGGAGCCCCCAGCCAGGACCAATGGGAAGTTCCTGGAAGTCCCCAGGAGCCAGATCCCTTTGGAACACCAAAACCTCGGAACTCTCCTGGAATCTGCCTTGGAGATTTATCAACGCCAAGGAAAACCCTGGGAAAAGCTGGAAACCTGCGGCTGGGATTTAGCTGGAAAAACCCTTGGGACGGGTAAAGCTCCCACAGTTCTGGACTTGGAGCCTCCTTCCAAACTCCAGAGGGAAATAGAAAGCTCTGCCTGGGAATGACCTGGACAACTCCTGGGCCCTCCACATCCCAAATTCCTGGGAATTAAACCGTGATCAATCGGTTGGAAAAGACAAAGGGTTTTTGGGATGTTTGGGATGCTCCTGGTGATTCCCAGAGGTTGAGAAGATGGATCCAATTGGGCTTATGGATGGCGGGACCCTGGCAGGGCTGGACGGGGACACGGGATGGGAATGTCGCGGGGAATTTTGCGGGAATGCCGCCTGGAGCGCTGGAGCAGTGACTCCGGAGCCGGAGCTGGCTCCGGGCATGGAACGTGGCTCCCGAAATGCCAGGAATGGCCGTGTCCCCAATGACACACACACACCTGTCGCGGTCACCGTCAGCTTTATTGGGGACACGGATGTCACACGCGGAACGCGCTCGGCCCCGCGTGGCTCCCGGCAGCGGGAGCGGCTCCGGCACATCCCGAGCCTCTCCCACGGCTCAGCGGGGTTTTCCCAGGACCCCGGGATTTTCCAGGATCCCGCCACCACTCCAGGAATCCCGGACAGGAATCCCAGCCAGGGCAGGGAACAAGAGGGGGTCACCCAGAGGTGAAGTTGGGTTTTTGGGAAAATTTCTTCCCGAGAAGTTGATGGAGCGCTGGAATGGGATGCCCAGGGAAGGGGTGGAACCCCCATTCCCGGCGGGATTAAAAGCTGTGTGGATGTGGCACCTGGGGACACGGGCAGTGCTGGGAATGGCTGGGCTTGGTGGGATCAGAGGGATTTTCCAACCTCAACAATTCCAGGGTTTTGGATTAAACACGAGGAAGCTGGTCTTGGACACGGCCACCAAGGGCCACCACGGATGAAGGGAAGTTGTCCCCTTGCTCCGCTGTCATTGTCACCATCCCAGGTGTCCCTGGTCCTGGGATTGTCACCGTCAGCGGCCTGAACTGTGACCTGACGTTCCCACTGTCAGAATTCCTTGGGCTCTTTCCCAGTCCCTCGGCTCAAAGGTCCTTCCGTGGACGACCGGCTTGGAAGGAGACAGAGCCGGAGTTAGAGCTCGGGAAAAATCCATGGATCGGGGCTTCCCGGGGTTCCCAGGGGGCATTCCCACAGGGATCGGTCAGGGAAAGGCGCCGGGCACTGCTCTGGAGCAGGGAGTTTCCTGAGCTTGCAAAGAATTGCTGGGAATTCAGGATGCATGTGGGGAGGGAGGAATTCCAGGATGATTCCTGAATGGCAGCTGCTCCACCAATCCCATGGATCCAGAGCTGCCAGAAGGGCTGGGAAGGGGGGGATCAGATATGGGAACATCGGTGTCCCCGTGCCTCTGGGACTTCAGGCCACCTCAGTGTCCCCATTCCCAGCCTCCAGGACACCTCATTGTTCCCTTTGGGGACTCCAGGCCACCTCCCTGTCCCCATCCCTGAGGAACTCTAGGTCACCTCAGTGTCCCTGCTCCTTGTGGAATTCCAAGACCCCCAGTGTCCTTTTAGGGACTCCAGGTCACCTCAGTGTCCCCATCCCTGCAGAATTCCAGGGTCCTATCCCTGTGGGTCTCCAGGATACCTCAATGTCCCCATCTGGAATTCCAGGTCACCTCCCTGTCCTCATCCCTGCAGAATTCCAGGGTCGCCATCCCTGTGGGTCTCCAGGCCACCTTCCTGTCCCCATCCCTGTGGGATTCCAGGCCACCTCTGGCTCCTGGCAGCTCTTGAGGGACATTCAGGTGACACTTCCCTTCTCTGGACAATTCCAGAGCCTGGAAAATGCATCCCAAACTGGGTCACCGCCTCTTACCTAACCGTACTCCCATTATTCCCTGAATTCACAGCAATTCCATAAAAAAACCCAGAAGAACTCGGACAATGCGGGAGAGCGGCCGCCATAATTAAAAATTCCGTTCCCCACCAACTTCCTGGGAAATGTTTCAAGCTTTTTACATCCCAGAACTCGGGAGATGAAAGGCCGTGACTTTCCCAAAAGGGGAAAAACTAGGAATGCGGGACTCTGTGGGATAGCTGGAAAGGCTGGATTCCAGCGGGGAGCGACGATGGGATGTGCAGGAAAACAGGAGGTTCCAGGGGCTGGATGAGCGGGGCACGGAGCCCTGGGAATTGCAGGGATTGAGGGAAGGCAGGAAGAGAGGATGGAGAAGGGTTGATCCTTGAAATCGGTGAAATTGCTCCAGGGGAAAACCGGGAGATTGGATGGACACGGATGGAAGGGAAGGGGACATGGAAAGGGATGTTCCGATGTCACCGGGAGCCAGAGGATTCCCAGCAGGGAATCCCAAACCAGCGTGGGATCCTGGTAAAACGGCTTGTAAAAGCCCAGAACTCCTAAAATTCCAGCGCCATTGGAGATGGGCACAGCCTTGATTCCAGAGGATTCCTGAACGGCCTCGGCTCGGGATGAGGGAGGGGACCTTGGGTGACACCTGGCTCCATAGGGAATGACACTCCGGGGCAGGGAGACACTCCTGGATCTGCTCCCAGTATTCCCAGTTTGGATCTGCTGGGATAGGCCGGAGTGACCCCAGGATGCTCCAGGACACTTTGTCCCCAAGGTCAATGCCTGGAACGTCACCTCCTGCGCCAGCGCCACGTGCCGGGAGCAGCTGTGGCCAGGATGGTTTGGTTGAAAAAGCTTTTCCCATGGGAAGGGCTGCCCCTGATCCAGAGCTCCTGGCACCCACAGGTGACAGCGGGTGACACTTGGTGACACCGGCTCATGGCAGCTCTGTGGGGCCGCGCCTGAAAGGGTAGGACAAGACTCGGAATTTTGGGTCACTTCCTGCTGGGATTTAATATTCCCAAGCTTTTTAAGGATTTGGGCTCCCATTTGGAGGGTTTGGGATCGTTTTAGGGTTGGGGGTGAGGCAGAACCAGGGTGGCGTTGGTGCCACCATGTCCTGTCTGGGGGGTGCCATGGGCCACCTTTGTCACCTCCTGAATGGGACAACACCTGGAGATCCTCAGACATGGAAAAGCCCTGGAAAAACCCATCCTTGGTGCTTGGCCAGGAGAGAACACAGAGGGGGTGACCCAGGACTCGACATTGTCACCACAGCATTGTCATCTCAGCATTGTCATTGTCACCACGGGATCATCATTGTCACCACATCATCACTGTCATCACAGCACTGTCACCTCAGCATTGTCATCATCACCACAACATCATCATTGTCACCACAGTGCCGTCATTGTCACCATGGCATTGTCATTGTCACTACAATGTCATCATTGTCACCACAGCATTGCCACCACAGCATCATCACCATGGCATCGTCATTGTCACCACATCATTGCCACCACAGCATTGCCATTGTCACCACAGCATTGTCACTGTCACAACATCATCATTGTCACCACACCATCATAGTCAGGACATCGTCATTGTCACCACGGCATCATCATTGTCACCACAGCATTGCCACCACAGCATTCGCATTGTCACCACATTGTCATTGTCACCACAGCATTGTCATTCTCACGTCGTCATTGTCACCACGGCATCATCACTGTCACCTCACCATTGCCATTGTCACCACAGCATTGCCATTGTCACCACGGGGAGGGGAGGACACGGAGTGGCGGGAAGGGCGAAGCGAGGGGAGCGGCCACAGCCACGGCGCGCCAGGAGCCCATCCCACAACTCCCGCCGACATTCCGGCCCCTCCACCGAGCTCCCAGAGCTCCGAGGTGTCCCTCAAAGCCACATCCGACTTCTCGGCAGTGTCACCCGCCCATCCCCGACCCCGGCCACGCCCGGCTCTTACCGTGCGGCCACCACCGGTGACTTCTTGCCGGGATCCAGGGTGGAGCCGGCCGGTTCCTCGCCCAAGGAGCGCGTGTCCTTGTTGAGCTGCTGGAGGCGGGAGCTCAGCTCGCTGATCACAGTTGGTTTGTCCTCTTCGGCCCCGTGGCCGGGCCTGCTCTCCATGGGGTCCCCCCATAGCTTGGACCTTCTCTGAAAGAGGTAGCGTGGCCGGGCCGCGCTGGTGGCCGCCAGCGTGGCCGCGTGGTGCTGGGAGATGAGCTCGCTGTCCGAAGACTGCTTCAAAAGTGGGTCCCTGAAAGTAACCGGCCCCTTGCTGAGCTGGGACTTGAGTTTGGGCTTTGGAGGCACTGGTGGCTTCTCGAGTAGAAAAGTTTGGCCGTCGGCGAAGGACGTGTAGGTGTCGGTGGGCTCGCCACTCTCTGAGGACAGCGTGGACATGCTGGAGACCGTGGAGATGGTGCTCGTGGTCTCCAGGTGGTGGTCGCTGGAGCTCCTGGTGTCCACCTCTTCCACTCCCGAGTCCGCCGCCGACTCCGGGGCCGCGGGGGCGTCCGAGGGCTTCCCTGAGGGTGTCGCGCCGGGGGGAGAAGGTGCTACTGCTGCCGCTGGCAGGGACGGCGAGCCGGGCGCGGCCAGGTGGCTCACGGGGGTGCCGGGGGTGGTCACCAGCACCCCGTTGGCGAATTCGTCTGGGGGCGGCACCAGCCCAATCTTGGCCAGCTCCTCACGGGTCTCCTCGTCGCTGGAGGACAGCTGGGCAGGCGGGAGGGTCACTGTGTAGGGCTCCACCTCCTCCTCCGAGCTGCCCTGGCCCAGCACCTTCTCCGAGGCCGGGCTGGCCGGCGGCTTCCCCACGGGGCTGGGCTGGGGCTCGGCCTTGGGGGACTCGGCCGGCTCGGCACAGACCTCGGGCACGGCCGGGCTCTCCTCTTTGATCTCCAGGCCTATCTCGTCTTGACCATTACTGGTGGCGTGGACCATGATGAGGCCGGCGGTCTTCTGCTGCGACGTGTCCACGATGCTGATGATCATGGACTTCTTGTCCTCGGGTTTCTTCTCCTCCTTGCCCGGCGTCTCCGCTCGCACCTCGGGCTCCTTCCGCAGGGTGGTCGGAGTCCCCCAGGGGCTCTTGGTGGGGGTCAGAGCGCCGGCGTCGGCCGCCATCACTGCCTTCCCTCCGGGGGAGTAGGCGGGGGACACCAAGCTCTCCAGGTCCCCCCTGTCCGGTTCTTTGGTTTGGATGTCCACAAACAGGGGCGCGGCTCTGTCCGAGTCAGGGCTGTGGATCGGGGTGGGCGACCGGGATGAGACTTGAGTGGACAGCGCCCGTTCCCTTGCGGCCAGCGCCAGCGCCAGGGGCGAGTTGGGATCCAGGGGCTTTCCCGTCAGGGGGTGGATGAAGGTCGAGGAGGAGCTGCTGATTAATGGCTTTAAAGCTGACACGGGGGACGGCAGGAGGACGTCCCGGCTGCCCAGGAGCCGCTCGTCGATGGAGCGCGACTGCTGCAGCGACGGCATCTCGCTGCCGCCCGGCGCCGGCCCCTCGATGGCTCCCACCGACAGGAACACTGTGGATTTCCTCCTCTCGTCTAGCCGCCGGTCCCGGTCCTTCATGACGCCGGCGGCGATGGCGGTGGCGAAGGGGAGGCCGGCGGCTTCCACCTGAGCGATGCCGGGGTGGTGCTGGTAGTCCAGGCGGTGGCTCCGGCGCGTGGGGGACGGCTCCCGGGAGGAGTAGCCGCCGGTGATGGCCAAGGCCGCCCGCTCCTGGGCGTCCTCCACCTGGAGCTGCTTGACCAGGGGGCTCTTCTTCCTCTGCGGCTTGGTGGGGGCGAAGAGGCTCACGTTGAACTGGCCCATGTTGGCGTAGGGGTTGTCGATGACCCGGCCCTTCCTCTTGAGCTTCTCCGGGGGCGTCGCCGCCGGGCCGGGCCGCGGGATCTCGGTGGGTTCCACGGGGAGGTGGGAGGAATCCTGGAGGATTATCATGGAGCGGGCCCTCTTCTGCCGCTCGGGGTAGGGCATGGAGCCCCTGGCCTGGTCGTACATCTCGGCCGCGCTCAGCACCTGCGGCAGCCCGTGCAGTTTGGCCTCTAAGCCCGGCTTAAAGCTGGACCTGATGGTGTCGTAGGCCCGGCCCGGCGGCGGCGGGGGCGAGAAGGACGGAGGGGGGCCGGTGTCGAAGTAATAGGGGGAGGGGGGCGGGGGAGGGGCGGTCTGCGGGGGAGGGGGGATCCCGTGGCCTTCCCGGACCGTGTCCGTCATGGAGGTGCTCCGCGGGAACTTCCCGTCCAGCAAGGACGCGGCCAGTTTCTCGTCTTCCCCTGGAAAACAAGGAAAATGGGGGAGTCGGGGATGAGTCTCTGGTCTCTGGCTGGACAACGAGGAAAAGAGTGGAGTCAGGGAGAGGTTTCCCATCTTCCACCTGGAAAACAAGGACAACTAAAGTCAGGGATGAATTTTTGGTCTCCACCTGGAAAACAAGGGAAACAGTGGAACCAGGGATGAGTTCCTTGTCTTCCCAAGGAAAACAGTTTCTGGTTTCCAGTGGGAAACCAGAAACTCATCCCTGGTTCCTTGTCTTCCCAAGGAACCAGGGATGAGTTCCTTGTCTCCACTCGGAAAACTAGGAGAGAAATGGAGTCAGGGATGAATTTGTTGTCTTCATGTGGAAAACAAGTAAAAGAGCAAAGTCAGGGATGAGTTTCTGGTTTCCAGCTGGAAAACAAGGAAAAGAGTGGAGTCAGGGAGAGGTTTCCCATCTTCCACCTGGAAAACAAGGAGAACTAAAGTCAGGGATGAACTTTTGGTCTCCACCCGGAAAACAAGGGAAACAATGGAATCAGGGATGAGTTTCTGTTCTCCAGCTGGAAAACGAGAAGTGAAGTCAGGGAAGGAGCTTCTCGTCTTCCCCTGAAAGAAGGAAAAGAGCAAAGTCAGGGATGAATTCTTTGGAAAACAAGGAGAGAACTGAAGTCAAGGAGAAGCTTCACATCTCCACACGGAAAACAAGGAAAAGAGCAAAGTCAGGGCTGACTTTCTGGTCTCCAGCTGGAAAACAAGGAAAATAATGGAATCAGGGAGAAGTTTCTTGTCTTTCCCTGAGAAACAAGGAGAACTGAAGTCAGGAATGTGTTTTTTGTCTCCATCTGGAAAATAAGGATAGAAGTGAAGTCATGGATTAATTTGTTTCCTCCACTGGGAAAACAAGGAAAAGAGCAAAGTCAGGGATGAGTTCCTTGTCTCCACTTGGAAAACCAGGAGAGAAATGGAGTCAGGGATTAATTTGTTGTCTCCATGTGGAAAACAAGTAAAAGAGCAAAGTCAGGATAAGATTCTGGTCTGCAGCCGGAAAACAAGGAAAAGAGTGGAGTCAGGGAGAAGTTTCCCATCTTCCACCTGGAAAACAAGGAGAGAAATGGAATCAGGGATGAATTTCTGGTCTTCACATGGAAAACAACGAAAAGAGTGAAGTCAGGGATAAGTTCCTCATCTTCCACCTGGAAAACAAGGAAAACTATGGAATCGGGGATGAATTTCTTGTCTTCCCGAAGAAAACAAGGAGAGAAGTGAAGTCAGGGATGAATTTATTGTCTCTGGAAAACAAGGAAAAGACTGGAGTCAGGGAGAAGTTTCTCATCTTCCCCTGGAAAACAAGGAAAACAATGGAACCAGGGATGAGTTTCTTGTCTCCAGCTGGAAAACAAGGAAAGCAGTGAAGAGGACATTCCCAGAGAATTCCCAGACTGGGACCAAGTGGCTGGGGCTATTCCTCCCACCCTTTTTTGTTCCCGAGACTCTTCCTCTTTCCAAGCCTCGCTGGAAAAAGCTTGGAGCAACTTCCAGGGGAAGCTCCATGACTGGAGGAAGCAGCCAGAATTCCCAGGAAAGCCGTGGCTGCCCCCAGATCCCTGGAAGTGCCCAAGGCCAGGTTGGACACCCTGGGATAAGTAGAAGCTGTCCCATGGAAAGGCTGGGAATGGGATGAGCTTTGAGCTCACTCCCATCCCAACCAACCCACGATTCCTTGAGAGCCTCCCCACAGCCACATTCCCGTGGGATCGGCTCCCCCAGGAGCTGTTCCCACCCCTTCCCGAGCAGCTCCGGTGACGGAAGCGCCGCCACCGCCAACGTGCCAGACATCCGAGTGCCACCGGCACGGGCGTGGCTCCCGTCACACTTCCCGCTTTCCCGAGGGGTGACATCTGTTCCCAAGTGCCAGACTGAGCCCGGCAGGGTCTAGCAGGAATTCCTGCTTTTTCAGGGAATACTCGGAGACACTGCGAGGATTTGGATGGCAAAGCAGGAACAAACCAGGGGTGGATTGGGATGATTTAAGGGCCTTCCCAACCCGAGCCATTCCGTGATCCTAAAATCCATTCACGCCACAATTCCCCCCCCTCCATTCCCAGCTCCAGCCTCATTCCCAAGCCTGGATCCGCCGTGCTCACCTGTCCTTAGGGAAAATTCCTCCTTCCCAATCCCTCCTCCGCTCTTCCCAAGCTTTCAAACGGCTCCGGAGAGGATTTGGGCTTTTTTTATTTCTGGCCTCTGGAGCGAATTTTCCTTTATGGAAAACGCTCTTCCAGTGGCACTGAGAGGCTCCGGCAGCTCCGCCCGGAATCCGTCAGCGATTCCACCCGAGGCAGAATCCAATGGGGACAAAAGGGAGGAATTTGGCACTGAAATTCCATCCCATGCTGTTGGTCGTGCTGGAAACTGGGCTATTTTTGGGAATTGGGGATGTGCCGTGGGAATAAAGAACCGGCAGCACAGAACGGGTTCAAAGGGAGCCTGGACAAAGCCATGGAAAATGTGCCTTTCCCAAGCTTTTTGAAATCCTGGAGCCGAGACCAGCAGGGGGAATTTGGGAGAATGATCCTGTCCTTGCCCTTTTTTCCTTGGGAATCTGGGAACCCGCACTAGATGGAGCCGTGGAATGTTCTGGGAGCAGCAATAAGATCCCAAAATAAACCCCAGTCCTGCCTTTCTGAGATTTCCGGGAATGGCTGGGAGGTGACACAGGGATATTTGGGAAGCTCTGAGCACCATCCCTGGGCCTGGAATGTCCCAGGACACAGAATAGGGGAGCTGGGCAGGAAATCCAGTGGGAAAGCAGGATTTTCCCTCTGGAACGTCCTGAGAATGGCTGACGGATCAGGGGCGACATTGGGACATCCAGTCCTTGGATCCAGTCCTTGGATCTAACCCTCCTCCATTTTTGGAAAACCACATCCAAGGAATTGCCAAATGCAGGGAATACCACGAGAAAACCACATCCCAGGAATTGCCAAGTTCAGGGAATACTATGGAAAACCACATCCCAGGAATTGCCAAGGGCAGGGACACTGTGGAAAATCACATCCGAGGAATTGCCAAGTGGAAGGGACTCTGGAAAACCACATTCCAGGAATTGCCAAAGGTGAGGAATACTATGGAAAACCAAATCCAAGGAATTGTCAAATGTAGGGAATGCTATGGAAAACCACATCCAAGGAATTGCCAAAGGAAGGGAACACTATGAAAACAACACCCAAGGAATTGTGAAGGGCAGGGAGCACCATGGAAAACCACATCCAAGGGCAGGGAATGCTCTGGAAAACTACATCCAAGGAATTGCCAAGTGGAAGGGACACTACGGAACAGCACATCCCTGGAATTCCATGTTCATTCCCACCCGGCATTCCAGGCCTGGAGCAGCTCCCTGTGGCAGTGGCCGAGCCGCAGCCATGGGATCATTCCCAGATCATCCCTTGGTTTTCCAGCCATTCCCAGGAGGGGTGACTGAGTCACCTTGGGTGTCACCTTGGCAGTGGCTCTGCTCCCAGGTCCAGGGAGCGGAATTGCTCCCTGGATCTCGGCAGGGTTCCTTGGAAAAAGGAGCTCGGAGCAACCATGGAATGGGGGAGGAACCATTGGAGATGACGTTGGGAATGTTCCTCAGGGATGTGTCCGGCTGGATCGGGAATATCTCTCCAGGGAACGAGATTCCACAGCCTCCAGAGTCTGGACGTTCTTCCCATGGAAAAATCATGGAATGGTTTGGGTGGGAAGGGACCTCAAATCCCATCCCAATCCCATCCCATTCCAAGGGCAGGGACACCTCGAACAGACCCAGGTTGCTCCAGCCTTTCCTTGGACATTCCAGGGATCCAGGGGCAGCCCCAGCTGCTCTGGCAATTCCAGCCCAGCCAAGAATTCCTAATTCCCAATATCCCATCCATCCCTGTCCTCTGGCAGTGGGAAGCCATTCCTGGAGCTCCTGCAGGTCCTGGAAGGTCACAGTTGGGTCACCCTGGATTTTTCCCTTTTTCCCTTCTCCAGGCTGGACAATCCCAAATTTCCCAGCCTTGGATCATCCTGGTTCCTCCTCTGGACTTGCTCCAACAATTCCATGTCCTGTCCCTTCCTCATCTTCCCATCCCTCCAGGATCTGCTCCAGGAGCTCCATGTCCCTCTTGTCCAGAGGATCCCAGACCTGGATCCAGCACTCCCTGTCCTGCCAGGAATGTTCTTCCCAATCCATCCCAAGATCCCGCTGGCCTCAGGGACAAAATTTTCCAGCAGGTCCTTCTCCACTGAGCCGCTCCCAGTGGATCCTTTGGAATTCCAGTGGAGTTGCTGGGTTCAGGAAAGGTTTTTCCCAAATTCCGGGGCTGTTTTTGTCTCTTCCTGCCCAAATCCTCCCCCCATCCTGGCTGCTGCAGCCAAGTTCCTACAGAACCTTGGGAGAGGAGGGAATTCCTGCCAGGAATTTCAAGGAGCATGGAAAAGCAGGATCTGTTTATTCCCAGCATGGATGCTCCAGAGTGGAGCTTTATTTACTTTTCATGGAATGCTGGAATCTGCCTGGGAATCTCCAGCAGGGAACAAAAGCCACCAGCGATCCCCTGGGAGCAGCCTGGAATGCTCGGGGCTGGATCAGGTTTGGAGAATTTTGGGATTGTCATCCATCCTGCAGCACCTGGAGCCTGGAGATGCTCCTGGAATTCCCAAGGGAATTTGTTCTTGGAAAAGATCCCTAAAGGATCGTCAAAGATCCCTAAAAGGGAGCAGATCCAGAACATCCAGCTCTGAGACAGAATTCCCAGAGAAGCTGTGGTTGCCCCTGGATCCTGGGAAGTGTCCAAGGCCAGATTGGAGAACTACAGGATGTGGGATGTGTCCCTGCCCATGGAAGGGGTGGGAATGGGATGGAATTAAGGTCCCCAAACCATCCCAGGATTCCACGATTCACCCCTGGATCTCAATCCCTGCTCCCTGTGTCCCAGGAAAGCACAGCGTGTCCAAGCCTTTGACTTCCTGGTGAATCCGGAATTCTGGGAGCTGCTCCAGGCTCTCAGGAGGGATGGGAGAAAAGTGCGAATATTCTCTGGGAAAAATCTCAAATGTCCTCCTGTTCCCAGGAATTTTCAACCCTGAATCAAGCCATCCCTTTGCTGTTTTCCATGGAATTCTGCTCCCCTCAAACCCCACCCAGGGCCATGGGAGACTCCTGCTCTTCCCACGGAACACTGGGACATCGCTGGGATCAAATTCCAGAGCTTGGGAATAAAAGCTGGAATCCAAATGGAGCCACCAGCAAGGACCAGTAAGGACCAACTCCCAGCATTCCCTGGAATGGGAATGGCGCTCCCAGCGTAGCCTGGCAACCCCCGGAGCCATTCCTGGTGCATTCCATGGAATTAATCTCCCAGGAAAACACAAAGCTTCGCCATGAAAGCTCCTGGGCTGTTGCCATAACAGCCCAAATCCCTGGAAAACCTCATTCCATGCATTCCTTAGGGATGGATAAGGCTGGGACGAGGGAGCGAATACCAAAAAAAGACCTGGAGCAGGAGGGTGCAAATACTGGCGTGGGAAATGGGAGGGAATCTGCACCCTCTGGAGCCCAGGAATGGGAATTTCCATCCTCTGGAGCCCAGGGATGGGAATCTTTGTTCTATGGTATCCAGGGATGGGAATTTCTGTCCTCTGACACCCAGGAATTGGAATCTCCAATTTTTGGTATCCAGGGATGGGAATCTCCAGTTTTTGGTATCCGTGGCTGGGAATCTCCATCCTCTGGAGCCCAGGGATGGGAATTTCCATCCTTTGGTGTCCAGGAAAGGGAATCTCTGTCCTGTTGTGTCCAGGGATGAAGATTTCCATCCTCTGGAGTCCAAGATTGGGAATCTTCATCCTATAGTACCCAAGGATGGGAATTTCTGTCCCGTGGCATCCAGGGATGGGAATCTCCAATTTTTGGTGTCCAGGGGTGGGAATATCCATTCTCTGGCACCCAGGATTGGCCCAGGATTCCCAGAGCAGCTGTGGCTGCCCCTGGATCCCTGGAAGTGTGCCAGGCCAGGCTGGAGCACCCTGGGACAGCGGGAGGTGTCCCTGCCCTTGGAATGGGGTGGAATTTGGGAATCTCGAGGATCCTTCCCACCCAAACCATTCCAGGATTCCATCCTGAATATCATTTTAACACCAGGACACTTCCCAGCTTCCCCCAATATTCCCGACGATCCTGAGGGGTCACAAATCCCTCCCATCCCTCCAAAGGCAGCGGCTCCACCCTCTGGAATTCTCCCTGGGAGCCATGGCAGCTCCGCAGTCTCCGGAGCGTTTTTAACTCCGCTGCCGGAGCAGATGGCGCTGGCAGAAATCTTGGAAGTCTGACAGGAATTATCTCCCCTCCCCTTCCCCCCACTCCTTCCCTTTTTCCTCCAAATATTCCTCCCATCCCGCCTTTTTTTTTTTTTTTTTTCCTCCCATCCTCACTTTTTATTCAGGGAATTTTTCCAGGACTCTTTTTTGATATTTTCTCCCACCTTTTATTCCAGCCAGCTGGGGGTTAACCACCTTTATCCCGGAAATTTTTCCCGGAATATTTTTGATCTTTTTCTCCCTTTTTTTTTTTCCCATTCATCTGGGGGTTAACCACCTTTATCCAGGGCTTTTTTCCTGGAATTTTTTCTCCCAGCTTTTTTTCCCAGCCAGCCGGGGGTTAACCACCGTTATCCCGGGAATTTTTCCTGGAGTTTTTTTGATCTTTTCTCCCTCTTTTTCTTCCAGCCAGCCGGAGGTTAACCACCTTTATACTGGGAATATTTTTCCCCCCCCGGAATCTTTTTGATCTTTTCTCCCTGGGAATCTGCAGTGCTGCTGGAACACGCAAATGCCAGGGAATATTTATTCCCAAAAAACCCCATCCGAGTGCTGCTTTTCCATCTCCTTCCTCGCCCGTGCAGGGATTTTTCCCCGGGAATCAAGTGACTGCGCAGCTCCCGGCCGTGGGTGTGGAATGACAGCTCAAGGACTTCTAATTCCAGCCCCATTCCCACCCGATTCCTCCCTCTCCGCCTCTTTTCCATCCCCGTTTTCCTGGAATTCCACGGGAATGGTTTCTTCCAGGAGCTGTTTTGGGTTTTGGCTTAGGTCCCCTCCATTCCAGGGGTTGTCCCGCTGTGGGGATGGATCTGGTGGTCCTGGGTGGGATTTTTCCCTGGATTTTTTGTCGGGATGTGCTGCGGCAGCTGCAGCCATTCCTGCCTGGAGCAGGGATTCTCCCACTGGAGATGGGGACTCAAGGAGTGGTTTTAATCCCTTTTTTCCAGGGGGGTTTGACTGCATGGGCTGGGAATGTCTGGGATAACCGGGATGTGGTGGGAATTCTCATGGGGGTGTGAGCACAGAATTCCCACATTATTGAGGTTGGGAAAGAATTCCAAGGTCACCAAGTCTAAGCTGGGCCCGATCCCCACCAGAGCCCCGAGTGCCACATCCAGGAATTCCTTGGACACCTCCAGGGATGGGACTCCAAAGCTCCCTGGGCAGCCCCTGCCAAGGCCTGACCCCTTTCCATGGAAAACGATCCCAAATCCGGGAGCTGGGCCTGCCCTGGCCCAGGCTGAGGCCGCTCCCTCTTTTCCCGGGGCTCATTCCCTGGAGCAGATCCCGATCCCCGCTGGCTCCTGGCAGGAGCTGGGCAGGGCCAGAAGGACATTCCCGATCCCTGCCCCGATCCCAGCAGAGCTGCCCTGGCCCCCAGCCCGGGGCACATCCCACTTTTCCCGGGCTCTCCCTGCACGGATCCCTGGGGGGCTCGGGGGCCCTTCCCGAGGCACTGCCGGCATTCCAGGGGCAAGGATTCCACAATTCCCCAATCCTGGCAGGGCCTGCCTGGGAAAGACCTCCCAGTCCATCCCGAGGATCCCCCAGGATCCAGGAGATCCCACGGGCACGGCGTTTCCATTCCCAGCATCCATGAATTCCACCCTGGGTTGATCCCAAACTTTTGGCTCCCAGAATGGATCCAGAGCATCCACCTGGACCTGCCACAGCTCTGAAAAATGGGAGAAATTCCCACTGGGACAATCCAGCCTGAGGAAAACCCATCCCTTCAATCCTTCCCACCTTCCTTATCCCAAGTTTTCCCTCTTCCCTCTCACTTCCAGCTGAGTCCTTCCCACAGAGCCGCGGGGTCTCCTCATTCCCAAATCCGCCTGGAGCAGATCAGGAGCCAGGAGAAATTCTCATCCCTACAAACTATCCCAAGAAATGGATTTTTAGGAGCTGAGGGATCCCAGATCCCCGAGGTGACCCCGGTGGCCTCTCCTTTGACGCCCTTCCAGCAACATTCCCAACGTTCCCCTCCCTTCCCGCCAAACCAAGCCTCCAGTTCCACCCAGACCCAAGACATTTCCTCCTCTCTCCGTTTTTATTCCCACATCTTAGGCGGGATTTTTCCACTCCGGCACGGATCGCACCCGGGGAACCTTTCCCTGCCACCCCTCCATGTGCTGAAGCTTCTCAGCTGCTTCCCACCAACGGCTTTCCACGATTTCTGCCTTTCCCGGGAGAAGTGGCAAACGCTTGACAGCTCATCCCTATTTTTAGACATTCCGACGGAATGTCGGAATGCTCTCCAAATCCTCCAGGATCCTTCCAGGATCTCAGCTCCTGCGATCCCAGGATGCTCCAAGCATCCGACCTGGCCTTGGACACGTCCAGGGGTCCCAGCCATGGATTCTCTGGGATAAATTTCATGGAACGAATCCCACATTCCCGTGGATCCCATCGCATCCCATGCACCTCCATCCCCTGAGTTATCCATGTGTCATTCCAGGCACTTTTCCAGCTTTTTCCGTGGGCTGGGAGCCACCAGCCCACAGTGGGTGCACGTCGTGATCCAGGATTTGGGAAGTGCTGCCAGAGCCTGAAGGATTTGGCAAACGGGAAAATGCTCGGGAATTGGGAATTGTCTCCCTGTGGAATAATTCCGGGAGCAGAATTTCATCCAGGAGGGGACAAAGGGACACAGGGACAATTCCCACAATCCCAGATTTCTCCAGCCTGGTCTTGGGCACTGCCAGGAATGGGGCAGCCCCAGCTGCTCTGGCAATTCCAGCCCAGCCAGGAATTCCTCATTGCCAAGATGCCATCCATGCCTGCCCTC
>JAWMRF010000058.1:526973-546529 GCA_035221435.1 Sphenopsis melanotis
CCTGGAGCCCCTTCAGGCCCTGGAATGTGCTGGAAGCTCTCCCTGGAGCCTTCCCTTCTCCAGGGGAACATTCCCAGTTTTTCAGAGGGAAGCTGATCCAATCCTCTGTATTTGCTCCAGGATTTCCAGGTCCTCCTGGTGTTGGAGCACTGGAGCTCCCCTTGGAATGGTTGAAGGGGGAAGGGACCCAAATCCCACCCAGTTCCAACCCTTGGACTCTTCCCACTATCCCAGGCTGCTCCAAGCCCTGTCCTGGCCTTGGGAATTTTTATCCCAGGTTTTACCACCCCTGGGACAGGAGGAGGAAGAGAAGGACATCCCTGCTCCCAGCAAATCCTGGGAATCCTGATCCACCTCTCCCAGCTCAGCCATCCCCAAAACCAGTTTGGGACCAAACTGGATCCAGGGAATGCTCCAGGTGTGGAAATCATGGACAATCCATCCCTAAATGCCCTCCCAGGGAGGAAATCCAATGGGAAGAGTCTCCCATCCAATGGGAGAACCAAATAAAAAAGTTGGGAATTAAAACCAGGAAGTTCCCACTGGGAATGAGGGGAATTCCCTGACCAGGAGGTTCAGCCTTTCCCACCAAAATTCCAGACTCGGAATTCCTGGAAGCACTATGGGAACCCCCTGAGGAGCCACCATGGCTCTGGTTGGGGAATTGGGAATTCCTGGGCCTAAATTCCCACAATTCCCAGCTGGAATTCCAGAGCCAGCTGCGGGAGAAGTCCTGGCAGAGCTGGGTCACCAGGAAGGGCTGGGAGCACCAAAATCCATCCGGGAGGGAACCAAATCCCATCCCGGGGACAACAAATCCAACATGGAGAACCAAATCCCATCCTGGGGAATGTCAAACTCCACCCTGAGGGACCAAATCCCATCCTGGGGATCAAATTCCATCCTGGAAGCACCAAATCCCATCCTGGGGACACCAAATCCCATCCTGAGGGACCAAACCCAACCTGGGGAATCAAAATCCATCCTGAGAAACCCAATCACATCCTGGGGATCAAATTCTGTCCTGGAAGCACCAAATTCCATCCTGGGGACACCAAAATCCCATCGTGGGAACACCGAATCCCATGTAGGAGGACAAAATTCCATCCTGGAAGCACCAATTCCCATCCTGGTCATCCCTGGAGTGGTCAGGCAGTTGGAGCAGGTCCCCATCCCAGAGATCCCAGAAAGTTCCAAACTCAGGGAATTCCTAAAGGATCCTTCAATCCTCAAGGGATCCCGGCAAGCTCCGAGCTCAGGGAATTCCCAAAGGATCCATTGATTCCACAGATCCTGGCACATTTTGAGCTCAGGGAACTCCCACCTGGAATATCCAACCCCCAAGCCCAGCTCCAGGCTGTTCCCTCTCCTCCTTTCCCTTGGGATTGGCTCCTTCAGAAGATCCACAGGAAGGAATAATCTTGGGAATTTTGGGAATGACCCGGTTCTCTCCAGGCAAACCAAGGAAAGCTCCTCCCATCCAGCAAAAACTTGGATTCGTTCCCTTGATTTGGATTTTAGGACACATCCCTGTAATCCATAAAATCACGGAATGGGTTGGGTGGGAAGGGCCCTCAAAGCTCATCCCATTCCAGGACGGCATTCCATGATCCCAGGCCGCTCCAGCCTGGCCCTGGGCAATTCCAGGGATCCAGGGAGAGCCACAGATTCCCTGGGAGTTCCCAAGGGATTGGATGTGGGGCAGGCCCAGCTCTGAGAGCTGCAGGGACCGGGATAAATGGGAATAACTCAGATCCCTGGGATGGAACGGGATGGGACGTTCCCCTTGGGAACTGGGAAGCGCCAGAGCTGGGATGGGCTGGGAAGGACCCCAGGGTGGGCAGAGCCTTTTCCCCGGAAGTGCCTTTTCCCATGGAATGGGAAAAATTCTAGGGAGGAGTTTGCAGCAGGAAGAGCAAATTCCTTTAAGAATTATCCCAAAATCCGCCTTCCTCCCCCTGTCTGGGATGAAGCTCCAGCCCTGCCTTTTCCAGTCCCTTCTCCCTCTTTTCCCCACAGGCCTGGAGTGGTTTTCCAGGAAAATCCAAAGGGAGCAGTGGTGACATGGACGGGGCCAATTCTGGGTCTAAAATCTATGGAATCCCAGCCCAAAATCCATGGAATACCGGGATGAGGGGCTGGGAAATGGGGGGATTCCAAGCCACTTCCCTAACTTGGGAATGCTGCTCCAGAGGGAGCATTCCCAGATTCTGGATCTTCCAGGCCAGGACCCCTCTGCATCCATGACCTCCCTGTGTCCCACAGAATTCCCAAATCCCGCAGAATTCCCAAATCCCACACGCCACATGCCCACTCCAAGCGCTTCTCTCAGCCTCGGCACACGAAGGGAAACCAGGAATGACAGGAGAGCCAGGAAGGAAAAAAAAAGGGAAGAAAAAAACAGGGAATGGGATTAAATTTCCCATTTTTTCCGACACAGAAGTTGCAGGATTGATCCAGGAAAAAAACCCCATGGATGCCATTTTGGGCCCCGAAGTTTCACTTGGTGCTCCACAGATGGAAAATGCATAGGGAATGGGAGGGAAATTCCCACTGGGATGCAAACCTTGGGACAGAAGGGGTAGAAGGACAGAAATCCAGGAGTTCTCCTGGAAAATCCCATTCCAGCTTGGATATGCAGCTCTTCCCAGCTTTCCTCCCACATGGAAAACAGCTCTGCTGTCCCTCTGCTCCTGGGAATGCCGGGGGTGGAGAGGTCTCTCCATCCCGAGTTTTTCCCGCCTCCTCTTCCCTAAATCCATAGGAACATTCCCAAGTCTCCAAGGGATTTTTTTTTTTTTTTTTTTTTGCAGCAAAAAGGTGGAAGTCTGGCCAAAGGAGCCACGGGAAACACCCAGGAAAGAGCCTGGCCCTGGGAGAGCCCTGGGATGAGCCGGGAATGAGCTCCAGGGTGGGAGCAGCAGGAAAAGCTCTCCCGGTTTTCCCCAGGGATCCCAAAAGCCCCCAGCTCTCCCCGGCCAAAATCCAGGGAAAAGCTCCGAGCATTCCAACCCCAAAAAGCCACGGATGGAGCTGGGCAGGGGCTGTTCATTGCCACATGGAAAAAGGAGTGAAAATTCCCCAAAATTCCAAGCAGCATCCACACCAAAACCCCCAGAAAGTGGGAAAGGGGAAGAGGGAAGGAGGGAAAGAAATCCCTTTGGAGCCTCCCCGGGATTGCTGGGAATGGGGCTCCGGAGCTGAGCAGGGGCCATTCATCCCTCTGGAAAGCAAAGTGACAATTCCCAAAAATTCCAAGCAGCATCCACAGAAAACCTCCTGAAAATTCCGAGAGAGCCACGATGGCAGCAGGACACTGCACTAAACCAGGGAAATCCAGGGAAGAAAATCCCTTTGGAGTCCCCCCGGATTGCTGGGAATGAGAATCCCGAGTTGTTCTTTCCCTGAGGGAAAATAAGTGAAAATTCCCAAGAATTCCAAGGCACCACCAGCACTAAAACCTCCAAAATTCCAAGAGAGCCACGATGGCACCAGGACACGGCACAGAACCGGAGAGAACCAGAGAAATCCAGGGAAGAAAATCCCCTTGGAGCCCCCCAGGATTACTGGGAATGAGAATCCTGAGCCGTTCATCCCTCAGGGAAAAGCAGTGACAATTCCCAAAAATTCCAAGGCACCACCAGCACCAAACCCCCCGAAAACCCCAAATCCACAACCCCAGACCATGACACTGAACGAGCCAGGGAAGAAAATCCCTCTGGAGCCTGGGAATGAGAATCCCAGGAATGAAAGCCCTGAGCCATTCATTCTCCCAGGGAAAAGCAGCAACAATTCCCTAAAATTCCAAGCCACCACCAGCACCAAAACCCACAAAAATTCCGAGAGAGCCACGATGGCAGCAGGACACGGCATTGAACCGGAGAAATCCGGGGAAGAAAATCCCTTTGGAGCCCCCCAGGATTGCTGGGAATGAGGCTCCGGAGCTGAGCAGGGGCTGGTCATTCCCTCAGGGAAGCCAGCTGAAGATTCCCAAAAATTACAAGGCACCATGAACACCACCAGCAGCACAACCCCCCAAACTCCAAACCCACAACCACAGACCACGGCACCGAACCGAGCCAGGGAAGAAAATCCCTTCGGAGCCCCCCAGGATTAGCGGGAATGAGAACCCTGAGCCGTTCATTCCCTGACGGAAAAGGAGTGAAAATTCAAAAAAATTCCAAGGCACCACCAGCACCAAACCAAAGCCCAAAACCCCAAAGCCACAACCCCACTCCACGCCATCGCCCCAACCCGATCCCCCCGCAGCGCTGCACAACCACACCGGAAAAAATCCCCGTAAAAAACCCTGGGGGGGAAAAAAAAACCGGGAAAAAAAAAATCCTGGGAAAAACGCCTGGAAAAGCGGCTCCGCGCTTACCTTTGGCCCCGCGCAGGACGAAGCCGAAGCCCTCATGCTCCCGCTTCTGCAGCACGGCCGTCTTCTCCTCGATGATGTAGTCACTGGGCAGGAAAGAGCACAAGAGAATGATGCCAGGGTTAGAGCGCAGCACCATCGCTGCCAGCGCCGTGGCCGCTGTCACCAGCCGGGGGTGGCCCTGTCACCAGCCGGGGGTGGCCTTTGTCACCAGCCAGGGGTGGCCTCTGTCACTCTTCGCATCCAGCCTTTCATCTCCGCAGGGATCGTTGCTTCCCCTCCCTTTCTTTCTTTCTTTCTTTCTCTCTCTCTTTTTTCTTTTTTTTTTTTTTCCTCTTGGATTTTTTTTTCTCCTGGATTTTTTTTCCTGGTTTTTTTATTCCCCGGATTTTTTTTTTTTGCGCCCAAAGTCACACCAAAAAGACGGAAGCGACTTTTGCCTCGGCGTGGAGGAGGAGGAGGAAAAGGAGGAGGAGGGAATTGAAAAAAAAGAAGCAGAAATCGTGGACGTCCCTGCTGCCCACCGGGCCCCTCGCAGTCACCTGCAGAGGAATGCAGGGATACGGAGCCCTCGCAGGGATGCAGGGATACGGAGCCCACGCAGGAATTTCGGGAATTTCGGGATCCGGAGCTTCGCCCGTTAAACGCGGAGCCCCATCGGGAATCGTCTCTTCCCACACTTGCCGAGCGCGTCTCCCGCGGGAATAAAAACCGGGATTCTTGGATGGAAGCGGCGCTGCCTCCTCGCCGCTGGCCGGGCAGGAGCGGGGCAGAGTTTAAATCCTCATCCCGGCGGATTTGATCCCAAAATTTCCCCCCCTCGGGCGTTGCTAAGTGACGGATTGCCAGGAGCGGGGGGGAAGGAGCATCCTTGGGAAAAGCCGGGAATGATCCAGCGATGGATGGAGGGAGGGATGGAGGGATGGAGCCCCCTCCCCAAATGGGCTCTAGGAGCGGCGGGAGGCGGAGGGGGCCGCAGGTCCCTCCCAGCGGAGCCGCAGGGGTGACATCAGAGCCGGGATAATCCGGGAGCGCCGGGAAGGAGCTTGGGAAGGAGCCGGGAAGTGGGAGCCAGAGCGGGAGGGGAGAGGAGGGAGCGAGGGGAGGGATGTGAACAATGGGAGGGATGGGGAGATGGAAAAGGTTTGGGAATTTTGGGGAGGGATGGGGAGGGATGGGAACAATGGGAGGGATGGGGAGGGATGGAAAAGGATGGGAGGGATGGGAACAATGGGAGGGATGTGGAGGGATGGAGAGATGGAAAAGGATGGAAGGGATGGGAATGGATGGGAGGGATGGGGAGATGGAAAAGGTTTGGGAATATTGGGGACGGATGGGGAGGGATGGGAACAATGGGAGGGATGAGGAGGGATGGAGAGATGGAAAAGGATGGGAGGGATGGGAATGGATGGGTGGGATGGGAACAATGGGAGGGATAGGGAGATGGAAAAGGTTTGGGAATATTGGAGAGGGATCCGGAACAATGGGAGGGGCGGGAATGATTTGGGATATTGGAGAGGGATGGGGAGGGACGGGGAACAATGGGAGAGATGGGAACGGATGGGAACAATGGGAGAGATGGGGAGGGATGAGGAGGGATGGAGAGATGGAAAAGGTTTGGGAATATTGGAGAGGGATGGGGAGGGATGGGAACAATGCGAGGGATGGAGAGGGATGGGGAGGGATGGAGAAGGTTTGGGGATATTGGAGAGGGATGGGGAGGGATGGGAACAATGGGAGGGATGGAGAGATGGAAAAGGATGGGAGGGATGGGAACGGATGAGAGGGATGGGAACAATGGGAGGGGTGGGAATGATTGGGAATATTGGAGAGGGATGGGGAGGGATGGAAAAGGATTGGGAATACTGGAGAGGGGTAAGGAGGGACAGGGAACAATGGGAGGGATGGGAACAATGGGAAGGATGGGAACGGATGGGAGGGATGAGGAGGGACAGAGAGATGGAAAAGGTTTGGGAATATTGGAGAGGAATAGGAGGGATGAGGAACAATGGGAGGGATGGGGAAGGACAGATGAGGAGGGATGGAGAAGAATCGGGAATATTAGAGAGAGATAAGGAGGGATGGGAACAATGGGAGGAATGATTGGGAAGGATGGGAGAGATGAGGAGGGATGGAAAAGAATTGGGAATATCTGAGAGGGATGGGGAGAGATGGGGAACAATGGGAATGATTGGGAGGGATGGGAGAGATGGGAACAATGGGAGGAATGAGGAGGGATGGAAAAGGTTTGGGAATATTGGAGAGGGATGGGGAGGAATGAGGAGGAATGAGGGGGATTGGGAGGGATGGAGAGATGGGAATGGATGGGAGGGATGGGAAGGGGTGAGGAATGTTGGGAAATGATTTGGAATATTGGAAAGGGATGGGGACGGATGGGAACAATGGGAATGATTGGGAGGGATGGGAGAGGTGGGAACAACGGGAGGGATGAGGAGGGATGGGGAACGATTGGGAATAGTGGAGAGCGATGGGGACAATGGGAGGGATGGGGAAGGATGGGGAGATGGGAGGAGATGAGGAGGGATGGAGAAGGATTGGGAATATTGGAGAGGCATAAGGAGGGATGGGGAGGGATGAGGAGGGTTGGGATGGATGGAGAGATGGGAACCGATGAGAGGGATGAGAAATGTTGGGGAATGATTGGGAATATTGGAAAGGGATGGGGAGGGATAGGGAGAGATGGGAACAATGGGAAGGATGACAAGGGATGAGGAGGGACGGAGAGATGGGGAATGGTTGGGAATATTGGAGTGGGATGGGAGGGATGGGAGAGATGGGGAGCGATGGAAAAGGATTGGGAACACTGGAGAGGGATAAGGAGCGATGGGAGAGGTGAGGAATGTTGGGAAGGGATGGAGAGAGACGGGAACAATGGGAATGATGGGGAGGGATGGGAGTGACTGGGAACACTGGGAATGTTGGGGAGGGATGGGGAATTATTGGGAATTATTGGGAATATTGGAGAGGGATGGGAAAGAATGGGGAGAGATGGGGACAATGGGAATGTTGGGGAGGGGTTGGGAGAGATGGGAGGAACAGGATCAGTGGGAGCGCTGGGAATGTTGGGAAGTGGTGGGGAATGTTGGGGAATGATGGAAACAACGGGAATGACGGGGAATGACAGGAATAATAAGGAATGATAGGGAATGATAGAGAATGATAGGAAATTATAGGAAACAACAGGAATGATACGGAGTGATGGGAAAAACGAGAACAATGGGAATGAGGGGAATGAGGGGGAATGAGGGGGAGTGATGGGAAGAGATGGGATAACATGGGAATGTTGGGAAGGGATTGATGGGAGGGGTGGGGAGCACTGGAACAGCTGGAATTGGCGGTGGGAATTCCCCATGGATCCATTCTCAAGGCACAGGAAGGGACTGGAATTCCACTGGGGAATGAAGGGTGGGGCTGGGCCTTGCCAGCTCCTCCAGAGGGAAAAACCTCGGATGACCGGGAATACCGGGAGGGAATGGATCCCTGCTGGGAACACCGGGAATACCGTGAGTGAATGGATCCCTGCCAGGATCACTGGGAGGGAATGGATCCCTGCTGGGAACAGTGGGAATATCAGGAAGGAATGGATCCCTGCCAGGAAACCTTGGATTTCCTGGATCACCGGGAGGGAATGGATTCCTGCCGGGAACACTTTGGGAATCCATTCCACAGGGAGAGAATTCCAAATCCCGTAGCGTTTTCCTGCTTCCCAAATCCTGGAATCATGACGCGCACCCACTGTGGGCTGGTGGTTTCCCTGCTCTTGGAATGGTGGGATGGGATTCATGGAATCACGGAAAAAGCTGGAAAAGCAGCGTCATTCCATGGAAATGGGAATGGGGAGGGGGGGAGGGAAGGAAAACTCTTCCTGGAAAGGTTTCTCTGGAATCCCACTGGGAGCATTCCCAAGCCTCTGGAATTGTCTGGGAGAAGCAGCTTTTGGGATCAGTTCCCACTTTCAGGGAGTGTCAGGAATATCAAGGAATCGTGGAATAGTTTGAGTGGGAAGGGACTTCAAGCTCCAGGAATTCCATCCCATTCCATGATCCCAGGCTGCTCCAACCTGGCCTTGGAAGCTTCCAGGGATCCAGGGGAATCCATATTCCCATTCCTTGCACAAAACAGGTTGGAAAAGTCTCAGTTCCATGGAAAACTGGGAATTCTGGCCTGAGGACGCCGGAGGGGCTCCCTGGAGCTGCTTTTCCCATTCCATGGAAAACAGAGCAGGGCTAGATGGGATTTGGGAAGGAATTCCTGCCTGGGAGGGTGGGGAGGGGCTGGGCTGGAATTCCAAGGGTTGGAATTGGGTGGGATTTCAGCTCCATTCCCACCCAACCCATTCCAGGATTCTCCCATGGAATTTCCATTTGCATTCCCAGCCCTGGAGGTGTCCAGGGAATTTCTGGAATTCCAGCTTTGGGTTGGGATTGGGCCCAGCTTGGCCTCAGTGACCTCGGAGGGCTTTTCCCACCTCAGGAATTCCATGGATTCCAGGATTTCAGCTGAACCCCAGAATCCTTGAGGAATCCAAAAATTCCCAGAGAAGTGGAATCCCTCTCTAGCCACTCCAACAGTCCAGAGTTTTCCTGGGAAGCTGGGACACCTTCCCATGGTTTTCCCATGGAAATAACCAAGCGGATCCATGAAAACTGATTTTACTTCCCAATTTCCCCCTTTTCTTCTAGAATCCCAGGATCCGGGTTGGAAAAGGGATTCAGGAGCATTCCACGGGCAGGGACAATTCCCGCTATCCCAGGTTGCCCCAGGTTTTTTTCCAACCGGCCTGGAATTCTTCCAGGTGTCTCCTGGGTGGCTTTTCCGGCTGCTCCCCAAACTTTGGGAATGTGGGCGGAGCGTTACCTCAGCGGGATCGGCGTCACCGGGAATGTGGGCGGGATCCAGGTGTGGGATCCGAGCCCGGAGCCGTCACCGGAGCCTCGGGAAGCGTGGGAGCCGGGATGAATCACGGCTCCATTGATTCCCGCAGATTCCATGGGTTCTAAAAGGAGCTGGAATCGCTGGGGGTGGTGCTGAGACCAACGCCCACCTTTAACTCCCGGCGTTCCGTAGGGATGGAGAATTCCCAGGATTCCAGCTGGGAATTCTCCAGGTTTTCCACCTGGCTTCAGGCACCAAAGGGTGGGATGGTGGTGGCCTCTCCAGGAATTCCTTTTCCAATCCTTTCCCATGGGTTTTCCATAGTTTTGCCTAATCCAAACTTGACCTTTAACTCCCAGGATTTCACAGGGACAGGGAAAATTCCAGGTCCCATTCCAGGTCCCATTCCAGGGATTCCAGCTCCTATTCCAGGTTTTCCGCTCGGCCTCGGGCACCAAAGGATAGGAGGGTGGTGGCCTCTCCAGGAATTCTTTTTCCAATCTTTTTCCATGTTTTTTTTTCCATAGTTCTCCTTGATCCAATGCCCACCTTTAACTCCCAGCATTCCACAGGGACAGGGAAAATTCCAGCTCCCATTCCCAGTCCTATTCCAGTTCCCATTCCACGTTTTCCGCTCAGCCATAGGCACCAAAGGGTGGAATGGTGGTGGCCTCTCCAGGAACTCCTTTTCCAATCCTTTTCCCAATCTTTTTCCACGTGTTTTCCATATTTTTTCCTGATGCAAAGCTGACCTTTAACTCCCAGCATTCCACAGGGACAGGGAAAATTCCAGCTCCCATTCCAGCTCCCATTCCCAACCCCATTCCCAATCCAATTCCAGATTTTCTGCTCGGCCTAGGGCACTAAAGGGTGGGACGGTGGTGGTTTCTCCAGGAATTCCTTTTCCAAGCCTTTTCCATGGGTTTTCCATAGTTTTGCCTGATCCAAAGCCCACCTTTAATTCCCAGTGTTCCACAGGGACGATTCCAGATCCCATTCCAGGTCCCATTCCTGATCCCATTCCAGGCCTAATTCCAATGAAAACTCAGTCCCTTTGGATGGGGGAATTCCAGTTTTGGAAACACAGGAAGGAATTCCCAGATTTCCAGAGGGATGGGAGAAGAGGCAACAACACCAAGGAAATCTCAGGAATTACAGGGAAATCCAAGGAAAACTTTTCTCAGTGGAAGCTCAGCTCCTTTTGCCCTTGGAATTTCCAGCCTTGGAAACATGGGAAGGAATTCCCAGATTTCCCAGCTCCAGGAAAATGATTCCCTAATTCCAACCTCCATTATTCCATAATCCCATCATTCCAACCGCCCTAATTCCATAATTTTGTCTCCACACATTTTTCCAGCTTTGGCATTCCAGGATCAAGAAATTCCCTTTTGCCCCTCCATGTTTTCCATGTTTTCCATGTTTTCCCTGTTTTCTGGTGAAATCCCTCTCCCTAATCCCTGACACAAATCCGGGATTGGCTCCTGCTCCCAATTTTTCCCCTTCCCAGCTGCTCCCGGCTTTAATACTCAAATTAATTTGGAGTCTCTTTAATCCCTGCCTTTAATTCCGAAGGCAATTCCCACTGGGATTTCTCTTCTGGATAAAGCCGAGCTCAGATTCGTCTTCTCCAGGTAAATTTTTCCGAGCTCTGTCCCATTTTTCCCATTCCCAGATTTTGGGAATGACTGGAATTTTGGGAGGATCCAGCACTTCCCGGCTCTGGAGCGGCCCCTGCTCCTCCTTGGAAGGATTCCTGACTCCAAAGAAAATCTGGGAATGTTGGGAATCCCATCCCGGGGGAGTTTTTCCATCTCCAATCCAGATTTATCCCAAAATTCCTGGGGATGTCCCATCATTCCAAAGCATTCCATGATCCTACAGAATCTGTAATCCAGAATTTTGGGATTTTACCTTTCCCAACAATTCTCCAAATTCCCCAAACTCTGGGAGCTTCTGCCTGGAATCCAAACAATTCCCAAAGGATTTCCTGGAGTGGGATCAATCCAAGTCCTCCCTGTGGATCCAATCCCACTCCAAGTTCTTCCCAAGGTTTTCCGGATCCGGTTCCTTAAATTCCCCTTAAATTTGCCTTGGGCCAAAGAATGCTGTGGATCCATGGAATTCTGTGAATCTTGGAGCTCATCCACAACGTTTTCCTGCTTTTTTGAGCTCCTTATCCCAAATTTTGTTCCTCTGAGCATTCCCAGCTCCAAGGATTTTGTGGAACTTTGGGGTCTTCCCAAGTTTTTTTCCATGCTGGATCCAGCTCCTTAAATTCCCCTTCCTGCCCCACTTCTCCATTGGAATTCCCAGGAATCTTTTCCCAGTGAATATTCCCAGGAATTCCAACTCCTGGCCAAGAGCTCCTCCTGGTGTTTCCCCAGGATGTGATTCCCAAAGGAAATCCCTTTTCCCGGGATTCCCATGGATTCAATCCTGTTTTTCTTCCTCTTAACCATCAGAATTTCACCACATCCATGAATTCCGGCTTTTTTCCCACTCTTCCTGTGATCCCAGCAGGGATTTTCAGGAGCCGCCCTTCATTTTTCCCTCGGTATTTCCTCTTTCCCGATTTTCCCCACAGGAACAGCCCCGGAGCAGCAAATCCCAGGAATTTTGAGGATCCAACCAAATTCCACAAATTCCTCAGAGTCGGGAATGCTCCCGGAAGCAAAATTTGGGATAAGGAGCTCAAAAAAGCAGGAAAACGTTGTGGATGAGCTCCAAGATTCCCAGAATTCCATGGATCCATGCAATTCCATGGTTTCCAAGGAAAAACCCCTCCTCTGGCTCCGATGGGTTTGGGAATTCAGAAACTTCCCTGGAAAAAGGGAAAACTTTCCCATTCCAGAGGAAGCAGCTGCTCATCCTTCTGGGAATTGCAGAGGTTTGGGACATTCCCGAATCCAACACTTCCCATTCCCGTTCCCAAATCCACCAGGAAAAGCCACAGCCCAGGAATGTCCCCCTGCTGTCCGACCTGGGAATGCGCTCACATTCCCAAACCTTTCTGGAACCTTGGATTCTCCACTGGGATCGGAGACAAGAATGGGAAACATTCCCAGACTTCTCCAGAACTTTGGATCTGTCACTGGGAAATGAGTCAGGAATGGAAAACATTCCCAGACTTTTCCAGGATGTTGGATTCCCCCCTGGAACAGGAGACTGGAATGGGAAACATTCCCAAACTTTGGATTCTCCAATGGGACAGGAGCCAGGAAGGGGAGCACATTCCCAAACTTTTCTGGAATCTTGGATCCTCCCATGGGACATGAGCTAGGGATGTTTCACATTCCCAAACTTCTCCAGAACTTTGGATCATCCACTGGGATGAGCCAGGAATGGCAAACATTCCCAGAATTTTCCAGGATGTTGGATCCTCCCCTGGAATGTGAGCTGGGAATGTGAAACATTCCCAAACTTTTCTGGAACTTTGGATTCTCCACTGGGACATGAGCCAGGAATGGGAAACATTCCCAGACTTTGGATTCTCCAATGGGATAGGAGCCTGGAATGGCACAACATTCCCAGACTTTTCCAGGATGTTGGATTTTCCCTTGGGAAATGAGGCAGGAATGGGAGCACATTCCCAAACTTCTCCAGAACCTTGGATCATCCATTGGGAAATGAGCTGGGAACGGGAAACATTCCCAAACTTCTCTGGAATGGTGGCACCTCCACTGGGATAGGAGGTAGGAATAGGAAACATTCCCAGAATTCTCCAGAACTTTGGATTCTCCATTGGAACACGAGCCTGGAATGGGAGCACATTCCCAAACTTCTCCAGAACCTTGGATCCTTCCCTGGAACATGAGCCGGGAATGGGAAACATTCCCAAACTTTTCCAGAATGTTGGATCATCCATTGGAATACGAACCAGGAATGCAGCCACATTCCCAGAATTCCCCAAAACCTTGGATCCTGCCCAGGGACTTCCCCCACCTGGAATTCCTCCCACCGCCCAAAACTCCCGGAAAAATCCCCTTCCCATGGAATTCCAAACCTCCGTGAGGAAAAGGGTGGGTTTTTCCATGGAAACAGGAATTCCCAGAATTCTCGGGATTCCTGGGATTGGCTCCTTACCTGTGGGAGGTGAAGTTGTCGTAGGATCCGACGGTGTAGTGCCGGAAAAGCCGCTTGGTCCGGTCTTCCCTGGTTTCTGTGGGAAAAATCCACATCCCAAATTACTCCCGAATTTTCCCGCCTTCCCAAGGGATCCACAAAGCCATTCCAGGCAGGAATTTCTCCGTGGATGAGGAGAATCCATGGGGGTGAGAGGCCCACGTGTGGCTGAGGAATTCCTGGGAATGTCGGAGCTGTTCCTGGAAATCATCCAGGGGGAAATTCCAGCAAAATTCCTGGGTGGAATGACAGAGGAGACTCAACCCTATGGAAAACCCAAATCCCACATTCCTGCCCCTCTTCCTTCCTTTTCCAGTGTTGGAATGGATGGGAAAAGCTGGGAATGCTCCTGGGAATTCTGTGCTGTCCTGGAGGTCACCAGATCTCCAGGAATGCCGGAATTCTGAGGAAAACTGGGAATGAGGGAGACAATCCCAAGGGAGCAGCCACATTCCTGCCCTGCTTCCATGCTTTTCCCACCTCAGAATGGATGGGAAGAGCTGGGAATGATCCCTCTGGAGTTTTCCAGCCCTTTCCCAGGATTCGCCTGGGGAAATCCTCACTGCTCCAAGGGGCTCCTGGTTCCAGGGGGAAATTCCAAGGAAAAGAAGAAGCCTGGGAAGCTCCCAGGAAATGACAGTACAAGGAATAAAACCAGGGAATTCTCTGCTTGGATCAGGCTGGGAAAATCCTCACGGGTCCGAGGGGTTTCTGATTCCAGAGGGAAATTCCAAGGAGAAGGAAAAGCTCGGGAAGCTCCCGCTTAGCACCAGGAGACGGCAGCAGGGAGCAGCTGTGGAGCCGATCCAGGAATGATTCCCGATGGGAATGAGGGATGGGAAAGCGGAAAAGGGGAAAGGGGAAAGGGGAAAAGGGGAAAAGGGAAAGGGGAAAAGGGAAAGGGGAAAAGGGAAAGGGGAAAAGGGAAAGGGGAAAAGGGAAAAGGGAAAGGGGAAAGGAAAGGGAAAGGGAAAGGGAAATCTGGGAGAGAGGATGGAAAAGGGAGGGGGGGGGGGGAAAGGAATTCCAGCAGATCCCAAATTCCCAGATCCTGACAGCTCCACAATCAGCTCCAGAGCTGATCCATCCAGCCCTGGCATTTCCCAGCACTTCCCATTCCACTGGGAATTCAGGAATTCCCTCCTCCCGCCCCCTTCTCCTGCCATCCCAGCCCTTTGGAATT
This sequence comes from Sphenopsis melanotis, assembly GCA_035221435.1. NCBI lineage: Eukaryota > Metazoa > Chordata > Aves > Passeriformes > Thraupidae > Sphenopsis > Sphenopsis melanotis. Next base: position 541,553 of record JAWMRF010000058.1, read on the forward strand.
CCCGATCCCCCTCATCCCTTCTCCTCATCCCTCTGGACATTCTCCCTGATTCCCAGCCCCTCCCGGATCCCATTCCCGAGGAAAAGCCGGGATTTATGGGTTGTCCACGGCCCAGCGGCTCCGTTCCCTTCCCGGCTCCCAAAAATAGCAGCGCTTTTAATGGAGCCGTCACGGAGCCTCTGGAGCTGATGGATGGATCCGGGAGCAGCCGTGATCCGCAGGGACACGGAGCGGCCAAAATTAACGGGAATGAGCCCGAGGGGACCGGGATGGGATTGGATCCATGGGATCCATGGGATGGGATGGATGGGATCCATGGGACAGGATCCATGGGATGGGATGGGACAGGATGGGATCCATCAGATGGAATGAGATCCATGGGATGGGATTTATGGGATGGATGGGATGGGATCCGTGGGATGGGACCCGTGGGATAAGATGGAATCCATGGGATGGATGGGATGGGATCCATGGGATGGGATGGGATCCGTGGGATGGGATGGGATCCGTGGGATGGGATCCATGGGATCCATGGGAGGAGATCCATGTGACGGGATGGAAAGGGATCCATGGGACAGGATCCATGGGATTTATGGGATCCATGGGATGGGATGGAATCTGGGATAGCGGAATGTTTCCACAGGGAATGGGATCAGGATGGGCTTTAAAGCCCTTCCCAACCTAAACGTTCCTCGAATCCATGACCAAAATCCTTGGCAATTCAGGTCAGGAATAAATCTGGGATGTGCTTGGATCTGCCTAGGGAGAGTGCAGAAATTTGGGAAAAGCCTGGATTTCAGCATCCTGATTAAATCCATGGAAAGGGATCATCCTGCTTTTTCTGGGATAATGGACAGCTGGAAAATAATCGGGAAGGACTCAGTGATTGGAGAAGGGATGGGATGGGATCCATGGGAGGGGATCCATGGAATATGGATAGGATGGAATTCCATGGGATGCTCTTCCAGCAGGAATCCAAGAACAGGGAATGCTGGAAAAAAGCTGGAAAAACAACCAGGAATGCCTCATCCTCTTTTTTTCCCAGGAATCAATCCCAGGTTGCAAATAGGGAGGGGAAAAATCCCCTTTGGGAAGTGGGGAGATCCCTTTTCCTTCTGTCCAGAATTTTGGTTCCAAGGAGAGTTTGGAATTTGATGAATTCCATTTAAAGGGAAGAGTCCTGATCTTGGGGAACGGGACTTTTCCTTTGGTTTTTTTTTGGGGGAACAGGACTTTTCCTTAGTTCCTTTCTTTTGGGCCCAGGCAGGGAATCGTGGAATTTCAGAATTCCAGAGGTTGGGAAAGAATTCCAAGGGCACTGAGTCTGAACTGGGCCCAATCCCAGGCCGGAGTGGAATTCCAGGAATTCCTTGGACCCCTCCAGGGATGGCCACTCCAAACCTCCCTGGGCAGCCCCTGCCAAGGCCTGACCCCCCCTTTCCACGGGGAAATTCCCAAAAATCCAATCCCAACCTCCCCTGGCCCAGCCTGAGGCCATTCCCTCTTTTCCTACCCCTTTTCCCGGGGAACAGATCCCAATCCTGCCTCGGATCCTGGCAGAAAGTTGGGAAAAGTGATAAAACCCCCCTGGATCCTCCTTTTTCCAGGCATGGAAAACTCCTTCTCAGTAGAACAGGGATTCCTTTGGAATTCCGGAATTCCCATTAGAGCTGGGGCAGTTCCAGCTGCTTCTGAGGATCATCCTGGATTCTTCCTCTTTTCCAGGCAGGACAATCCCAATTTTCTCAGTTTTCCCTCTGCTCCCATCCCAACCAATCCCAAACTCTCCATTCCCTGCAGAAAATCCTGAAGATGAGTCCATGATTGGAACTCATACCTTGGGATACAATTCCCACAATTCCCTGGAGCTGGAACCATTCCCTGTCTCCTATCCCTTCATCCCTTGGAAATATTCCAAATATTTAAAATATTCCCACTTTTCGTCTTTCCCATGTCTCCTTCAGGCCCTGGCTGCCACAGTTGGATCATCCTGGATTTTTCCTCTTTTCCAGGTTGACCAATCCCAGTTTTCCCAGTTTTCCCTCTGCTCCCACCCCTCCATCATCCCAAACTCTCCATTCCCTGATGAGGAATCCATGACCAGAACAGATCCCTCGGGATATAATTCCCACAATTTGCTCCACCCCCACCTCCCAGAAGGAGTGTTCTGGTGATTCCATGGAGAATTCCATTGGGAATTCCAGGATACTGACCTTGCCTGGAGTCGTACTGGCGCATCTGCACCTCCTCCACGCATTCCGCCGGGAACCAGCCGCTCCTGCCCTTCACGGAGCCTTCCCAGAATCCGCCCTCGCCGATGCTCAGCACTGCGGAAAACAGGGATCGGGAGTCAGGGGGGGATCCCGGGAAAAGGGGACTTGGGATGGAGGAGGCACGGCGGGAATCTGGGAAACAAAGCCGGAGGGAAGCTGAGGAACGTAGAGTTTTCTGTGGGTATAGTTCCTTTGGAAAATCTGGAATTGCTGGGTTTTCCCACTCTGGATGCCAAAATTCCCATCATTTTCCCACTCTGAATTCCCAAATTTTCCCACTCTGGATGCACACATTTCCAAATTCCTGATTTTTCTCACTCTGGACGCCTCATTCCCAACTTCTCCCAGTCTGGATCCCCAAATTACCAAACTGTCTCACTCATGACCAAATCCCAAATTTTCCCGCTCTGGATACCCAATTCCTGATTTTTCACACTCGGGACACCCAAATTCCCAAATTGTCCCACTCTGGACACCCTAAAGCCCGAATTTTCCCACTCTGGATGTCCAAATTCCAAAACCGTGCCACTCCAGATCACCAAATCCCAGCAGCACATTCCTGTGAATTCTCTCTGGAGTGTCCAGATCCCAGAATTCCAGAGGCTGGAAAAGCCCTCCTGGATCACTGAGTCCAAACTGGGCCTGATCCCAGCCCTGAGTGGAATTCCAGGAATTCCTTGGACACCTCCAGGGATGGGGACTCCAAAGCTCCCTGGGCAGCGCCTGCCAAGGCCTGACCCCTTTCCATGGAAAATTTCCCAAAAATCCAATCCCAACCTCCCCTGGCCCAGGCTGAGGATGCTCCCTCTTTTCCCGGGGTTCATTCCCTGGAGCAGATCCCGACACAAAGGCTGAGGTTGGGTGGATCCCAAACTTCTGCCGATTTTATGGAATTCTGGAATGGTTTGGGTGGGAAGGGACCTCAAATCCCATCTCATTCCAAAGGCAGGGAAAGCTCCCATGATCCCAGGGGGCTCCAAGCCTTGGACACTTCCAGGGATCCAGGAGCTGGATCCAGGCTGGCAGAGCTGGGAATGTTCCCCTGGAGAAGGGAAGGATCCAGGGAGAGTTCACAGCCCCTGCCAGGGCCTGCAGGGGCTCCAGGAGAGCTGCAGAGGGACTGGGGACAAGGCCTGCAGGGACAGCACACAGGGAATGGCTCCCAGTGCCAGAGGGCAGCCATGGATGGGATCTTGGCAATGAGGAATTTCTGGCTGGGCTGGAATTGCCAGAGCAGCTGGGGCTGCCCCTGCATCCCTGCAATGGCCAAGGAAGGGTTTGGAGCCCCCTGGGATAGGGGAGGTGTCCCTGTCACGGCAGGGGTGGCACTGGATGGGCTTTAAGGTCCCTCCCAACCCAAACCATTCCATGATTCCACAGCACACATGGATGCCACCATCCAGTCCATGGGAAGCATCATTCCAATTTTAATTTTGGGTAAAATAAAGCAGTTTAGCTTCAGACATTGATGTATGGAAAAGCAATATGATGAAAACATTTTTATCAGGGGAAAAAATGGGAAAGGCTGTAAGTGGAGAGATCACTCTTCCATAAAAGTCACAGATGACACAGGTCTGTGGTCACTGGGTGAGTAAACATGTCCTAAGGAATATTTATCATTTTATGAGCAGTGCAGGTCTCACTCCTGCAAAAACACTTCCTGAAATTCCAAAAGAGGCAACACCAACTACAAAAAATTGCAAAGAAAAACATTTTTCTTTCCCACTATAAGATTTCATCTTCCAAGCTTCTTCCCTGCAAACAATAATCTTAAAATGTACCAAAATCAGTGAATAAAAGCTCCAGACAGGGGTAAAATTGTACTGCAGGGCTAATATTTTCTCACAAATGATAACAAATTGGGTAAGAGGCACTGCAGGCAAAGGTCAGGCCTGGATCAGCAGGAGCAGAGAGCTGTGCTGCACTCCCCAGTGCCAGCCCCACTCCTCATCACTCATTTGCACTCAAACCCAGCTTGCCACGCACCCTCATTTATTTTTTCATAAATCACTGGTGTCCAGAGAGCAAATGAAAGTGAAATTCTCCTCACACCAGTGACCCCCTGGCACTCAGCAACCCCAGGCAGGCCCAGGGGGATGGGATGGGATCTGTGGGATGGGATTTGTAGGATGGGATCCATGAGATGGGATGGGATCTGTCGGATGGGATCTGTGGGATGGGATCCATGAGATGGGATGGGATCTGTGGGATTGGATCTGTGGGATGGGATGGGATCCATGGCACGGCATGGGACCAGAATGACACTTCAGGCTTGATTAAAATGAGCCCCAGTTCCTCAGCACAGGACCAACCAGAAGGGCTTGACACATAACTCAGATCTTCCAGAGAAGGTGAAACAAAGGCCAAGGTGAGGGGAAAGGAGTAGAAGGGTGCTAAAAAAGCCAACAAATATTCTCTGATGAAATCCAGGATAATTCAACAAGGTTCAGCATCTCAAATCTCTCCCTGCTCAATTCCCTGAATTCACAGACAAAAGAGTCAGAGTTAAAGCTTAAAGTGGAGGCAGAAAGTGCCCACCTGGCTCATCCTCACCTTCACAGCTCCTGGGGACACCACTGGGCACCAACATTTTGCTTTAGCAGGTTCACAGTGATGCCTCAGAGTTCAGCTTTTATATTTTTCACATTCTGTGCTGCTTTAGTGTGTGGGTCTGAGCTTCATATTATGGGATGGTGAGCTCTGT